>OY992882.1:38355502-38430585 GCA_963921405.1 Cepaea hortensis
GATAGTAGGATGATGCAATAATAATTTTATGTTGGTCGTCTTGGCTTGCGACAAAAAAATATCACCTTTGGTACCTGTTCTGCCAGACTAGATATCCGTAATATTCATCATCATCATCATTATCATCATCGTTGTCATCGACATCGTCATCATTATCATCATAGTCTTGCTGGTCCTAAAATACCAATGTCGTTCCTAGGGAATGGACTCATGCGCAGTTTGTCTGTAAGCCAGGGAACTAATCACGACTGTTCAGAAGGGTCGAAGAATTCTCGTAAATTGGACAACAGAGATTTCAATGGGAAGGAAAGAAGACGCGGAAGAGCTTACCTTATGTTATGACAATGGCCAGAATGACGCAAAAGTGTTAGGAACTGTAGCTCATAGACCTCCTCCAGCTTGTGGGGAGCGTGGTGGTCATAAGATATGGCGCACGGACTCGTGTGCGTGCGCGCGCGGACACACACACACACACACACACACACACACACACACTCACACATATACACACACACACACACACCACCACAAATATTGACACATCTTTATGATAGTAAACAATTAACTTTTAAATGTTAACACCAACTGAAAACTGAAACAAGTAGGACAAGCCTGAAAGAAGCAATGACAGTTCTAAATCCTGTTAGAGTGACATGGCTGTTCTAACTGACATACACAACGAAGAACGCAACTTACTACAGGTGTGCATTGAGAGCAACACTGTCCAGGCTGAGGGAGGAGAGCTTCTCCTTCAGGACAAGATGCCGTGTGACATCTGACCATGGTGCAAGAGGCCTTCCCTCCACGAGGCTCACATAGGCAGTTCAAGTCGCAGGGATCTGCACTTTTAAACGGACCGGCCTAAAACAATAACGTTTGATTAGAATGTCACTTTGATACTTATTGATGTTAAATCATATTGAGCCAACGGAGATCAGCATAGTAAAATGGATAAGAGAGCTCGCTCTTAAACTTTCGTGTGTTGATGCCGAGGTTCAACCGTTACACCGGTCAGTTGGACAAAATTGTTGATTTCTCGTCCTTGATTCGGGGACGTAAATTACATGTACCTCAGAAGTCGGAGTGGGTTCGCCTGATGGTGAGGGAGGCTGATAACACTGATCTACACATATTTTGGTGCCTTAAATTTTATAGCTGTTCTTGGGTAATTTTGTGTTGCTGATTCCAAAAATGTAATTATATTTGTTTCTAACAGCTCTAGTTTTTGAGATAACTAAGAATGACCTTCTAGGTTGGGCAATTGTTATGTACAAGCCTAGAGTTAGGTGCCATCAGTGCATTTTGACTATACTCATTCATATTATACGTAATTACTGTGCATTGTTTGCCTTCATATACAACAGCAAAAATGTATTAACACTTCATCACTAGCATTTTTTTAAATCTGTAGTCAACACAAAAAAGCTTCTTTCGGAGGTCTTCTGGAATGTGATATGCCCCGGACAGTCACGCGTAAGGGTCCAACAGTAATCTGCCATCGTGTGGGCATGACAAAGTCCCTGGTGACATTGTCCCAGTCCCTTCCATTGTTTTTATATCTTGGTGAAATTTTCATCTCTCCTCACTATAGTCGCCAAGATTTTTGGAAAGAAATGTAAATTGTTATGGGGGTAGTGCAAATTAAACTCATGTTGCATTCAGCTTACAAAAACTCGACAGCATGTTTTCAACTAATTTAGAATAATTGTCTGCTGTAAAGTTACCCAGAAAGTTTTTCACAACTAAAACAAAGGATGTCCAGGCTGTGGACTCTGTGATAGTCTCAGTGGCGAAGCGGTTAAGCCGTCTTCTTCGCGCTTCCAAAGGTTGTGGGTTCGATTCCGGGCCACGTCTTTCGGTTCACCGAGTGCTTTTCCCTGGACTCCTTAGGGTCGTCGCTGGAGCTACGGAGTTCGTGCTTTGTGCGACGCTTTCGGAATGCCGCCCGAGAAAGAAACCGAGCTATATGGGATAAAACCCGATGACATGAAGTCGATCCTCTCGACTTTTAAGCGACATTTTATGTTAATCGAATCAATAAAATTTGATTGTTTATTACCTTCTAATTTAAGGTCCTTAAATTATTCCGGCTTTAAGTTTTTCTATTCAATTCCGAAAACTTTCTGCATAAATGATTAAAAAGATACGATCTTGTTACGTGGCTTAACAAATTGCTTTATAAAGCCAATCTTTATATGTAACTAGCTGACCCGGCCCGGCTTCACCCAGTTCCTGGTGGGGAGCATCTCATTTAATTCATATAAGTAGTCATATAAGTTCTCGTTCCCGTTACCGACTATCTGTCTGTCTGTCTGTCTGTCTGTCTGTCTGTCTGTCTGTCTGTCTGTCTGTCTGTCTGTCTGTCTGTCTGTCTGCCTGCCTGCCTGTCTGTCTGTCTGTCTGTCTGTCTGTCTGTCTGTCTGTCTGTCTGTCTGTCTGTCTGTCTGTCTGTCTGTCTGTCTGACCCGGCCCGGCATCACCTAGCTCCTGGTGTGGAGCATCTCATTTAATTCATAAAGTAGTCATATAAGCTCCCGTTCCCATTCCCGACTATCTATCTGTCTGTCTGTCTGTCTGTCTGTCTGTCTGTCTGTCTGTGTGTCTGTCTGTCTGTCTATCTGTCTGTCTGTCTGTCTGTCTGATCCGGCCCGGCTTCGCCCAGCCCTGATGGGGAGCATCTCATTTAATTCATATCCATCCATCATGTGCCATGCCGGTAAGCGTGGGCGGTCATGTTCTGCCATCTCACCCGATCACCAGAGTCGTGGATCAGCTCGTGTTTCTGTCTCGACCATGCCACAAGGCCAAGCCATCCAGGTACTTGCTTCTAGGTCTTCCCCTTGGTCTGTTCCCCTCGATCTTACCAGTTGTCACCAAATTCTCCAATCCATTTCTTCTCATAACATGTCCAAAAAATTTTGACTATCTACGTCTAATTTCTCTAATCAATTTACGATCTTCATTTGTTTCTTGAAGGACTTGTTCATTGGTCTTTCTGGCTGTCCATGGTATTCTTTGCATTTTCCTCAGAAACCACATCTCTACAGCCATCAGATGTTTTTCAGCCTGACTGCTCATTGTCCACGCTTCACATCCATATAAAAGTACAGGTTCAATGTAGCATCTCAACACTCTTTTTCTCGTTTCAATTGACATCTTTTTATTGGTCAATATGTTTTTCATCTTGCTAAGGCTACTTTTGCCATGGCGATTCTTGTTCTAATCTCTTCAAGGCATCTCCCATCAGATGTTATTACTGTTCCGAGATAATTTGTTCCTGCTCACTTGTTGAAGAATATTCCCATTTACTTGTATATTATCATTGTGGTATTTCGTCCTTCCTAGTGACGACCATATCTGTGTCTTTTTACAATTTACTTCTAACCCAAGTTGTTCACTGTGTGTAACAATCGCATCTACTAAATTTTGCAGGTCCTGTTCATTGTCTGCAATCAACACTGTATCATCTGCATATCTAATGTTATTGATGCATCGTCCCCCAATGTTGATTCCTTCCATAAGTAGTCATATAAGTTCTCGTTCCCGTTACCGACTATCTGTCTGTCTGTTGTCTGTCTGTCTGTCTGTCTGTCTGTCTGTCTTGTCTGTCCCTCCCTCTCTGTCTGTCTGTCTGTCTGTCTGTCTGTCTGTCTGTCTGTCTGTCTGTCTGTCTGTCTGTCTGTCTGTCTGTCTGTCTGCCTGTCTGTCTAATCATTTATTGGTTGCAGTTAGAACAACCTTAGATAAACGAAGACCAACTTACAAAAAGCATTAGAAAGAGCACTTGAAAGATCTTTACATCTTCCCCAACAATTAACTTGGGTAAATGGAGCGGTGGCAGCAGCAGCAGCAGAAGAAGAAAAAGGAGGAGTAGGAGCTGGGAGGAGGGAAGAGGGAGGTGGAGGAGGGAAGAGGAGGGGGGGAGGGAGGAGGGAGGAAGAGATAGGCGGAGGAGAGGTGGAGGAGGGAAGAGGAGGGAGGAGGAGGTAGGAGGAGGAGTAGGGAGGAATAGGAGGGGAGGAGGAAGGGATTAGGAGGAGGAGAGAGGAGGAGGAGGGAGGAGGAGGGAGGGAGGAGGGAGGAGGGGAGGGAGGAGGAAGGAGGAGGGAGGAGGAAGGAGGAGGGAAGAGGGAGGAGGGAGGAGGAGTGAGGGAGGAGGAGTGGGGAGGAGGAGGAGGGGAGGAGGAGGAGGTGTAAGGAGGAGGAGGAAGAGGGAGGAGGAGGAGGAGGGGAAGGAGGTGGGAGGAGGAAGAGGGAGGAGGAAGAGGAGGAGGAAGAGGAAGGAGAAGAGGAGGAGGGAGAAGGAGGGAGGAGAAGACGCAGGAGGAGGAAGGGGAGGAGGAGGAGGAGGAGGTGGAGGGGAGGAGGAGAGGGAGGAGGTGGGTGTTGGAGAGGAGGGAGGAGATGGAGGAGGAGAGAGGAGGAGGGAGGAGGCGGAGGGAGGAGGTGGGAGGAGGCGGAGGGAGAAGGAGGAGGGAGAGGAGGGAGGAGAAGAGGGAGAAGGAGGAGGGAGGAGGAAGGAGGGGGAGGGGAGGGAGGAGGGGAGGAGGAGGAAAGGGAGGAGGAGGAGGGATGTGGAGGAGGAGGAGGAGGGAGGAGGGAGGAGGAGTAGAAGGAGGAGGAGGGAGGAGGAGAGAGGATGAGGAGGATGAGGGGAGGGGGTGGGAGGGGAGGGAGGGGGGAGGTGGAGGTAGAAGGAGGAGGGTGGAGAAGGAGGAGGAGGGAGGAGGAGGGATGAGGGGGAGGACGTAGGAGGAGGAGGGAGGAGGGGGAGGAGGAGGGAGTTGGAGGGATAGAGGAGGAGGAGAAGGGGAGGAAGGAAGAGGAGTGATTAGGAGGTGGAGGAGGGGCGAGGTGGTAGGAGGAGGAAGAGGGAGGAAGAGGAAGGAGGAGTAGGAAGGAGGAGGAGGAAGGAGGAGGAAGAGGGAGGAGGAGGAGAAAGAGGGAGGAGGAGGTTGGAGGAGGGAGAGGGAAGGGGAGGAGGGGAAGAGAAAGAGGGTAGAGGTGGAGGAGAGGAGGAGGAGGATTTAACGCATATGCCTGTAGATAACTGCAGCGAAAGGTGGGTCTAGTCTATCTATCTGACCCGGCGTGGCTTCGCCCAGCTCCTGGCGGGTAGGTCACATTAAATTAACAAAAAAAGTAACTTAAAAGAATGTCCTTCCACACACCATCCATCATTTTTAATGAAAACTGTTTTTAATCACCAACATGACTGTAGATAACTTCTTAAGCATAAAAAGATGAGTTACAATGTTATGCATTATGCATTATTTTTATGAAAACTTTGAAAATGCCTAAAGATTGTATCATGATTTATTACAACTCATATGCCGGTAAATAACTATAGACTAAGAGTTTATAAATCTTTGAAAACCATGCAACAATATGACTATAAGGTATACAGAAAAGTTATTAAAAGCTATGCCCCTTGAAATAACTTTTCTAGAGTTAAGTCCCCTTGGTATATAGAAATTATAATGAAAAATGAAAAATTAAATAATATTAAGTAAGTAGCCAATTTCACACTAAACAATTATCACAGTTGGCAGCGCGGGAATGAGTGGAAGACGTGTAGAAAATGTCATCTCAATCGGATTGACCGTTCGCGAACGCATAAAGGACATACACACCCACACACATTGCCTTTTATATATAAGATGATGGCAGTAGAACTCTTTTTGGATCAATGAAAGGCTTGTTGACAATATTTTCTTATCCAACTTTAATTAATCTCTCAACGGCCACTATTTCTTTGTCCAGTGCGTATCTTTTTGCCCCGCTGTCCCACAAACATATACGACATGGGTATTAACCGTATTTGATGAATCCCTTTTGCTTTCCAAACAAGAAGTTCATCATGTTAAGATTTACACAAACCGTCCAGTTATGTTCTGAATACTTAATTTTATTTTCAGATGTGTGCTTATTGTAACACACCTCTCCTTTATTGTAGTAGAATGAGCAATTGGAGTTGAGCCATATTTGTTGCCATTGTGTAAGAGAAAACCTTTCAAACTTCTTTTAGAGCTGTCAATGAAAAGTCACCACTCATCTGGTGTATAACGAACTCCCATTTCGTTTACAAGACCTGAATGCATCCAACGCAAGCAGCAATTCATCTAAGATTTTTGAAATCTCCTTGGATATTGTGATCGGACTGTACCAGCATCGATCAAACACGTTTTCTCAGTTTTAAACAAGCTACGGGGTTCAGCACTGCGCTAAGATTCTCCTTGTATGATCTATTTGAAGACATTTGGGGACTTACGGTGTGTTATTGCACATGGATAACTTCGTAATGTCTTCAAATAGATCAAGTGGTTCTTTACCTACATTAGGGTTTAGTCAAGATAGTTTCACAATCCCTATATACAGGGTGCGAAATCAGCGGCAAGCTATTTGGAAGCAGATCGATTTGCTCTGATTTTCACAAACTGGTATGAGCGTCGGGAGTTTAGAACAGAATAACAAACAACTGGAATTGCTTAGAAAATCATAAACAGCCATTAAATGCTATGATTGATTGCGTCGGCCTGTAAAGGACATTATTTTAATTAACATACTGCCTATTTCCTGCTTCAACATGGACACCACCAAACAAAAAATGTCAATATGTATTGACTGTATTGGAATATTCGTCTACAGTTAACCATCAACAGTCAAGGCAGTTGGTAGAAGAGATAGCTCATGAAAGTAAACAACTGCAGTCTTCCTATATTAATAAGTCTGCCACAAACGGACTAACCACTAAAGTCATCATCATCATTTAGTGAATTTTCCGGTGCCGAGCTCCACCCCTTCCCCATTCCACCTCCTACATAAGTCTTTCGAAATGTTTCTCTGTCATGGGATGACAGGGATACCTGGTTGTCTTGTTGTCGCACCAACCCATACACCGATGACGAAAACAAGAAAGCGAACATAGAGGAGGACGGGCAGCTGACCGAGGGAGCAACTTGAGACTGCACTTAAATTCTCTGCCTTTGCCAATATCGAGTCCTTATGAGGACTGAACGTGACCGGGACCAGCCCCATTGAGAACAAAACAACACAAGACAGAAGAAAATAACCAGACAGAACAACAGAACTTTATACGACAAACAGAGCGGAACCAATAAAACCAGTATTAATCGGGATTAACAATTCACACAACCACGGGTCTCAACAATAACCGACGCTGAGGAAGCAGGTTAGACGAGACCGAATTTGGAATTTTTTTTTTCGAAAATTGGAATTGGAATTCTCTGTCATATGGGAGTCTCCGTGGCGAAGTGGTCAAGCCGTTTGACTCGGGCTCCGAAGGTTGTTGGTTCGATTCCGGGCCGCGGCCATCGGTTCACGAGTGAATATTTACGGATACTCCTGTGGGTCGTCGCTGGAGCTACGGAGCTCGTGCTTTGTGCGACGCTTTCCGCGCTGCGAAAATAGACCGAGCCATATGGGATAAAAACCCGGTGCAATGAAGTCGACCCTGTCGAATTTTAAGCGAATTTGTTTTCTCTGTCATAAGGAAAATGTCATGTTCCTGATACTCAAGTGTGTAAATTATATATCGACCTTGAAAACAGCTGCTTTATGGTCTTCCTTTCATCCCCCTTTTTGACATCCCTCCATATTTATCTTTTTCCAGACATGCATGTCTTATTGTGCATCATCATCATCATGTGCCGTGCCGGTAAGAGTGGGCGGTCATGATTCGCCATCTTGCACTATCACCATAGTTGTGGATCAGCTCCGTGTTCTTGCCTCTATCATGCCACCTCGCCAAGCCATCTTGATGGACTTCACTGCTTTCCTCTTGTTCCTTTCCTCTCAATCTTGCCAGTTATCACCAAGTTCTCTAGTTTATTTCTTCTTTTTACATGCCCAAAATGTTTAACTTTCCTCAGTTTTATTTGTCTGAATAAACTTTCTTCTTCAGTATTGATTACTTGTTGAATAGATCTGTTTATTCTCATGTTGGAACAAGTAATATTTGATGCCGTGCTGTAGCACTTATATTCATAGTTGCATATGTGTATTTCAGTTGATTTGTAAAATTTCCAAGTTTCAAGATGGCACAGGAAATCATCTGTTTTCAGCACCCCGAATTTTGTGTTCTATCTGTCCCATTCGAGGAAAGGTTTTACATGCTTTATGTTGTGCAGAACAATGTTTGTTATTCTTGTAATTTCTGTCATCACATTTCCATCACCCGTCTGCGGTAAACCTAGATATTCTAAACCCCACATGTTCCTTAATTTCTCTCTGTTGATAAATTTAACAGTTGACATATTTGTTTCATCGGTTGTCATTACTTTTGCCTTTATTGCACTTAGATATAAACTCAATGAAGCAAATGAAATCTCCGAGCGCGAACTAGCAGATTTATCAACAAAGAATGAACTAACGGAAATCATCTTTCTCTCAACTACTCATTAGAATAACCGAAGTCGCCCAGTCCAGCGTTTAAAATAAAATGTATTAGCCTGTACACTAGTAAATAACCAGTTTCGAAGTCTGACAAGGATATTGTATATTCACGAGCAAGTAAAGCAATTGAATCACTAATATCAAACTATTTATGTTAGTTTTACCTGGTATGTAACGCCCTTGTATCGACAATAGCCATCAGCTCCTATCCATAACACTGTTAATAAAATAACCCCAACATGCATTGACATAGCCAACATTGCTTGAACTCTGAAAATGTTTCCTTTCGCTTGAGACTGAAAGTTAGCGAACTGAAGCCCCCTATGTGAAACCAATGTGGATGACGTCTCGCCCGGAACTGATCAGTAGTGAATACTTTACATAACGTCACTCTCAATCACTGCAGGCTGGACAGACTCTCGATCCTACGTTTAGTGCATTTACATGCCCATGGTGTCTTTAATGTCTTTCTGTCCAACGCTATATATGTTGACCATTGACCACACTGTCCTCACTTTAACAATCACGTTATTACTACACAGACAAATAGACGGTTCCTTCAACGGGACATGTTTTAATGTGGTTAGCGCGCATGTGTTGATGACAGGTGGCTGGCTACCTGATAATGTAATCGGGGGTTCGGGGCCTGCGTTCGTTGTCCGCAAACAGAGGAAAAGACTGGCACACACAGTAAGTATTCTTTTTTGTTGGTAGGTTTATATTTTTTTAGATTCAGGTTGTGCAGCAATCATTGCGAGCTGCTCTGTTAGAATTCCAAATGCTGAAGGATTTCAAACTATACAACGTATACACGGGTCCTTCGAGATCTCCGCCCTTATATGAGATCACTATTCAGAGATAGGAGAAAGGGAGGGGGAGGAGGAGGTAGGGAGTGATATATCATCAATTACATATTTTAAAATGTCAGTCCAGCCCGTAAAACGAACTAGACCTGCAGTATCAAGAGGAGGACGTTGTACCTCAAAGTCAACCCGCTCCCTATTTGCATAAGTAACATCACATGATACACGTATTCATAGTCGCTAAACGTAGAAAGGCTGACCACATAAATGTTGTGTTTAATCGAGACTGTCACTCCATCCCTGCCTCCTGTGATAGTGATCTGGTGTTAGATTACCTTATGTCTGACACTGTCAATCCATCCCTGAGTCCTGTGATGGTGATCTGGTGTTAGATTACCTTATGTCTGACACTGTCAGTCCATCCCTGCCTCATGTGATGGTGATCTGGTGTTAGATATTCTTATGCCTGATACTGTCAATCCATCCCTGAGACCTGTGATGGTGATCTGGTGTTAGATGTTCTTACATCTGACACTGTCAGTCCATCCCTGTCTCCTGTGATAGTGATATGGTGTTAGATTACCTTATGTCTGACACTGTCAATCCATCCCTGTCTCCTGTGATGGTGATCTGGTGTTAGATGTTCTTACATCTGACACTGTCAGTCCATCCCTGTCTCCTGTGATGGTGATCTGGTGTTAGATTACCTTATGTCTGACACTGTCAGTCCATCTCTGTCTCCTGTGATGGTGATCTGGTGTTAGATTACCTTATGTATGCCACTGTCAGTCCATCCCTGTCTCCTGTAATGGTGATCTGGTGTTAGATTTTCTTACATCTGACATTATCAGTCCATCCCCGTCTTCCGTGATGGTGATCTGGTGTTAAATTACTTTGTGTCGAACACTGTCAGTCCATCCCTGCCTCCTGTGACGGTAATATGGTGGAATATGTTTTTTGTCTCACATAGTTAGTCCAAATTAGCACCAGTAAAACAGAGGTAATAACTATAACCAAGAAGAAAAGAAAAACAACAAAGATTCATCAAAAAGAACACTCCCCGAGACAAGTAAAGAGCTTCAAGTACAGAGGAGTGTAATATCATAACATGGCAAATCAGAAGACGAGATCGAAAATAGATGCAATAAGGCAAACCAGCTCATTGGACAAATGGCACCAATACCAAAGAACAAACGCGTATCAATAGTTACTAATAAAGCGCTCATCTATACAATCTGCCTACCATCTATATGCCACCAATGCCAAACCTGGACAATGACAGAAAAATATAAATGAAAAATCACAACAACAGAAATGAGATTCCTGAGAAGAATACACGATGTACCAAGAAGAGAGAAAATCAGAAATGAAGAAATCAGGACTAAAGTGGGTATTATATTTAGTTAGTTAGTTAGTCGCAGTTCCAACTTCACAGCAACGGGTCGTCCCCATTATGCTCCGTTCCTGTGCCAGTGAATATCACACAAAATGCTCCCCACTGCCCAATGTGAAAAGTGGAAAAGACAGGAGTCTCGACAAACAACAGCCCGCATAATGCCGCCGCCACAATGTCAACACAACAGTCCCCCACAAAACATCCAGTTCATTTCTGATGGAATCAGCAGTCATTTTCCCATCTGGATGTTTCCTAGATGTTCACCCACACAGTCCACGAAATACAGTTCATCGTCGACTGTAGTGACAGTCAACCAGAAGCCCAGCAGCCACGCATTTCTGCATAAGGCAAAAACCGGTTAACTCTGTTACATAGCCATCCGCCATCGCTCCGAACATACAGTCACGTTCCAAAAAACCTCGGGCAGATTAAAAAGCATTTCACACGAAACTCACAGCTCACAGTGTCGCGCCACGCACTCACTCAGTAGCAGGGCGACGGAACTATCAAGCCTCCTTAGTCGCCTCTTACGACATGCGTGGTAGGCTGCAGTGTTGCTATTCTTTGCTTCCCTTATGGGCCCCGGCAACACACGGGAGGTGGATTATAGCAGCGCTACATTTTATCAGAAGATAGTAAGTTAAATGGTTTAACCTGTAACTAGATTGCCAACTAACAGTATACCACAACAAGCAATGATGCTTAGAAAAAATGGAAGCAGAAGAAGAGGCCGGCCATGTAAACGATGGACAGAGGGAATAGCAGAATCGTGGGAATCTCGATATTGAAGCCTGTAAACGTTTAGTCTCCCGCAGTTTATGCTTCACTTTGACACCGCAAGGTAAAAGAGGAACAAGATGAGATGAGATGAGATGAGATGAGATGAGATGAGATGGTCAGTCCATCCCTGCCTCCTGTATATTTGCTTGAATAAGATAACCTGTCCAATGGTATATTCTGCTTGCGTCACACACGATCATCCTCACTTTACTCGGTTTCCATGAGATTATTTAGGTTATCATACAATAGCTGTATGTCATCATTAGTGATTCGCATATAGGCTTTGTGTTGTATCAGCGCAAGTCTAGACTTCATCGATGAAAGCCCAAGCATGTACCTCATCGTTCTAATGGGGGTATCCCATGTAGAACTCAGGACAACACAAGTGAAGATTATTCTCTGCGATTTATTTTTGTCAGTTTAGGTGAAGATAAGCGTTCTTTAGAGCTTTATTGAGCCAATACTGATGATCGAAAACGAATCCTGGACAATAAACATGAACGTTTGAAATTATGTGGGAGCTGCAGAGATGTGATTCTGTGTGTGTATAATTTTTATTTGTTAGAAGAAGAATAAAACACTGTGGACAGATAGAACGAACAATGACGATTTCTTAAAAGAAGTTAACTCTCAAAGAGAACTGGTTAATCACGCCCGGAGAAGACAGTCCACACGAGAAAGAGAAATCTGGAGTATGTCGTCACAACAGGAAAGTTGGAGAGACGAAGGGGTAGGAGGAGACCAAGAAAGAACATGCTAGGCAGTTTGACATCATGGCATTAAGGAACATCAGTATGAGAATTGATTGGCAACACACGAGACAGAACGCCGTGAACAGACATGATCACCGACGCCACACGGCATGGCTTTAGTGCTAGGTGCGTTGGGCGTAGGTACCTTTTATTATTAACGATTGGTATCTTGCCGTCTTGATAGACAATAGTTTGAACAATGGAGTTATACCATTCCATAGCACAACGCCTGGGCTGATTTTTAGAGACCATTTGTTGCCCATGCAGTATGATCGCTCTTGAGACCTGCCTAGTTTACTCCAGATGAAAAGTAACACCAATAAATCTGGGACAAGACAAACTGCAGAAGCTGCCAGATCAGTAAAGCAATGCTCTAACTGTCCGTATGTCGGAGCTTTCATTCTAGACCAAGGCTTAAAACCTGGTATGCCCTGCCAGGATATTTATTCTTTAGGTTGCCTTTCCTCCCATTTGGGTAAGGCTTGTACCCTCCATATAGCATTACTCCGCCAAAAGCCGTTGACACAATGTTGGGTGTTGGGTTTGGTGATCATTGCCCAACATTCGGAGTTAACAGAAAGCAGATAGTATCGTCTATTAATATTAACGAGAATAACAATAAAATAAGCACAAATCTACATGTGCAGTACATGTATGTTTATTTCTTTATTTACAAAAACACACATAAAATGTAAATAAAAAGGGTGTAACGATTGTAGATTATCTGCATCCACCTCAGCAGCTATCAGCCGGGGTAACGACCTGAAAATATAAACAAACACGGTGTGAGATCAAGTAACTATCTTGTAACTATTTCACTTTCGTAGATGATTTTTCAATGTAAACAAGCAACAGACACCATTAAAAAAAGCCTTAAAAGTCGAGAGGATCGACTTCACTGCACATGGTGTATCTCATATGGGCTCGGTCTCTTTCCGCAGGACGACCTGCCGAAAGCATCGCACAAAGCACGAACTCTGTAGCTCCGGCGACGACCCCCTGGAGTCTCCGAGAAAAATGCACTCGTGAATCGAAATACGTAGCCCGGAATCGAACCCACAACCTTCGGATCGCGAGGCTGACGGCTTGCACACTTCGCCACGGAGGAAATAAAAAACCCATTACACACTGTAGGCCAGTGGTTCTCAACTGGTGGGGAATACCCCCCCCCCCCCCGGGGGTGGGGTGGAATGTTAGGGTTTCCAGGGGGGGGGGGATGAAGACCATTTCAAGATTGCGTTAATACAAGAACCGATTACTTGATATTGTTTTTCCCTTCATTCTTTACAGTTATGTACGTCTCATCCTTCTAAAATTCATTTTATAAAGTAAGTAGACCCTGTAAGTAGATTCTGGAGGGGATACACATGAAAAAGGTGTAGGAATAATATTAGAAGAAAAAACAGCCAAGTCAATTAATGGATACTGGTGTATTTCAGATAGAGTTATTATGGTAAAAATCAAAGGCAAACCAATAGACATAAATATTATACAAGTATTTGCACCAACAGCAAGCAGTAGTGATGAAGAAATACAACACTTTCACGACGAAATAGAAATGGCGATGACTCAAATTGGATCACAAGAAATAAAGATAATACTTGGTGATTTTAATGCAAAAGTAGGAAAGGGAAAAATGGAGGATGTAGTGGGGAATTATGGTTTAGGTACAAGAAATGAAAGAGGGGAAAAGCTAATAGAATGGGCAAATATTAATGATATGATAATAGGAAACACATGGTTTAAACACCATAAAAGACGACTGTACACATGGATAAGCCCTGATAAGAAAATACGCAACCAAATTGACTACATACTAATTAATAAAAGATTTAGAAATGCTTTAATTAATGCAAAGACAATGCCTGGTGCTGACTGTAATAGTGATAATGTACCACTATGTGGACAAATAAAAGTAAGATTAAAGAGAGGGAAAAAAATGGTTAAGAACATGAGACTTAATAAAGAGGTTCTGAAAATAGATAAAGAAATGCAAGAACAATACAGAGTGACTGTGAAAAATAGGTACAATGCAATAACTAAAATACAGAGTATAGATGAACAATGGGAAATGTTAAGGGACTCCATTCATCAAACTAGCAAAGAAGTATTACCGGAGAGAGGCAAAATAGCTAAGAAAAAATGGATGAATGAAGACATCTTAAACCTGATGGACAAAAGAAAACAGTGTAAAAATGACAAACAAGAATACGCTAAGATAAATAAAGAAATAAAAGATAAATGTGGGAAGGCTAAAGAAAGTTGGTTAAACGAGCAATGCAAAAAAACTGAATTAAATTCCATTAAAGATACAAAAAATATGCACAGACAAATCAGTGAGCTTACAGGAAAAAAAATAAGAATAAATACAGGGTGTTTGAAATCAAAAACAGGAAAGATAATATTAGAGGAAGATGCTATAATGAAGAGGTGGAATGAGTATATAAGAGAATTATATGAAGGAGAAAGGGGAGAATTAACAGAAGATAGTAACTTAGAAGGTCCACCTATTCTGAAAGAAGAAGTCGCTGACGCTATGAAACGTATGAAGAAAGGAAAAACAGCTGGGCCAGATGAAATCACAATAGAAGAATTAGAAGTATTGGGAGAATTTGGAGTAGATATATTAACCAAAATGTTGAATGATATTTACAGCAGTGGATATTTACCCAGTGATATGCTGAAATCTGTATTTATAGCTATACCAAAAAGACCAGGAGCAATTGATTGTGAAGATTTTCGTACAATTAACCTTATAAACCATATCACTAAGCTTCTACTCAGAATCATAATGAGAAGAACCAAAAAGAAAATAAAAATGGAAATTAGTGAAGAACAGTATGGATTTGTGGAAGGAAAGGGCACAAACAATGCAATTTATACATTGCGGACACTAATAGAAAGGTCAATAGAGAAACAGAGAGACATATATTTGTGCTTAATAGATTATACTAAGGCATTTGATAAAGTAAAACATGATGAACTGATTAAAATATTGGAAGATATCAACACTGATGGAAAAGATTTAAGAATAATTAAGAATATTTACTGGAACCAAGTAGCAGCAATTAAAATGGGAAATAAAGAAGGTAGTTACGAACAGATAAAGCTAGGAGTACGACAAGGGTGTGTCTTGTCACCAGATCTTTTCTCCCTGTATAGCGAAGTAATAATGAGAGAGATCAAAGAGATACCAGGAATACTAGTTGGAGGTTATAATATAAATAATATACGCTATGCAGATGACACAGTATTGGTGGCAGATAATTCAACAGACCTCCAACAATTATTAGACGTTGTAGTAACAGAGAGTGCAAGGAAAGGACTCTCCTTGAATATCAAGAAAACAGTAACAATGGTAATATCAAAGAAAATGATGACACCAAAATGTGACATAGAAATAGAAGGGAAAATTCTTAACCAAGTTGATAATTTTAGATACCTAGGGGCATTTATAACACCAGATGGAAGATGTACAACAGACATTAGGAGCAGAATAGGGCAGGCAAAAGCCGCATTTCAGAAAATGAAGAGTATCTTATGCAATAAGTCACTATCACTGAATGTAAGAAAGAGAGTGCTGAAATGCTACGTAGAACCAGTTTTGCTGTATGGCAGTGAATCTTGGAATGTAAATGAACAAATTAAGAAGAAATTAGAAGCAACAGAGATGTGGTTCCTGGGACGAATGTTGCGAATTCCTTGGACTGCCAGAGTAACTAACGACGACTGCCTGAAACAGGCTAATGAAACTAGAACATTATATACAACAATAAGACAGAGACAAACAGCTTTCCTCGGTCATGTGATGAGAAGAGAGGCATTAGAGAACATCGTAACAACTGGAAAGATCGAGGGGAAGAGAGGCAGAGGTAGACCAAGAGAAGTGATGCTGGATGGATTGAGACGGTGGCATGGAGAAATATCAGCAGCAGAGTTGATCCAGAAAACCAAAGACCGAGATCTATGGAGAGCCATGAACGCCTACGCCAGCTGGCACGGCACTTGATGATGATGATGATGAAGTAGACCCACAAATCATGTTTTATGTGGATGTCTAGACTTGTTTTAGTGTATGCTATTAAATTTACCTTCCATTTTTACGTATACTGTATAGGGGTGGGGGGATTTTTAGATAGGAAATATGAAAAAGGGGGGATGACGTTCTGAAAATACGGTGAAGGGGGGCACGGGCCAAATTTTTGATAGGAAAGGGGGGGGGGGTGACGTTCTGAAAATATGGTGAAGGGGGGCACGGGCCAAAAAAAAAGGTTGAGAACCACTGCTGTAGGCGCATTAAGCGTTTTGCGCCATACCCATAGTTCTATAGACCAATCGGCTATCTGTGGGTGATGACGTCACCATCGCGTCGTTCGCTTGCAATTCCCGAAACATTTCCTGCTACCTGTTTTAGGCTGGGTTGACTTGAGAGCTCATGTGCAGATTCGACCCTTGCCCGTCGGATCGGCAGGAGAGAGAGTCTAGCCTCTAAGATAGCGCAACTCGCTCTGTTTAAAAACGCTGACTTGATGATATTTACAAGTACATTAAGAAAGACCATTAGTTGATAATATATTGACACACACATACGCGTATATACACACACATGCTGTTTATGCGGGAAACTATTTCCTTCTATGACATATTGCTTCACTTCACTGCAGGGAAATGAGTTAATTATTCTCAAAATTGGTTCAGTTTGTCCCCCCCCCCCCCGATCTCTTCATAACCCATGTTATCCTGTCCTATTTTAACTTAAAAGTAACCCATCACAATTTGGATATTGCCATTTCTTTGACTATCTATAGCACTTTAAAGTTTCATGTTAATCTCCCCTTAAGTAATTCACTGTCATAGTTTTGGTGGTTCTAAATGTTGCTGTTATTACTACAGCAATCACTGTTTCAAACTAATTTAGTGCTTTATCTGCCTCGTTTGAACATTAGGGCCACTCCTTCACTGACAGGGACATTTACCTTACATACACTTCAGAAACAATGTTTCAGCGGAAAAAAAAACACTTTTAAAACAGTGTAAATCGAGTCATATAAAATATTACAAGGTTATAAAATTGATAGGCAGATGTAACGAACTAGTTAATTCTTCTTCTTCTTCAGCTTTCCGAGCCATTGAGGTTCTTTGCTGCAAATACAATCCGTCTCCATTCGTCTCTCTGGTGGAACTAGTTAATATGAGTGATAAATAATACACCTATCATAAATAAATGCAAAAGATATTAACATATTTGTAGTATTGTTGACTGGAAATAATAGTGTCTATGGTAAACTTCACAACGGCGACACTGCTGAAGTTTACAAAACGTTTACACACTCTATTCCGAGTAAATCACTATAATGTTACCAGGTACTCACACCGTGGTAAAAACACATTCATTGTTCTTCACAGAATTGTGGTATATAGAGGAGCCAATGAAAGTAGGGTTATTTGTAAGTCATAGAACGTGCTAACAGACTTTCACCACCCCCCCCCCCCCCCTTCCCCGCCCTCCCCCAAGCAACGTGTGGCTGTGACTGACTCTTCATTTGAATTTCATTACTTGGTTGATTCAATTTGAAGTAGATATATTAATCAAAATGTTGAATGATATTTATAGCATTGGATATATACCAAGTGATATGTTGAAATCTGTATTTATAGCTATACCAAAAAGACCAGGAGCAATTGAATGCGAAGATTTTTGTACAATTAATTTCATAAATCATGTCACTAAGCTTCTACTCAGAATTATAATGAAAAGAACAAGGAAGAAAATAAAAATGGAAATTGGCGAAGAACAGTACAGATTTATGGAAGGAAAATGTACAAACAATGCAATATATACATTTCGAACACTATTAGAAAGATCGGTAGAGACAAAGAAAGACATATATTTGTGCATAAAGTTGGGAGTAAGACAGAGATGTGTTTTGTCACAAGATATATTCTCCCTCTATCGCGAAGTAATAATGAGAGAGATCAAAGAAAAGCCAGGAATAATATTTGGAGGTTATAATATAAATAATATACGCTATGCAGATGATACAGTACTGATAGCGGATAACGCAACAGATCTACAACAATTGTTGGACATTGTAGTAATAGAGAGTACAAATAAAGGACTCTCCTTGAATATCAAGAGAACAGTAACAATGGTGGTATCAAAGAAACAGGTGACACCCAAATGTGAAATAGAGATAGAAGGGAAAATTCTTCACCAAGTGGATAGTTTTAAATATCTAGGGACATTTGTAACATCAGATGGAAGATGCACAACAAAGATCAAGAGCAGAATAGGGCAAGCAAAGGCTGGATTTCAAAAAATGAAGAATATCTTATGCAATAGGTCGCTATCATTGAATGTAAGAAAGAGAGTGCTAGGGTGCTACATAGAACCTGTTTTGCTGTGAATCTTGGAATGTAAATGAACAAATTAGGAAGAGATTGGAAGCAACAGAGATGTGGTTCCTTAGACGAATGTTGCGAATTCCTTGGACTGCCAAAGTAACTAACGACGAATGCCTTAAAGAGGCTGGCGAAACTATAACATTATATACAACAATAAGAAAGAGACAAACAGCTTTTTTTGGTCATGTGATGAGAAGAGAGGCGCTGGAGAACATCGTGACAACTGGAAAGATCGAGGGGAAGAGAGGCAGAGGCAGACCACGAGAAATGATGCTGGATGGATTGCGACGGTAGCATGGAGGAATATCAACGACAGAGTTGATCCAGAAAACCAAGGCAGAGATCTGTTGAGAGTCAGAACGCCTACGCCAGTCGGCACGGCACTTGATGATGATGGTTGATTCAAAAGTCGATTTCACGACATTCTGGGAAAACGCATAGACGCTCGCTCCGACTCCGGCAGCCGATGTAACAAGGTGTATCTGCTAATCTTTCCACTAACACACTGGTTGCAAGCAAGTAGATTTCGTCCTATCAAACGTTACCCTCTATTAGACCTACACTTAACTCTTTCAAACACCCATACATATGTTATTTCACCCATTATTGTGCCTTTAACTACTAGTCGTTTATAGTCAGTCTTCAGAATGTTCGCCTTGCCTGTGATGAGTGTTCCATTCGCTGTCGCTTTTGAAGACAACCGTTCCGATGGCTCGTTACCTCGCACGTGAGCATGTCCTGGATACCGTATCCATCTAAGCCAGTGTTTCCCAACCTTTTTTGTACCATGCCCCACTTAAGCCTTTCTAAAATTCATATTGCCCCCCTCCCTCGCCCAATGCCCCCCCTCAACATATACATTATTTTTAATATTCAAAAATTGAAATGTTCACTAAAGAAACTTGAATGATAGGTTTTAGGAAGAAATCACTAGGTAATTATTGAGCAAACACAGTAAGTAAATTTTCAAAACATATAATGGAGAACTGAAATTCAAGTACACAATAATTTTAATGAAAGATTTTTCTATATTATTTTAATTATTAGTAATTATTTATTATTTAAATTTAGTGAGATCCTTGCGCTTGATGCTTGCTGCAAAGAGATCTTATGTCAGGTTCCAATTTAGTTAACTTCAGTCTCAAGTCTCCCCGTTTTGTTATATTCAGCCGATTTCTTCCATTTTCGAATTGCCCCCCTTAACAGTCAAATTGCCCCCCTGTGGGGCGTGGGCCCCACGTTGGGAAACACTGATCTAAGCCCTCACAAGAGACAGTTATCTATAGTTGGTATGCACTTATTTGTCTCTGGTGAACTCGACTTAATATTCACTGACAATCAGAAACTGTAAATGTCTTGGTGATAATTATCCCATTTAAAGCTTATGTGATCGTAGCCACCTCCATCTTGAAGCTGTAGAACAATGTATATACACAAATGCGTCATATCAACAGGCATTATCATCAAAACAATAGTGTAATGCATTCTCTATCCTTTCTACATTTCGTCAGAGCATGCTACAAAATCTGGCTTCTTCAATTTCGCTGTGTATCCGGCCTCTTCCAAAGTCATATTCTTTTTGATTGTCTATAACCCCCGGGAAGGTTAACCCGGTCAACAAATGCCCGCAGAAGTCGGATGTGTCGGCCTAACGGCGCAAGAACGCAGCTCTGCTGTAAAAAGGCACAACGCAATCACGTCCGAAAAAAAAACTACGGATGAACGAAGAAGAAGATTGTCTATAACGAGTACTTCCCATCTTGGACATCTGCGGTGAAAACCTTGAGGGACAGAAAGTCTCAAACTTGCATGTCTGTTGTGGTCAATCTAGGAGCGGCTGGCCGAGGGACTAGATGGTCGGGCTACACTTCGGGAGACCCGGTTTCGAATCCTCGGTAAGGTGTGGACTTTTTTCTACCGGGGAAAAAAAGGAAACCTTAACCTGCACAGTTCACGGCGACTGCACTAGCCAGGCGGCCTTAAATCCTCAGGCTCAAGACACCCCCCCCCCTCCAGTCCTTTACCGCAAGGTAATATAGGCAGTAAATGACAGTGGTCGATCAGTTAATGACGAATTTCTTGGCGTAGACTACGTTAAGAATAAATGTATTTGATTTTTCTGAGTAATGTATAAATTAAGAGAAAGATGAAGATGTATGAGTCAGATCTAAAGTTGAGGAAACTAACCTCTAGCTGGTACACATTCTGGGCAACACTTTCCAGGCAGACGAACAGCAACTGTCCCATTTGGGCACATTAAGTTCTGAGAGCACCCACCCACGGCGCAGACAACTTCACCGGATTCACTACAGAAGCAAGGTGGCAAGCATGGATTTCTCATCTTCACGGGACCAACCTGCATAAAAAAGTCAGAATACGAGGGGAAGAAATCAGGAAGCCACAAATGGCTGTAGAAAAATAACTAAATACGATAACAACTTGAAACCAGTTTATATTTATACATACATTGTCCCTTTATTTCTCAACATAATTTCCACCAGCATAGGTGCACTTATCCCATCGTTTTATCAATCCTCCCAAAACACGCTGCATAGAAATGCGTGCTCTGTTTTATAAACTACGTTTTCACTTCACATTCAACTTTGGTGTCATTAGCGAAATGTCTCCCGCCAAGGTGGGTATTCAGTGTTTATTCTGACAAATGTTTGTCTCGTAAAGCGGTGCATAGCTGGGTAGAAAAAGTTATGAGGGCGAGTCAATAAGTAAGTCACCCAGTTCTGTGGGATGGCAGGTAAATAAGAACAGAGCACTCATTTCTATGCGCTGGTTTGGGAGGAATGATAAAACGATAGGAAAAGTGCATCAATGTTGGTGGAAATTATGTTGAGAAATAAAGGGACAATGTATGTATAAATATAACCTGGTTTTAAGTTGTTATCTTATTTAGTTATTTTTCTACAGCCATGTGTGGCTTACTTATTAACTTACCCTCGTACAATATAGTGTGTACAAAGGTTGCTGGTTCACAACACGTGTCTGGTCACTCAACACCATTGTTATGATATAAGATAATACTTGATGTAGGGCAGTGTAACCTGTCCACTATGCATCATCATTTGGTTTATGATATAGCATACTTGATGTAAGGCAGTGAACCTGCCCACTATGCCTTATTATACGTGTTATGAGGATTACCCTTTCAGTTAAAATGCACTAGCTGTTAGACTTCATCTCATCGTATCTTGTTAATAATGGTGTAAAATGATGTTACGTTGTGTCATAACGTGTCATCTTTTGAAGCGATAATATCATCATCATCATCATCATCATCATCATCATCATCATCATCATCATCATCATCATCATCATCATCAGCATCATCATCATTATCATCATCATCATCATCGTCATAATCACCATGGGCGATGTTGAATGGAGTGGGCGATCATGATTCACCATCACACGATCGTCAGTGTCTTAGATGAGGAGATAGCATATGCCGACATTTAACTTTCTTGATTAACCATTTTGATATTTGCATTTTGATATGAGGTTTCCGGTTTCAAGATGGCGACGGACGGTCGTGTTGTTTTGTGTTCGTTAACTTTTTCGCGTAGGGGATGGATTTATTCATCTCTTGCGTGTAATTGGTGTGCCAGGATGTAAAACCAGAAGTTTCTATTCAAGATCTGCGCGGGTGCTACGGAGTTCGTGCATCGAGCGAAGCCATCCTTGAGTGAATTTTCAGCAGCGTGTGTGGTTTTCTCAGTCTGTGTTTACGTATTTTCAACATGGCGGAACAACGTGTGTTCTTCGTGCGGTCAGCAGTCAACATACCGAAGCGGCGTGGTAGCCGCGCAGGGAGGAAGAAGCAAGGTAAGCGTGGTGGTTTGCGGCGTTTTAGACTCAAGTGTCACCGTCTAGGACTCAGGAATATCCGTATTCTATATTGGAACTGTGCCAGTGTAAAACAACGGGGCTCTATTTTAGAAACCCTAGTTTACAGGAACGACATTGTAGCACTCCAGGAGACGAGACTGGGCGATCAGCTACTCCAAATTGCTGGCTTCAAATGTTTCTACAACAGACGACATCTGGGAATGGCGATTCTCGTTCGCGACAGCATGGTGGCGTCAGAGCTAGACATGTCCATTTGGGACAGTGACGATATACAAATACAGGCGTTGAGAGTTCATTCCAGTATACCATTCGTGTTGGTTAATGTTTATGCCCGCAATGCCAGTGTGGACGCCCAGAAGTGGCAGTGCTTAAGTGGCATATCAGGCCACGAGAGAAATGTTATTTTCTGTGGTGACTTCAACGCTAAAGGCAGATCATGGGGAAACACTTCCTCCAATACACAAGGGGAGGAGCTCGAGACTGCACTGGAAACCATCGACCTGGTTTGTATCAACAGTGGCTGTGTCACCAGGACAGCAAGCCGTCCGGGCGATGAGGACAGTGCTATTGATCTGGCGCTAGTTTCACCTTCACTCACTACAGTGTGTATATGGGGTGTCCTAGGACACCATGGCAGCGACCACCACCCTTGCAGCATACTGGTGGAGAAAGGCAGAACCAGGCAGCACAAGCTAAAGGTAAAGACGTTCCAGTATGACAGTACAGGGCAAGATGTGGTGAGTAGAATAAGACGTGACAAGCGCAGAACGTTCAGGGCAGGAAAAAAAGCTGGGAGCAGCCACCGTGGTGGAGTTTCGAGGTGGTGAAGGCTTGGGTGGATAAGCGTAGTGCTGTAAGGAGATGGCAAAATGCCAAGAAGAACAGAGCTGGTCATCCTAGTCGCTGCTTGCACTTAGAAAGAGAGATGCACACAAAAGTAAGCTACTTCAAAAAACTGGTCAAGGCTGTTAAAAGCGAAAAATGGGCAGAGGTGTGTCAAAGAGTAAGCACAGACAAGTCACTGAAATTGTTCTGGCGACTACATAAAAGCATGAGTGGTGTAGTCAAGAATAAGAGCATTTCTGACTTCCAAGGTGCTGACCTCATCTGGCAGAGGACTGACGAGGACAAGGGCAAAGCCCTCTTTGAACGCTACCTTGAGCAGAGCAACCAGACAGGTATGGGAGGCCGAAATCTGGCCAAGGAGGTCACCTCAGACAGATGCAAGGCCCAGAACACTTCGGATGAAGACACAGTGAGAGTGAAAGAAATCAAGGCTGTGCTTCGACGATCAAAAAACAGTGCTGCAGGTCCTGATGGCATAAGATACGACGACATAAATAGGTGTACCGACAATGAGCTAGAGAAACTAGCAGACATGTACAATAACAGTACAGGGAGTGCTAGCATCAAGGAGGAATGGTTACACAGCTATCTGATTCACTTGCCGAAGCCTGACAAAGACCACAAAAAAATTCAGGGATATCGAATCATAACCATGCAGAATACAATAGGCAAACTGCTGGAGAAGGTAATTGCCAGGAAAATATCAAGCCAACTAGAGAGGCAAGGTGTTTTCCCACCCGCCCTGGGTGGGTACCGTCCAAAAAGAGAAACCTGGACCAATGCAGCAGTCTTTGCCCAGGATGTCTATGAAGGTTTCCACTCAGGCACTGAAACCTTTGCTGCAGCGATTGATCTTGAGGACGCATACAACAGAGTACCACTGGATTTTTTAATGTTTCAGCTTCTCGAACTAAACTAAGTCCATTCCTCCTTAGTTGGATCGCTGCAGCCCTCTTCCAACGGAAAGTAGTTTTTAGATGTGGCAGTTGGACTTCGGAACCAACAACAATATATCCAGGCCTACCACAGGGATCACCATTATCTCCGGTACTGTTCAACGCCTACACAGTGAGAATCACCAGTGAGCAGATCACTGGACCTGGTAGGACATTGTCATATGCCGATGATGTTTTAGTGTATCGTCAGGGTAAGGATAGAGAGGAGGTTGCTGTGGAACTACAAACCGAACTCAATCGCATAAGTACTTGGTGTGATGAAGCTGGGGCAATGGTCAACCCAACAAAGGCAACAGTGACTTGGTTCTCGTTGAATAATCATATTGTCAACACTCCAAACCAACTGTAATGCTGTGTTCAGAGACGGTGGAAAGAACTCAGGCAATGAATTACCTGGGGATACGGTTTGATCGAAGCCTTGCTTATAATGTGCACATAGACCAGGTGATAACAAAGGCAAAGCGGGGTTTGGCAGCGATGCGGGTGATGGCGGCAGCAAACTGTGCGCAGCGCCATCTATGTCTTCTGTACGAGGGGCTGGTCATGTCTGTTTTGGAGTATGCAATGGCAATCCTGACTCTCAGCCATAAGCAGATAGAAAGGATGGAAAGGATACAGAATGAAGCTATGCGCATTATTCTTGGATGTACAAGAGATACAGCATGCAGGGCGATGCGCTACCTTCTTGATTTTCCAACCATTGAAGAGAGAATACAAGGTTGCAGGGCACGCGCCTACCTCAGAATTAACGCAAACACACAACATCCACTGCATAGTGAAATTAGGAAGGTGAAGGGCAGCAGGTTAAAAAGAGGACTGTCGTGGATGGGTCAAGCCGAAGACATTCTTCAACAGGTGTGTTCACTTGAGGACTTAGAACCTGGCGAGGAGTGGGTGCAAGTGCCAACAGACTTCTGCACATCCTTTTCAGTTTGCATCCAACTAGATAGAAACTGCAGGCAAGAAAATCCAGCTGCTGTTGAGGCTGAAGTACAAGCGTTGATTTTCGAGAATTCGCTAGACGGTGACGCGGTCATCTATCTACACAGATGGGTCGGTCGTCCGACATGTGAGAAGCTCATGGGCCTTTACAGCTCGGGCCGGAGGGAGAATTGTGAAGGAGGACTCTGGTGCTTTCACTGAAACCACAAGTAGCCTGACCATGGAAGTCATGGCAGTAAGTAAAGCAATAACATGGCTCGAGACACAGACATTCACTAGGGCATGTTTCTTTAGCGACTCAATGAACATGATCAAGAGGATAGAGGAAGGGTCGATCCGAAGAGAATGGTTGCTGCCTCTGGAGCGGTCTCGACTAGCAAAGATTAGTTTCATCTTCGTGCCAGGGCATGCGGGAGTACAAGGAAATGAGCGGGCTGACAAGCTCGCAGGTGAGGCTACTGTGGAGGGCGGACGCGCCATGGACCAGGCCGACATTCTGAATGCTCTACGAGAAGTAAGACTTTTGCGAGAACCAAGTGATGACTGTGAATCTACAACAATGGCCAGACTGCGAGAGCAGCAAATTAAAAGAGGGGTGGCCAAACAAGAACACTACGCAGGAAGCCAAAGAAGATTGATAAACCAACACAGAACTGGCGTCGTTAGCCGCTGCCGCTACACGTTGCGGGATTTGCTGAGGAGGGGATCCGAGCACTTATGGACTGAATGGTTCGATGTGCAATGAGGATGATCTGTCGACTAACTAACTAACTAACTAACATATTTGCATTTCAGCGTCAGGCCAAGAAAAGGAATTAAGAGAGAGAGAGAGAGAGAGAGAGAGAGAGAGAGAGAGAGAGAGAGAGAGAGAGAGAGAGAGAGAGAGAGAGAGAGAGAGAGAGAGAGAGAGAGAGAGAGAGAGAGAGAGAGAGAGAGAGAGAGAGAGAGAGAGAGCCCTTACTTTGTTTCGAAGAGCGTTGTATGCAATAATCTCGTGACAATCTTTTACATAAAGACCATTTTCCACCTCGATTGGGATTCCAATACATGACCAACAGATAGGTAGGCGTTTTAGCCACTGCACTTCCACAGCTCCCAATCTTCTTGTATGATAGCACAATATCACTCGCTGTTTTAACATTTAATTTAACAATAATTTTGTCTTAACTTGTTTACTCTTATCGTGGTTTCAGATCTTTTCTCTTCTATTTTGATTTAGAACATATCGTAGGAATTTCATTCCACCAGCCTGGTATAGATGTCACCTATGATGAAGCAGGAGATTTACAACAGGAAATTATAGAACCAAGAGGACATCAGAGCATACAGGCCACCAGACAAATGATTCATATTACCTATTCAGCCGGAAAGAACAAGTAACACTTTTCAGATAGTGCACAAGACACAACAGACAGAACTTTCACATGTTTAATACACTAAAGATAGGAGACACAGATTAATTAACTGTGGAATTGGTAAAATTACAGCTAAATATTTCTTTAGAACAGAGGAAAGAACAAAATTACAGCTAAACATTTGTTTAGAACAGGGGAGTGAATTTGGCATACACCTGCTACAATCGAAGTCAAACTTTATGGAGCTTCTTTCTATGGATACATTTAAACTGATGTATATAAGTGAGCGTTATATTTTCCATTTGTTAGACCATCGGCGTTCGAAGTATAGTGTGGCCAGAATCAAACCTGCCACATTTAACTTCCAATCAGATTTTCCGATACAAATGTTTCCGCGACTGGATGGACACCTGAAATGCGTGGTTATATCAACAAAATCACACCTCGGTGGGGATGTGAACACAGCCCACTGGGCTGGCAGGCTAGTGCCCTAGTAAATGGGCGACCGCAGCTTCCCCACAAAATACTGACAGTACTTTTATCTTACCGGAACAGTTTTACCTTCGTAGTCGCAAGAGCTCTGTGCTCCTATCCACAAGGCAGAGAATAGGATCAAGCACATTTGCGTTTTAGTAGTAGCCATTACGACTTGTAAATATCGTAGGACAATTTCCTCTTGCACTTTGTCAGCTGGCTAAAGAAGTAACTAAATACTGTTTATGCACAACCTTTTATTTGTAAGGAATATCTTGACTATAAATAACCTTTTCTGTAGGAAATTTGCACAACAGATAGTACGCATCCGCGTTTAAAAAAGATAACATCAGAGTTTTAATGTAAATTTCAGCTGTGACCAAATTGTTGTGGTTACTTTGCGCCTCAAGGGATGTCACTTGTATGTCTCTATTTTCATAAATATTAAAATATGCGTATGTTTTATCTTTCCATTAATCCTTCTGGATACATAACGTCATCAGTGGCAAGCTGAATACATGTCCGGGAAGGTCAGTTAAAACCATTAACCGTATCCTTTGTTGTTGCTTTTGCTGTTGTTGTTCTGAAATACAGAATACACATACAATACTATTAAGGCCAACTGTTGAAGTGAGAATTTGTACGAAATATTGTAAACATGTTTACATCCCTAGTAAGAACAACTATAAAAGTGAACGTTTGAGTGAAATACTGTGTAGATATAGATCACTTATAAGGCCAAACTGCCAAAGTAAACTTTAGAATGAAATATTGTATTCACACTTACATCACTAGTAAGACCAACTATCACAGTGAACTTGTAAGTGAAATATTGTGTTCACACTTACATCATAAGTAAGACCAAACTATCAAGTGAACTTTTGAGTGAAATACTGTAAATACACTTACATCAATAGTAAGACCAAGTATCAAATTGAACTTTTTAGTGAAAAACTGTATTCAACTTACATCACGAGTGCGACCAACTATCAAGCGAACTATTGAGTGAAATACATCACATACATCACTAGTAAGACCAACTATAACAGTGAGAATTTGTACGAAATGCTGTATACACACTTACATCACTAGTATGACCAATGACCAAAGTGACCTATTGAGTGAAATACTGTATACACACATCACTGGTAAGAACAATTATCACAGTGAACTATTGAGTGAAATACTGTATACACACATCACTGGTAAGAACAATTATCACAGTGAACTATTGAGTGAAATACTGTATTCACATCGGCATGTCTAGCTTAGGAGTTAGAGACGCACAGTTTCATAATTCCCCCACATATCGTGTCGATTGTTCGAAATCAGCCGCCGGCGATATTGATGCAGATTGTTTTGGATTGTTTTCGTTGGTATGAGGCGTCTAGCGTTAAAAAAACAATGCAAACCAGTGAACGTAAAAATATATCCACTGTCATGTTAAATCTATCGCTTTGCAGTTTGTTGATCATACTCTTCAAATTGAGCCATTCCACCATCAGTTAAAATACATTTTCATTAATTACACCTACACAAGAACACCCGAGACCAGCTTCATAGCAGAACCTTACAGAGCGCAATAGAATGCAGTTTCGTAACTCTTGTATAAAAAATGTCAGTGATAGCCTACACAAGTTATGGTGTTACAAGTATTTTTTCCGCATATCTTTTACAGGACATTGCAATAAACAGAAGCATTTTCCGGCTGCTATTGATGTCTTGGCAAGATTACGCTTAGTAGTTTTCCATTGCTTTCTGAGCGACCGGTTCATATCCTCCCGTAAGTAACCAACGCGACGCGATCCACTAACGAATCTCGTGCAGCTGCTTTTCCCACGTGAATATACGGGATTACGGAGAAAGTCGTAAACTCCTTTGCCAGGGAGGGCGACTTTACAAGTATACTTTACAATAATATTGAAGATACTCATCTTTTCAAAAAATGGAAGCGAAGTAATCAGTAATCATTCACACTTGGAATACGGGTCAACTGCGTGGTGTTCAGCATCAAAAACTACATTGCAGGAGCTGGACAAGGTGCAAAATCAAGCTCTTAGAGTCATCACAGGAGGGATGAGATCAACCCCTATAGTAGCAATGGAGAAAATGGGGAGGACACAAGCTTTAAGAGAACGCAGAGATACAAAAACACTAATACAAGCAGAAAAGTTTCTCAGCTTGCCAGGCCACCCTATGAAGAACAGATTTGAAAACTTAGCTATGGGGCGGTTGAAAAGAAGTAGTTTCATCCACCAGGCCAAACAACTCTGCAGAGAAACCATCGATCTTCCCACAGTTGATATCCCCCTGACAACTATTCCAGAGCGAACCCCGTGGAAAGATGAGCATAGAATATCGCTACATATCCAGTCAAAAGTGAGAGGAATATTTGACAAGGAAGAACAGAACAGTGTACAGCGCAGAACAGCCACTCTCAGCTTCCTTGATGACGAATACCCACAGGACCTCTGGATCCGAGTCTACACAGATGGGTCAGCACAAAATGCTGTTCGAAATGGAGGAGCGGGAGTGTATATAGAATACCCAAATAATACTAGAGACACGGCCAGAATTCCAACAGGAAAGTACTGCCATAATTATGATGCTGAAATTGAGGCAATCAAGATAGCCACAGAGAAATTACAAAATACCAGCCATGGTACACAACCTGTGGTGATATTGACAGATGCAAAATCCGTAATAGAGGCGCTCCTGTCTGGGAAATTGCCAGTTCTGAGGACACTACTTTCTGAACTTAGCAGTCAGCGTAAGATCACCATACAGTGGATACCATCCCACTGTGGAATCCCCGGAAACGACAGAGCTGATCGATTGGCTAAGGAAGGAGCACAAGAAGAACAACCAGATGTGCCTATTACATACCACCAAAGGAAAAGAATGATCAAATCAGTCAGAAGGCCACCAAACCTTACTCAAGACGACTACCACGTTATGGACAGACCAGAATAGGTCATTCTTCTGCGCCTCAGAACAGGACACAATAGATTACGCAACCACATGTATACAAAATTCAAGATTGGTGACTCAGCCATGTGCACATGTGGTTTGGCGTCGCAGACAGCAGAGCACATACTCCAGGATTGCCCAAACTACAACATATCCAGGCGAACCTTCTGGCCTAGAGAGACAACAGTGGAAGATAAACTCTATGGACCGCTGAATGAACTAAAAAAGACTGATAGATTCATACAAGAGACAACATTGCAGTTATAAACATGTTTCAGGCGAACGAAAGAAGAAGTAATCATTCACGAGCCGAACAATGCAATCATAAACATAATTTCTCAAGTTAACGGAAATGTTATCACAATTGGCTCTGGGGCGAAGGAGTTACTAATGCATTTCGTATATTCCCGCATACCGCATAACACAGCTACGGGCAGTTGGGATCAGACAGTCGTTCAGAAAGCAATGGCAAACTAATGAACGTTAAAACTTGCCCAGGAATCGTAATCAGCCTAAAATGCTGGAATTGACTGTTAATGTCCTGTAAAGAATAATCAATCCATCCATCCACCCTTCATGTGCCATGCCGGTAAGCGTGGGCGGTCATGTTCTGCCATCTCACTCGATCACCAGAGTCGTGGATCAGCTCCGTGTTTCTGTCTCGCCCATGCCACAAGGCCAAGCTCTCCAGGTACTTGCCTCTAGGTCTTCCCCTTGGTCTGTTCCCCTCCATCTTACCAGTTGTCACCAAGTTCTCCAAATCATTTCTTCTCATAACATGCACAATAAATTGTGACTCTCTACGTCTAATATCTCTAATCAGTTTACGATCTTCATTTATCAATAAAGCAAAGGTGTCGATCTTTGTTTACTTCTATAGAACGTTCAATTACGGTTCTCAGTATATACACAGCATTTACTGTACCCTTGCCTTCTACAAACCCACATTGTTCTTCTCCTATTTCAGGTTGTATTTTCCTCCTAACTCTATGCATGATAATTCTTAGCAAAATCTTCGTGATGTGACTCATTATACTAATTTTTCGATGTTGATCACATTCCAAGGCTCCTGATTTCTTTGGGATTGCAATAAATACAGAATTACATAACTCCTGAGTATATCATGAATAATCAATAAACTTTAAAAAAAAAATCAAAATCACAACTGTTATGGGACTCACTGGTAGCGGGTAGAAAATTATGAACCGAGAAATGGACATTAGTTTGTTGGTTTTCAAAAAGAGACAACAATAATATTTGTATTAAAACATAAGTGGAATTAGGTTGTTGGTTTTCCAATATAGTTAAAAACATTAGTTGCATATCCTTTACAGGGCGTCGCAGTCAACCACAGCATTATTTAGCTGTTTGTGATTAATTGGCAAGTTTATGCTCAGCAGTAGCTTCAGCAAACTTTAACAATCGACTACATTGTGTGTTGAACAACACACGGAAGGCACTGTCTCTTTCAACCACGTGACCACTCTCGAACACGTGTCTCCCGACCGATGAAGCCGGGAGTTTTGCTGAGTTTGCTGAAGTTTGCTGAAGCTATTCTAATCAACCTTCGTAAGCCGTCCTTGTGTAAGCAGAAAGACATGTTAGTCAGTTTAAAATTACCGTGGTAGACAATCGACATTACTGTGCGAACATGTGTATATTTCAGTTTGAAGGATTTATCTAATTAATTCACGTAAGTTGTGTGATTTCTGCAGTATGTACCTGACGAGATGCAGCGAAATATGCCAGGCAATAAATCGTGCAATCTATTGTTTGTGTCTTCGTTATTCAAATTCATCACGGGAAAACATTGTTTTGAATTTCTGAAACGTCGCCTTCCATTACCAACAGTGAAGCGATTGGATGGATTACTCAAGCTGAAGTGTAAAATATCGGTACAGGAGTGTCGATTGAGATTTCTCGAGGAATGCCTAAAGACGGGAATATTCCCTCACCGGTATTTCAGATCTCTCAGGGCGGACAGAATATGTCCAACAAGAAAAAAACCTGAGACGACTGACAAAAAACCAGATAGAAGAAACCCAGTCTAAATTGGCCAACCTCAAGCGCACACACAGTTCTGCCTACTACGTCACCAAAGAATTGAGCTTGTATGGCTACTTGAAGTTCACCAAATTCTGTACAGAAACAGTGTACAAGGTGAAAATCGCAGAGAATGCTCGCCTCAACAAATCACTGAGCACTGAAAAGATAACTACGTCAGTACTAGACAACCCAGAGAAATATGTGAGGAACTTATCGTCGTACGTACTCAACAACATTGAAACGGGGGCCCTTGCATACGGATTAACATTCTGCATAAAGCCCAAACACATTAACCGTGTTGAGTCGCAAACACAATTTGAAATGTTGATTGATCAAGTCTCCAAGGTATCACCTACTTCTGCTGAGTCAGTCGGGTGGCTGAAGGCCAAACTGGTAGATTTAGAACACCAGTATCGCACAACCCCCTCTAAACAGACATGTCCGCTGACCAACGAACACCTTACTGCCTTAAAAGCGTTAAAGGCCAACAAAACCCTTGTAATATTGAAACCTGACAAAGGGAGCGGTGCAGTACTGATGGACATATCAGACTACCAGAGAAAAATGGATGATATATTATCAGACGCATCTAAATTCAGAGTAGAGCAAACAGTCAACAAGTCGGAGGACCTGGATGCAAAAAATGAGGAAAGAAATCCAGTCACTTGTGAATGCAGGACTCATCAGTGAGGCCCCTGCAAAAACGCTCACACCGCGTGGCTCCCAAACACCTCAGATGTACGGTCTACCCAAGCTTCACAAGCCCGGCATCCCACTAAGACCGATCCTTTCCATGGTTAACTCGGCACAACACCGAATGGCGAGATGGCTAGCTGAAATTTTAAAGCCAGTACGACAGTCCTTCGATCCAAGAACACTCAGGGATACATTCGAACTTGTGGAATTATTGGATACTATGGACATAAACAACAAACACATGGCATGCATGGATATTGCCTCTTTATTCACCAACGTTCCATTAGATGAGACCGTGAATATAATAAGCGAACGCATTAGAGACAAACAACTAAAACTAGGCATACCATCAGCTATTCTAGAGAGGCTATTAAAATTATGTACTGCCAACATACAATTCAACTTTCTAAACAAGTCATATCGCCAAATTGACGGAGTGGCCATGGGGAGCCCACTTGGACCTATTCTAGCGGACATCTTCATGGCACACTTAGAAGAAAAGAGATCCCCAGAAATCAATAACTTGGCCTTTTACCGTCGTTACGTGGACGATATACTAATTATCACCACAGACGAGCTACAAGCAACGTCGTTCCAGGCCACAATGAACGAGACACATATAAACATCTCTTTATCTATGGAACACGAACACAACGAAGCGTTGCCGTTTCTAGATATCCTAATGAGACGTAGAGCAGATGGCACAATTCAAAGATCGGTGTACCGCAAAGAAACATGGACTGGCCAATATTTAAATTTTCAGAGCTTCGCACCTGTCCAGTACAAACGGGGCTTAGTACGGACCCTGTTTGACCGTGCTAGGAAGATATGCACCCAGGACACACTGACAGAGGCATTTAAAACTCTGAAGAATGCCTTAAACCTGAATGGGTACTCCACAGGATTTATAAAGCGCCACTGCCAACAGCCCAAACCGAAATCAGAAGTAACTACAGTCCCTAAACTCAAAGTATTCATCCAGCTAACCTTCCGAGGAGATGACGTAATGCAACGTCTGCGGGACCGGCTCACCACAGCAGTCGAGCGAACATTCTGTGCTGCAGCTCCAGTCATCAGGTACAGAAACACACCTATCCCAGTCCCAGCAGTAAAAGAACCTGTAGCTTTGTACGCCAAATCAAATTGTATTTACCAATTTACATGCAGATGCGAGGCCATCTACATAGGCAGAACTGAGCGACAGTTACATTGCAGGGTTTCGGAACATATTCCGAATTGGTTGGACACGATACTACACACAGAAGATGGTAGCCTTGGCAGGCCGACACACCGGAAAAGTCTGGCTTCATCGGTCGGGAGACATGTGCTAGAGAGTGGTCACGTGGTTGAAAGGGACAGTGCCTTCCGTGTGTTGTTCAACACACAAAGTAGTCGATTGTTAAAGTTTGCTGAAGCTATACTAATCAACCTTCGTAAGCCGTCCTTGTGTAAGCAGAAAGACATGTTAGTCAGTTTAAAATTACCGTGGTAGACAATCGACATTACTGTGCGAACATGTGTATATTTCAGTTTGAAGGATTTATCTAATTAATTCACGTAAGTTGTGTGATTTCTGCAGTATGTACCTGACGAGATGCAGCGAAATATGCCAGGCAATAAATCGTGCAATCTATTGTTTGTGTCTTCGTTATTCAAATTCATCACGGGAAAACATTGTTTTGAATTTCTGAAACGTCGCCTTCCATTACCAACAGTGAAGCGATTGGATGGATTACTCAAGCTGAAGTGTAAAATATCGGTACAGGAGTGTCGATTGAGATTTCTCGAGGAATGCCTAAAGACGGGAATATTCCCTCACCGGTATTTCAGATCTCTCAGGGCGGACAGAATATGTCCAACAAGAAAAAAACCTGAGACGACTGACAAAAAACCAGATAGAAGAAACCCAGTCTAAATTGGCCAACCTCAAGCGCACACACAGTTCTGCCTACTACGTCACCAAAGAATTGAGCTTGTATGGCTACTTGAAGTTCACCAAATTCTGTACAGAAACAGTGTACAAGGTGAAAATCGCAGAGAATGCTCGCCTCAACAAATCACTGAGCACTGAAAAGATAACTACGTCAGTACTAGACAACCCAGAGAAATATGTGAGGAACTTATCGTCGTACGTACTCAACAACATTGAAACGGGGGCCCTTGCATACGGATTAACATTCTGCATAAAGCCCAAACACATTAACCGTGTTGAGTCGCAAGCACAATTTGAAATGTTGTTTGATCAAGTCTCCAAGGTATCACCTACTTCTGCCGAGTCAGTCGGGTGGCTGAAGGCCAAACTGGTAGATTTAGAACACCAGTATCGCACAACCCCCTCTAAACAGACATGTCCGCTGACCAACGAACACCTTACTGCCTTAAAAGCGTTAAAGGCCAACAAAACCCTTGTAATATTGAAACCTGACAAAGGGAGTGGTGCAGTACTGATGGACATATCAGACTACCAGAGAAAAATGGATGATATATTATCAGACGCATCTAAATTCAGAGTAGAGCAAACAGTCAACAAGTCGGAGGACCTGGATGCAAAAAATGAGGAAAGAAATCCAGTCACTTGTGAATGCAGAACTCATCAGTGAGGCCACTGCAAAAACGCTCACACCGCGTGGCTCCCAAACACCTCAGATGTACGGTCTACCCAAGCTTCACAAGCCCGGCATCCCACTAAGACCGATCCTTTCCATGGTTAACTCGGCACAACACCGAATGGCGAGATGGCTAGCTGAAATTTTAAAGCCAGTACGACAGTCCTTCGATCCAAGAACACTCAGGGATACATTCGAACTTGTGGAATTATTGGATACTATGGACATAAACAACAAACACATGGCATGCATGGATATTGCCTCTTTATTCACCAACGTTCCATTAGATGAGACCGTGAATATAATAAGCGAACGCATTAGAGACAAACAACTAAAACTAGGCATACCATCAGCTATTCTAGAGAGGCTATTAAAATTATGTACTGCCAACATACAATTCAACTTTCTAAACAAGTCATATCACCAAATTGACGGAGTGGCCATGGGGAGCCCACTTGGACCTATTCTAGCGGACATCTTCATGGCACACTTAGAAGAAAATAGATCCCCAGAAATCAATAACTTGGCCTTTTACCGTCGTTACGTGGACGATATACTAATTATCACCACAGAGGAGCTACAAGCAACGTCGTTCCAGGCCACAATGAACGAGACACATATAAACATCTCTTTATCTATGGAACACGAACACAACGAAGCGTTGCTGTTTCTAGATATCCCAATGAGACGTAGAGCAGATGGCACAATTCAAAGATCGGTGTACCGCAAAGAAACATGGACTGGCCAATATTTAAATTTTCAGAGCTTCGCACCTGTCCAGTACAAACGGGGCTTAGTACGGACCCTGTTTGACCGTGCTAGGAAGATATGCACCCAGGACACACTGACAGAGGAATTTAAAACTCTGAAGAATGCCTTAAACCTGAATGGGTACTCCACAGGATTTATAAAGCGCCACTGCCAACAGCCCAAACCGAAATCAGAAGTAACTACAGTCCCTAAACTCAAAGTATTCATCCAGCTAACCTTCCGAGGAGATGACGTAATGCAACGTCTGCAGGACCGGCTCACCACAGCAGTCGAGCGAACATTCTGTGGTGCAACCCTAGTCATCAGGTACAGAAACACACCAATCCCAGTCCCAGCAGTAAAAGAACCTGTAGCTTTGTACGCCAAATCAAATTGTATTAACCAATTTACATGCAGATGCGAGGCCATCTACATAGGCAGAACTGAGCGACATTTGCATTGCAGGGTTTGGGAACATATCCCGAATTGGTTGGACAAGATACTACACACAGAAGATGGTAGCCTAGGCAGGCCGACACACCGGAAAAGTCTGGCTTCATCGGTCGGGAGACACGTGTTCGAGAGTGGTCACGTGGTTGAAAGAGACAGTGCCTTCCGTGTGTTGTTCAACACACAAAGTAGTCGATTGTTAAAGTTTGCTGAAGCTATTCTAATCAACCTTCGTAAGCCGTCCTTGTGTAAGCAGAAAGACATGTTAGTCAGTTTAAAATTACCGTGGTAGACAATCGACATTACTGTGCGAACATGTGTATATTTCAGTTTGAAGGATTTATCTAATTAATTCACGTAAGTTGTGTGATTTCTGCAGTATGTACCTGACGAGATGCAGCGAAATATGCCAGGCAATAAATCGTGCAATCTATTGTTTGTGTCTTCGTTATTCAAATTCATCACGGGAAAACATTGTTTTGAATTTCTGAAACGTCGCCTTCCATTACCAACAGTGAAGCGATTGGATGGATTACTCAAGCTGAAGTGTAAAATATCGGTACAGGAGTGTCGATTGAGATTTCTCGAGGAATGCCTAAAGACGGGAATATTCCCTCACCGGTATTTCAGATCTCTCAGGGCGGACAGAATATGTCCAACAAGAAAAAACCTGAGACGACTGACAAACAACCAGATAGAAGAAACCCAGTCTAAATTGGCCAACCTCAAGCGCACACACAGTTCTGCCTACTACGTCACCAAAGAATTGAGCTTGTATGGCTACTTGAAGTTCACCAAATTCTGTACAGAAACAGTGCACAAGGTGAAAATCGCAGAGAATGCTCGCCTCAACAAATCACTGAGCACTGAAAAGATAACTACGTCAGTACTAGACAACCCAGAGAAATATGTGAGGAACTTATCGTCATACGTACTCAACAACATTGAAACGGAGGCCCTTGCATACGGATTAACATTCTGCATAAAGCCCAAACACATTAACCGTGTTGAGTCGCTAGCACAATTTGAAATGTTGTTTGATCAAGTCTCCAAGTTATCACCTACTTCTGCTGAGTCAGTCGGGTGGCTGAAGGCCAAACTGGTAGATTTAGAACACCAGTATCGCACAACCCCCTCTAAACAGACATGTCCGCTGACCAACGAACACCTTACTGCCTTAAAAGCGTTAAAGGCCAACAAAACCCTTGTAATATTGAAACCTGACAAAGGGAGTGGTGCAGTACTGATGGACATATCAGACTACCAGAGAAAAATGGATGATATATTATCAGACGCATCTAAATTCAGAGTAGAGCAAACAGTCAACAAGTCGGAGGACCTGGATGCAAAAAATGAGGAAAGAAATCCAGTCACTTGTGAATGCAGAACTCATCAGTGAGGCCACTGCAAAAACGCTCACACCGCGTGGCTCCCAAACACCTCAGATGTACGGTCTACCCAAGCTTCACAAGCCCGGCATCCCACTAAGACCGATCCTTTCCATGGTTAACTCGGCACAACACCGAATGGCGAGATGGCTAGCTGAAATTTTAAAGCCAGTACGACAGTCCTTCGATCCAAGAACACTCAGGGATACATTCGAACTTGTGGAATTATTGGATACTATGGACATAAACAACAAACACATGGCATGCATGGATATTGCCTCTTTATTCACCAACGTTCCATTAGATGAGACCGTGAATATAATAAGCGAACGCATTAGAGACAAACAACTAAAACTAGGCATACCATCAGCTATTCTAGAGAGGCTATTAAAATTATGTACTGCCAACATACAATTCAACTTTCTAAACAAGTCATATCGCCAAATTGACGGAGTGGCCATGGGGAGCCCACTTGGACCTATTCTAGCGGACATCTTCATGGCACACTTAGAAGAAAATAGATCCCCAGAAATCAATAACTTGGCCTTTTACCGTCGTTACGTGGACGATATACTAATTATCACCACAGAGGAGCTACAAGCAACGTCGTTCCAGGCCACAATGAACGAGACACATATAAACATCTCTTTATCTATGGAACACGAACACAACGAAGCGTTGCTGTTTCTAGATATCCCAATGAGACGTAGAGCAGATGGCACAATTCAAAGATCGGTGTACCGCAAAGAAACATGGACTGGCCAATATTTAAATTTTCAGAGCTTCGCACCTGTCCAGTACAAACGGGGCTTAGTACGGACCCTGTTTGACCGTGCTAGGAAGATATGCACCCAGGACACACTGACAGAGGAATTTAAAACTCTGAAGAATGCCTTAAACCTGAATGGGTACTCCACAGGATTTATAAAGCGCCACTGCCAACAGCCCAAACCGAAATCAGAAGTAACTACAGTCCCTAAACTCAAAGTATTCATCCAGCTAACCTTCCGAGGAGATGACGTAATGCAACGTCTGCAGGACCGGCTCACCACAGCAGTCGAGCGAACATTCTGTGGTGCAACCCTAGTCATCAGGTACAGAAACACACCAATCCCAGTCCCAGCAGTAAAAGAACCTGTAGCTTTGTACGCCAAATCAAATTGTATTAACCAATTTACATGCAGATGCGAGGCCATCTACATAGGCAGAACTGAGCGACATTTGCATTGCAGGGTTTGGGAACATATCCCGAATTGGTTGGACAAGATACTACACACAGAAGATGGTAGCCTAGGCAGGCCGACACACCGGAAAAGTCTGGCTTCATCGGTCGGGAGACACGTGTTCGAGAGTGGTCACGTGGTTGAAAGAGACAGTGCCTTCCGTGTGTTGTTCAACACACAAAGTAGTCGATTGTTAAAGTTTGCTGAAGCTATTCTAATCAACCTTCGTAAGCCGTCCTTGTGTAAGCAGAAAGACATGTTAGTCAGTTTAAAATTACCGTGGTAGACAATCGACATTACTGTGCGAACATGTGTATATTTCAGTTTGAAGGATTTATCTAATTAATTCACGTAAGTTGTGTGATTTCTGCAGTATGTACCTGACGAGATGCAGCGAAATATGCCAGGCAATAAATCGTGCAATCTATTGTTTGTGTCTTCGTTATTCAAATTCATCACGGGAAAACATTGTTTTGAATTTCTGAAACGTCGCCTTCCATTACCAACAGTGAAGCGATTGGATGGATTACTCAAGCTGAAGTGTAAAATATCGGTACAGGAGTGTCGATTGAGATTTCTCGAGGAATGCCTAAAGACGGGAATATTCCCTCACCGGTATTTCAGATCTCTCAGGGCGGACAGAATATGTCCAACAAGAAAAAACCTGAGACGACTGACAAAAAACCAGATAGAAGAAACCCAGTCTAAATTGGCCAACCTCAAGCGCACACACAGTTCTGCCTACTACGTCACCAAAGAATTGAGCTTGTATGGCTACTTGAAGTTCACCAAATTCTGTACAGAAACAGTGTACAAGGTGAAAATCGCAGAGAATGCTCGCCTCAACAAATCACTGAGCACTGAAAAGATAACTACGTCAGTACTAGACAACCCAGAGAAATATGTGAGGAACTTATCGTCATACGTACTCAACAACATTGAAACGGAGGCCCTTGCATACGGATTAACATTCTGCATAAAGCCCAAACACATTAACCGTGTTGAGTCGCAAGCACAATTTGAAATGTTGTTTGATCAAGTCTCCAAGTTATCACCTACTTCTGCTGAGTCAGTCGGGTGGCTGAAGGCCAAACTGGTAGATTTAGAACACCAGTATCGCACAACCCCCTCTAAACAGACATGTCCGCTGACCAACGAACACCTTACTGCCTTAAAAGCGTTAAAGGCCAACAAAACCCTTGTAATATTGAAACCTGACAAAGGGAGTGGTGCAGTACTGATGGACATATCAGACTACCAGAGAAAAATGGATGATATATTATCAGACGCATCTAAATTCAGAGTAGAGCAAACAGTCAACAAGTCGGAGGACCTGGATGCAAAAATGAGGAAAGAAATCCAGTCACTGGACTCATCAGTGAGGCCACTGCAAAAACGCTCACACGGCGTGGCTCCCAAACACCTCAGATGTACGGTTTACCCAAGCTTCACAAGCCCGGCATCCCACTAAGACCGATCCTTTCCATGGTTAACTCGGCACAACACCGAATGGCGAGATGGCTAGCTGAAATTTTAAAGCCAGTACGACAGTCTTTCGATCCAAGAACACTCAGGGATACATTCGAACTTGTGGAATTATTGGATACGATGGACATAAACAACAAACACATGGCATGCATGGATATTGCCTCTTTATTCACCAACGTTCCATTAGATGAGACCGTGAATATAATAAGCGAACGCATTAGAGACAAACCGGCTCCGTGGCCGAGGTGTTGGCGGCTTTCTCCGCTGGCCCCGAGTGCTCTCGTCACGTGACGCGGCGAGGGTTGGCAGTGGTTCGAGTCGCAAAAGTGACTTATGAGAGTGTGGGGCCGGTCGCTCAGAGAGTTGTGGCGTGCTGATGAGCGTGGTCTGGCCTGGGAATCAACATACAGCTGAAAGATGCTGGTGTTGACCGCAATATCCTGAAACAGGATGGAAACGCGGGAAAAAAAAAAAAAAAAAAAAAAATTTGAGACAAACAACTAAAACTAGGCATACCATCAGCTATTTTAGAGAGGCTATTAAAATTATGTACTGCCAACATACAATTCAACTTTCTAAACAAGTCATATCGCCAATTTGACGGAGTGGCCATGGGGAGCCCACTTGGACCTATTCTAGCGGACATCTTCATGGCACACTTAGAAGAAAAGAGATCCCCAGAAATCAATAACTTGGCCTTTTACCGTCGTTACGTGGACGATATACTAATTATCACCACAGACGAGCTACAAGCAACGTCGTTCCAGGCCACAATGAACGAGACACATATAAACATCTCTTTATCTATGGAACACGAACACAACGAAGCGTTGCCGTTTCTAGATATCCTAATGAGACGTAGAGCAGATGGCACAATTCAAAGATCGGTGTACCGCAAAGAAACATGGACTGGCCAATATTTAAATTTTCAGAGCTTCGCACCTGTCCAGTACAAACGGGGCTTAGTACGGACCCTGTTTGACCGTGATAGGAAGATATGCACCCAGGACACACTGACAGAGGAATTTAAAACTCTGAAGAATGCCTTAAACCTGAATGGGTACTCCACAGGATTTATAAAGCGCCACTGCCAACAGCCCAAACCGAAATCAGAAGTAACTACAGTCCCTAAACTCAAAGTATTCATCCAGCTAACCTTCCGAGGAGATGACGTAATGCAACGTCTGCGGGACCGGCTCACCACAGCAGTCGAGCGAACATTCTGTGCTGCAGCTCTAGTCATCAGGTACAGAAACACACCAATCCCAGTCCCAGCAGTAAAAGAACCTGTAGCTTTGTACGCCAAATCAAATTGTATTTACCAATTTACATGCAGATGCGAGGCCATCTACATAGGCAGAACTGAGCGACATTTACATTGCAGGGTTTCGGAACATATCCCGAATTAGTTGGACAAGATACTACACACAGAAGATGGTAGCCTAGGCAGGCCGACACACCGGAAAAGTCTGGCTTCATCGGTCGGGAGACACGTGTTCGAGAGTGGTCACGTGGTTGAAAGAGACAGTGCCTTCCGTGTGTTGTTCAACACACAAAGTAGTCGATTGTTAAAGTTTGCTGAAGCTATTCTAATCAACCTTCGTAAGCCGTCCTTGTGTAAGCAGAAAGACATGTTAGTCAGTTTAAATTTACCGTGGTAGACAATCGACATTACTGTGCGAACATGTGTATATTTCAGTTTGAAGGATTTATCTAATTAATTCACGTAAGTTGTGTGATTTCTGCAGTATGTACCTGACGAGATGCAGCGAAATATGTCAGGCAATAAATCGTGCAATCTATTGTTTGTGTCTTCGTTATTCAAATTCATCACGGGAAAACATTGTTTTGAATTAAGACATACGTGAACTTAATGTTTTAGGTTTTCAAAAAGACACAAAAAACATATTTGCATGAAGACATAAGTGGACTTAGGTTGTAGGTATTCCAGTAGTAACAACAATCATATTGGTATGAAGACGTATGTGGACGTTAGGTTGTAGATTTTCCAACAGAAACAAAAATCACATTGGTATGAAGACATAAGTGGACGTTAGGTTGTAGGTTTTCCAGTAGAAACATCAATCATACTGGCGTGAAGACATAAGTAAACGCTTGGTTGTAGGTTTTATAATAGAAACAACAACCATACTGGTATGAAGACATAAGTGGACGTTATGGTGGGGTTTTTCCAATAGCCACAACAATCATATTGGCATGAAGACATAAGTGGACGTTACGTTGTAGGTTTTCCAATAAAAACAACAATCATACTGGTATGAAGAGAAAAGTGGACGTTATTTTGTAGGTTTACCAATAGAGAAATCAATCATATTGGCATGAAGACATAAGTGGACGTTAGGTTGTAGGTTTTCCAATAGCCACGACAATCATATTGGCATGAAGACATAAGTGAACTTTAGGTTTCGGTTTTCAAATAGAAACAACTATCATATTGGCATGAATACATACGTGGACGTTAGGTTGTAGGTGTTCCAATATAGAAAGCGATCATATTGGCATGAAGACGATAGGATGTAGGTTATTCAATTGCTACATCAATGATATTGGTATAAAGAAATATCTGGGCGCTAGGTTGCAGTTTTTCCAATAGAGACAACAAACATATTGGCATGAAGACATAAGTGGACGTTAGGTTGTAGGTTTTCTAATAGAATCAATCAATCAATCATGTGCCATGCCGGAAAGTGTGGGCGGTCATGACTCGCCATTTCAATCGATCACCAGCATCGTTGATCAGCTCAGTGTTCCTGTCTCATCCATGCCATGTGGCCAAGCCATCCAGGTATTTTCCTCTCGGTCTTCCTCTTGTTCTGTTCCCCTCGATCTTGTCAGTTGTCACTAAGTTCTCCAATCCATTTCTTCTCATAACATGTCCAAAAAATGTTGACTGTCTACGTCTAATTTCTCTAATCAATTTACGATTTTCATTTGTCTCCTGCAGTACTTGGTCATTGGTTTTTCTGTCTGTCCATGGTATTCTTTGCATTTTCCTCAGAAACCACATTTCTGCAGCCAACAGATGTTTTTCAGCTTGACTGCACATTGTCCAAGTTTCACATCCATACAAAAGAACAGGCTCTATGTATCCCCTCAACATTCTTTTTCTCATTTCAATTGACATCTTTTTATTGGTCAGAATGTTTTTCATCTTGTTAAAGGCTAATTTCTCCATGGTGATTCTTGTTCTAATCTCTTCAAGGCATCTCCCATCAGATGTTATGACTGTTCCTAGATAATTGTACCGATTCACTTGTTGAAGAATATTCCCATTTACTTGTATATTACATTGTGGTACTTCGTTCTTCCTAGTGACGACCATAATCTGTGTCTTCTTACAATTTAATTCCAACCCCAGCTGCTCACTGTGTACAACAGCTGCGTCTAATAATTGTTGTAGATCTTGTGCATTGTCTGCAATCAATACTGTATCATATGCATATCTAATGTTATTAATGTTTCGTCCTCCAATGCTGATTCCATTTATATCTTCTACATTCCTGAAAATATTTTCACTGTATAGGGAAAAAGATCTGGAGACATTACACATCCCTGCCTAACACCTCTCTTAATAGGTTGATATTGTCCCACTTCATTATCAATCCTTATGGCAGCTTGTTGTTTCCAATATATGTTTTTTATAAGTCTAATGTCCTTACCATCAATTTGTAGATTTGCAAGTAAATCTACCCTGTTGACATGTCTAACTCTATCAAAAGCCTTTGTGTTAGGTTGTTGGTTTTCTAATAGATACAACAATCATATTGGTATGAAGACATAAGTGGACGTTAGGTTGTAGGGTTTCCAATAGAAACAAAAATCATATTGGTATGAAGACATAAGTGGACGTTAGGTTGTAGGTCTTCCAATAGCCACGCCAATCATATTGGCATGAAGACATAAGTGGACGATAGGTTGTAGGTTATTCAATTGCCACATCAATGATATTGGTATAAAGAAATATCTGGGTGTTATGTTGCAATTTTCCAATAGAGACAACAAACATATTGGCATGAAGACATACGTGGACTTTAGGTTGTAGGTTTTCCAATAGAAACAATCATATTGGTATGAAGACATAAGTGGACTTTAGGTTGTAGGTTTTCTAATAGAAACAACAATCATATTGGTATGAAGACATAAGTGGACGTTAGGTTCTAGGTCTTCCAATAGAATCAACAATCATATTGTTATGAAGACATGAGTCGACGTTAGGTTCTAAGTTTTCCAGTAGAAACATCAATCATATTGGCGTGAAGACATAAGTGAACGTTTGGTTGTAGGTTTTCCAAAAGAAATAACAACCATACTGGTATGAAGACATAAGTGGACTTTAGGTTGTAGTTTTTCCAATAGCCGCAACAATCATATCGATATGAAGACATATGTAGACATTAGCTTGTAGGTTTTCAAATAGAGACAACAAACATATTGGTATGAAGACATAAGTGGACGTTAGTGTGTAGGTTTTTTAATAGAATCAATCAATCAATCATGTGCCATGCCGGAAAGTGTGGGCGGTCATGACTCGCCATTTCACTCGATCAACAGCATCGTTGATCAGCTCAGTGTTCCTGTCTCGTCCATGCCATGTGGCCAAGCCTTCCAGGTATTTTCCTCTCGGTCTTCCTCATGGTCTGTTCCCCTCGATCTTGTCAGTTGTCACTAAGTTCTCCAATCCATTTCTTCTCATAACATGTCCAAAAATTTTGACTGTCTACGTCTAATTTCTCTAATCAGTTTACGATTTTCAGTTGTCTCCTGCAGTACTTGGTCATTGGTTTTTCTGTCTGTCCGTGGTATTCTTTGCATTTTCCTCAGAAACCACATTTATGTTTTTTATAAGTCTAATCTGCAAGCATATCTACCATGTTGACATGTCTAGCTCTATCAAAAGCCTTTGTGTTAGGTTGTTGGTTTTCTAATAGAAACAACAATCATATTGTCACGAATACATAAGTGGGCGTTGGGTTGCAGGTTTTCCAATAGAAACAACAATCATATTGGTATCATGCACTTGACATAGAAACGATTGTGCTAGGCAGAAACATTGTACACACAGAGAGCAACCATACACACACACACACACACACACACACACACACACACACACACACACATACACACACATACACACACACACAAACACACACACACACACACACATACACACACACATACACACAGCGTGAGAGAGAAAGAAAATGCACCTAGACAGAGAACCCCTTTACACCCATTGTAGCGTGTTGGGTATATGGTGCTAGCCGCATATATTTATAGACCAATCGGTACTGGATGGGTGATGTTGTTAATGTCACGCTTTACCAGGATCCCAGTTTTGTCTGTGTAGACAAGTGATCACATGTCAATTAAAAAAAAAAAAACCAGTCTGGATACGGGATCGAACACATGACCACCAAGCAACCCCCCCTCTCCCCAACCAATGCGCTATCGATGTTCTACTGAGCGTTAGCACAGATAAAATAGGGTGTCAACTTTCAACATGAAAAATAATACTATTAATAACAACAAAAACAATATAAGTAATGTGTTGTATTTTTTTTTGGTGTGTTTCAAAGAAAGAGTTGTTGTATAAGATCTGTAGATTATCTGCTTCCGTCTCAGTAGGCAACAGTTGTGGTAGAGTTTCCTGAAAAATATAAACAGACACGGTGTGAGATCAAGTAATTGTCTTGTAAATATCTCAATATCACAGATACTGCTTGGGAGCCGCAGTATAGTATAGGAAGATGTTTACGCCTTATATATATATATATATATATATATATATATATATATATATATATATATATATATATATATATATATATATATATATATATATATATATACTACCTGCTTTCTGTTAGCGACACCCCACATTGTGCCAACGGCTTCGGGCGGAAGAGCGCAATTTGCAGGGTACAAGCCTTACCCTGGTGCGAGGAAATGCAACCTAAAGACAAAATGTCATGGCAGGGCAGACCAGGACCTAAGCCTTAGTTGGCGGCTTGTCTAGGATCGAAGCTCCGACAGGTGGACAGTTAGAGCACTGCTTTGCTGATCCGGCAGCTTCTGCAGCTTGTCTTGTTCCAGATGTAGAGGTGTTACCTTTCCTCTGGAGGGAGGGATCATGCTGCATGGGCAACACATGATCTCTATATTTTAGCCCAGGCTTTGTGCTATGGAGAGGCAATAACTCCATCCCTGGTCTTAACCGGTCTCGGAATCAAAGCGAGAGGTAACTGTTACGGGTTATACGTCCCTGTCAGTTGGCGTAGACATGTGGCGCCACGCGTTGCCTCTGAGGGTGGGAGACACCTACAGGTGTCACTGATCAGCTACCGCCCGCCTCAAGCTGGGCAGCCCCCGGCCAATTGGGTGCTGATCCGCCACAGCCTGCCTGCTTCAAAGGGTGCTTGGGGTTAGGACAAAATCTAAATCGCAGGTTGTAAAACCAATGCACCAGGTACTAATGAAAAGAAAAATAGAAACCTCAAGCTACGGCTTGCAACCTGGAACGTGAGAACCATGTGTCCAGGAGTTTCCACTGACTTGATCAATATTAACGATGTGAGAAAAACGGCTGTGATTGATGCCGAATTCGATCATCTTAACATTGATATTGCTGGCCTACAGGAGACTCGCCTCGCTGAGGAAGGGTCACTCAGGGAGAGCAATTACACCTTTTTTTTGGAAGGGTAGAGGGCAGGCAGAAAAAAGGCAACACGGTGTGGGCTTTGCAGTGAAGAGTTCGCTACTGGGAATGATTGAAATTTCAGCAGGAGGAAATGAAAGAGTATTATCCCTGCACTTGGCAACCTCTTGTGGTTTTGCCACCATTGTTACTGCATATGCACCGACACTCGATTCTTCTGATGATGTGAAGGATTCGTTCTATGAGGAGTTAGACTTCGTGATCAAGGCAGTTCCAAAATCTAACTACATATATATCCTCGGTGATTTCAATGCTCGTGTGGGCAAGGACTCGAGTTCATGGCCAGTGTGCCTTGGTAAATACAACATCGGTCGCATGAATGAAAATGGGCAAAGGCTGCTGGAGCATTGCACCAGAAATGACCTATGAATTACAAACTCCTTTTTTAAAACAAAAGAGCTGCATAAGATTACATGGAAACATCCAAGATCCGGCCGTTGGCACCAGCTGGACTTCATTATCACGCGGAGACAACATCTGAACCATATATCATTGACTCGAAGTTACTACAGTGCTGACTGTGATACGGATCACTCTTTGGTTGTTGCAAGGGTTAGACTGAGACCAAAGAGAATCTACACAGCTAAACACAAATCTATCCCCAGGATTAATATTATTAACACTCACGATCCTGAAAAGTGCTTTCAGTTTCAACAGTAAATTGAAGACGCTTTCACTGATACATCAGAAAATTGTACAGTAAATGAAAAGTGGGGTCAACTTAAGGAAACTCTTTAGAAAACTGCCGAAGGGGTTTACGGCACTGTGGATCATAAGAGGCAGGTCTGGTTTGCGGCAAACAGCCAGAGCTAATAGAGCTATGCTGGCGAGAAGGAAATGTCTCACAGGATTTCAAAGATTCAAGCATCATAAGAACGGAGCGACTGCAACAACTATAGGGGTATCTCACTTCTGTGTATTGTTGGAAAAGTATTTGCCAGAATTGTTCTGCGCAGACGTCAAGTCCTAGGAGATCAAGTCTACCCCGAATCACAGTGTGGCTTTCGACAGAACCGGTCTACCATTGATGTGCTATTCTCATTGCGACAAATGCAAGAAAAATGCCGTGAACAGAATCAACCTCTGTTTATTGCCTTCATTGACCTCACAAAGGCATTTGATTTGGTCAGTTGTGAGGGCCTGTTCAAGGCACTAAAGAAGATTAGCTGCCCACCAACTCTTCTGTCAATTGTGGAATCATTCCACACAGGCATGAAGTTTGATGGTGCAACGTCTGAAGAGTTTGAAATCAAGAATGGAGTTAAGCAAGGTTGTGTACTAGCTCTCATCCTCTTTGGAATATACTTTTCACTTCTACTGAAATATGCCTTTCGTGATCAGGATGGTGGTATATACATTCACTCACGCTCAGATGGCGGCCTCTACAATGCTCAGAGATTGAAGGCCAAGACCAAAATTAGAAGGGTACTGATCAGAGAGTTGCTGTTTGCGGATGATGCTGCAGTTACGACCAACTCTGAGGAAGAATTGCAATGTCTACTGTCTGCATCTATATAAGTATATATATATATATATATATATATATATATATATATATATATATATATATATATATATATATATATATATATATATATATATAGAGAGAGAGAGAGAGAGAGAGAGTTTGTCTCATTTCCCTCCTCTTCTGGCCCATCTTCAGCTACTGTTACTGAATCTCCTCCTCATTCGCGCGTTCTCAAATAACGATGTCTATCTACATATCTGCTCTGTACAATTGGTAGAGTCACTCATGTTTCATTTTTATTCATACAGTGTTTTCCTTAATGAGCCTTGACAAAAGCATGTTTAAATATTGAGTACAACCCACTACTGGCAACGCTGATCGTATTCTGGTATGAACCTAAGGCCTATCCACGTCAATATGGAAGGACTATACTCAAGTTTCGCTCTCGTTTGAGCTCGTCAGTAGTGCATATCCCTGACCGGATCCGGAAACAAGCCCCGGATCCGGAAACAAGCCCCGGATCACTGGCGTGTGAAGCGGGTGTGTAACCACGCGGCACACGCTGGACACGCCAAATTATCATAACAGAATATTACAACGTTACCCATCGTAGGCTATGCTCAAGATTGCCCAATCGCCGCGACAGACGCCCGTCAATCGATGTGGACCCGAATGATCAGGACTTCTCACTGGCAAGGAACACCAGGCCTTCTAAAATCCAGTGAGCAATAATCAAATTGATTATTTGGTTGTTTCGGGATTTGAAATTTAAATATTGAGCACAACCCACTACTGGCAACGCTGATCGTATTCTGGTATGAACCTAAGGCCTATCCACGCCAATATGGAAGCATTATACTCGAGTTTCGCTCTCGTTTGAGCTCATCAGTAGTGCATATCCCTGACCGGATCCGGAAACAAGCCCCGGATCACTGGCGTGTGAAGCGGGTGTGTAACCACGCGGCACACGCTGGACACGCCAAATTATCATAACAGAATATTACAACGTTACCCATCGTAGGCTATGCTCAAGATTGCCCAATCGCCGCGACTGACGTCCGTCAATCGATGTGGACCCGAACGATCAGGACTTCTCCCTGGCAAGGAACACCAGGCCTCCAGGCCTCCTAAACTGCAATTCTCGTGTAGCTGATAGTCTCAATGGGCATGTTTCTTTGTTTGCCTGTCCTTTAAACATAGGCATATATAATTACGCCTAATTGTCACATATTGAATAGAGAGATAGTGGGTATGGTCTGTAGTATATTGTATTGTATTGTATTGTATTGTATTGTATTGTATTGTATTCGGTTTCAAGATGGCGACGGAAGGTCGTGTTGTATTTGTGATCGCTAACCTTTTCGCGTAGGAGATGGATTTATTCATCTCTTTCGTGTAGTTTGTGTGCCAGGATGTAAAACCAGGAGTTTCTACTCAAGATCTGCGCGGATGCTACGGAGTTGGTGCATCGAGAGAAGCAATCCTTGAGAGAATTTTTCGCAACGTGTGTGGTTTCTGTGGTGTTCGGGTTTTTTCAACATGGCGGAACAACGTGTGTTCTCCGAGCGGTTGGCAGTCAACCTAACAAGACGGCGTGGGCGCCGGGCAGGTTGCAAGCGACAAGGTAAGCGTGGTGGTTTAAGACGTTTTAGACTCAAGTGTGACCGTCTGGGCCTCAGGAATATCCATATTCTGTATTGGAACTGCGCCAGCGTAAAACAACGGGGTCCTATTTTAGAAAATCTGGTTTACATGAATGACAATGTAGCGCTCCTGGAGACAAGACTGGGTGATCAGCTACTCCGAATTGCCGGCTTCAAATGTTTCTACAACAGACGACATCAGGGAATAGCGATTCTCATTCTCGACAGCATGGTGGTGTCAGAGCTAGACATGTCCAGTTGGGACAGTGACGATATACAAATACAGACGGTAAGAGTTCAATCCAGTCTACCATTCGTGCTGGTTAATGTTTATGCCCGCAACGCGAGTATGGATTCCCAGAAGTGGTAGTGCTTAAGTGACATATTAGGTCAAGAGAGAAATGTTATTTTCTGTGGTGATTTCAACGCTAAAGGCAGATCATGGGGAAACATTTCCTCCAACACACAAGGGGAGGAGCTCGAGATTGCACTTGAAACCATTGACCTGGTTTGTATCAACAGTGGCTGTGTCACCAGGACAACAAGCCGTCCAGGGGATGAATTATGCTATTGATCTGGCGCTGGTTTCTCCTTCACTTACTACAGTGTGTAGATGGAGTGTCCTAGGACACCACGGCAGCGACCACCACCCCTGCAGCATATTGGTGGAGAAACGCAGAACCAGGCAGCACAAGTTAACGGTCAAGACTTTCCAGTATGACTGTACAGGGCAAGATGTGGTGAGTAAAATAAGACGAGACAAGCGCAGAAAAGCTTCAGGGCAGGAAAGAAAAAACGGAGAGCAGCCACCGTGGTGGAATCTTGAGATGGAGAAGGCGTGGTTGGATAAACGTGGTGCTGTAAGGAGATGGCAAAATGCCAAGAAGAACAGAGCTGGCCATCCCAGCCCCTGCATGCACTTAGAAAGAGAGATGCACACAAAAGTAAGCTATTTCAAAAAAACTGGTCACGGTGGGTAAAAGTGAAAAATGGGCAGAGGTTTGTCAAAGAGTAAGCACAGACAAGTCACTGAAATTGTTCTGGCGACTACATAAAAGCATGAGTGGGGTAGTCAAGTCATAAGAGCATTTCTGACTTCCAAGGTGCTGACCTCATCTGGGAGAGGAATGACGAGGACAAGGGCAAATACCTCTTTGAACGCTATCTAGAGCAGAGCAACCAGACAGACATGAGAGGCCGAAATCTTGCCAAGGAGGTCACGTCAGACAGGTGCAAGGCCCAGAACACTTCGGATGAAGACACAATGACAGTGAAAGAAATCAAGGCTGTGTTTCGACGATCAAAATACAGCACTCCAGGGCCAGATAGCATAAGATACAACGACATCAATAGGTGTACCGACAACGAGCTAGAGGAACTAGCAGACATGTACAACAACTGTATAGGGAGTGCTAGCATCAAGGAGGAGTGGTTACACAGCTATCTGATTCCCTTGCCGAAGCCTGGCAAAGACCACACAAACATTCAGGGATATAGAGTTATAACCATGCAGAATACAATAGGCAAGTTGCTGGAGAAGTTAATTGCCAGGAAAATATCAAGCCAGCTAGAGAGGCAAGGTGTTTCCCCACCTACCATGGGTGGGTACCGTCCAAAAAGAGAAACCTGGACGAATGCAGCAGTTTTTGCCCATGATGTCTATGAAGGTTTCCACTCAGGCATTGAAACCTTTGCTGCAGCGATTGATCTTGAGGACGCGTATAACAGAGTACCATTGAATGTTTTAATGCTTCAGCTTCTTGAACTCAAAATAAGTCTATTCTTCCTTAGTTGGATCGCTGCAGACCTCTTCCAAAGGAAAGCAGTGTTTAGATGTGGCAGCTGGACGTCGGAACCAACAACAATATATCCTGGCCTACCACAGGGAACACCATTATCCCCGGCACTGTTCAACGCCTACACTGTGAGAATCACCAGTGAGCAGATCACTGGATCTGGTAGAACATTGTCATATGCCGACGATGTTTAAGTGTATCGCCAGGGTAAGGATAGAGATCAAGTTGCTGTGGAACTACAAACCGAACTCAATCACATAAGTACTTGGTGTGTTGAGGATGGGGCAATGGTCAACCCAACAAAGGCAACAGTGACTTGGTTATCGTTGAATAATCATATTGTCAACACTCCAACACCAACTGTAAATCTGTATTCAGAGACGGTGGAAAGGACGCAAGCAATGAATTACCTGGGGATACGGTTTGATCGAAGCCTTGCTTATAATGAGCACACAGACCAGGTGATAACAAAGGCCAAGCGGGGGTTGGCTGCGATGCAGGTGATGGCGGCAGCAAACTGTGAGCAGCGCCATCTATGTCTTCTATACGATGGGCTGGTCATGTCTGTTTTTGAGTATGCGATGGCAATCATGACTCTCAGCCGTAAGCAGATAGAAAGGATGGAAAGGATACAGAATGAAGCTATGCGCATTATTCTTGGATGTACAAGAGATACAGCATGCAGGGCGATGCTCTACCTTCTTGATTTTCCAACCATTGAAGACAGAATACAAGTCTGCAGAGCTCGCGCCTACCTCAGAGTTAACGCAAACGCACAACATCCACTGCATAGTGAAATTAGGAAGGTGAAGGGCAGCAGATTAAAAAGAGGACGGTCGTGGATAGGTCAAGCCGAAGATATTCTTCAATAGGTGTGTTCACTTGAGGACTTAGAACCTGGCGAGGAGTGGGTACAAGTGCCAACAAATTTATGCACATCCTTTTCAGTTTGCATCCAACTAGTCAGAAAATGCAGACAAGAAAACCCAGCAGCTGTGGAGACGGAAGTACAAGCGTTGATTTTCGAGAATTCGCTAGTCGGTGATGCTGTCATTTACACAGATGGGTCGGTCGTCCGACATGTGAGAAGCTCATGGGCCTTTACGGCTCAGGCCGGAGGGAGAATTGTGAAGGAGGACTCTGGTGCTTCTGCTGAGACCACAAGTAGCCTGACTATGGAAGTCATAGCAGTAAGTAAAGCAATAACATGGCTCGAGACACAGACATTCACTAGGGCATGTTTCCTTAGCGATTCAATGAACATGCTCAAGAGGATAGAGATGGGGGGATCCGAAGAGAATGGTTGCTGTCTCTGGAGCGGTCTCGGCTAGCAAAGATTACTTTCATCTTCGTGCTAGGGCATGCGGGAGTACAAGGTAATGAGCGGGATGACAAGCTCGCAGGTAACGCTACTGTGGAGGGCGGACGCGCCATGGACCAGACTGACATTCTGAATGCTAAACGAGTAGTAAGACTTTTGCGAGAACCAAGTGATGACTGTGAATCTACAACCATGGCCAGACTGCGAGAACAGCAAATTAAAAGAGGGGTGGCCAAATAAGAACACTACGCAGTAAGCCAAAGAAGACTGATAAACCAACACAGAACTGGTGTCATTAGCCGCTACACGCTGCGGGATTTGCTGAGGAGGGGATCCGAGCACTTATGGACTGAGTGGTTCTATGTGCAGTGAGGATGATCTGTCGACTAACTGACTAACTAACTAATTGTATTGTATTGTATTGTATTGTATTGTATTGTAATCAATATTGACACCGCAACAGTGCGGGTTTGCTCCCAACTTCTACAATCCAAAATTTACAATTACTCATTGTCGGCGATTCAACCAAAAACTCGAACTGGGAAAAGCTAGATAAAAAGACGAACGACCGGAACACGGCCTGTTTGTTCACCAGCCCAACACAAGGGAGAAGGGCCACTGTCTGACAGCATGGCAAAATTTTACAACCTCAACATTGGAAGAGAATCAAAGTGTGAGAAGAAATAAACTACATGCTATCAGCATCCAGAGAACTAGGAGGAAAATTAGAGGCTTGGATCCCGAACTCTGTTGTCATCGTGTTGGAAGTCATTCAAAGAGAATGCAGGTAAACAATAATTTATTTTATTTTAAGTTAGTCTGTAAGCCTTTTCAAGAAGTTGGTAAGTCAAGATGTTGTAAACCATGTGGTTAGTTCTTAAGAAATTAATTTAGTAAAAACTAAATATTATATGCAGTTATCATAGTCTATGGATAAATTGTACATTAGGAAAAACTACAGTGAGTTTTAATTTTATCCCAGATAAACAACTTATTTAATGTGTAAGCATTAGACTTAGGTTGTAAATTGTATTTCTTAAGTTGTTAAACTCAATCGGCAGTGATTTAGAAGTTGGTGAGTAACTTAAGATTTAGAAAGCTAAGAATACTTAGTTCACTAAAAAGAAACTATTTTACTTGTGCCAACACTGGTAAGAGAAATTAGTGTAATACATGAGAGGTAAATAGATTTCTATAGGTATAATAATTTTGTGTGGTGGGTTAAAGCACCCATGTGGTGATCCATGTGTATTTTCATTATTGTTAAACATGAGGAATCATCAGTTGTGAATCTCATAATTATGCCTAATGATCACATAAATCTATGCAAATGAAGAGAGCATGTGATGATCCATGTGTATTTTCATTATTGCTAAACATGAGGAATCAGCCTTTGTGAATCTCATAAGTATGCCTTATGATCACATAAGTCTATGTCATTGAAGAGAGCATGCCTGTGGTTGTTCATGTGATTTCATTATTGTTAAACAGATGTGAATGTATCATTTGTAAAAACACATCAGTATACTTAATTATCAACCAGGAAATATTATAATTTCTGATGAAGGATGAAAATGATTAAGATTCTATTCTACTGTCATGGTTGCTGAGTCTGTGAATGTATCATAGGTAAAGCACATACATATGCTTAATTGTCATCTATACATATATGATTGTGTCTGAAGAATGATTGAGATTTTATTGTATCAATGGTGTTAACATTTAAAATTATCCTATATATATATAAAGATATCTCCATAACATTTTTGTGGATTTTAAAAAGGCTTATGATAGTGTCCATAGGAATAGTCTTTGGAATGCTATGCGGGAATTTGGAATACCAAGGAAGTTAATCAACATGACCAGACTATGCATGGAAGATACTTATAATATAGTAACATATAAAGGCAGGAAATCAGACCCTTTCCAAATAACATCTGGCTTGAAACAGGGTGATGCACTATCGCCGCTACTCTTCAATCTGGCTCTAGAGAAAGTTTTAAGCAGGGTAAAGGAGGAATGTGATATTGGAGGAACATCCAAGCTGCTTGGTTATGCAGATGATATAGATATTATAGGGGAAAATTAACAAAAGACATTGTAAATATTGACTCACTTAAAGGGAAAAGCCCAACAGATGGGGCTGGTTATCAACCAAGATAACACAGAATATATGGTAATTACAAGAGAAGGAATGGCTAAAAACTCTGGACACATACAAATAGATAATATGACCATTAAAAGAACGGAAACATACAAATACCTGAGTACAATCTTCAACTGCTCCAACATCATAAGGGAAGAAATACAAACTAGAATCAATACTGGAAATAAGATATACTATGCACTACAACATCTACTAAAATCAAAGGCGCTATCTCGTAACACCAAGATCACAATATACAAAACACTGATCAGACCAGTTGTGCTGTATGGCTCTGAAACTTGGAGTACAACGAAAGGAGACGAAGCCTTGCTACAAACCTTTGAGAACAAAGGTTTAAGACGCATCTTTGGACCCATTAGGGATACACAAAGTGGAGAGTGGAAAAGAAGAAGTAACAAAGACATTTATGATCTGTTTAAGTCCCCGCTAATCACTGGTATTATGAAGGCTAATAGACTTCAATGGCTGGAGCATATAGAAAGAATGGAAGATAATAGGGAAACAAAACTCGCTTACACTAGGAAATAAATGACCGTAGACCCCGAGGTAGAGCAAGAAGACGGTGGACAGATAATATGTATACAGACCTACAAGCACTTGGAATCAACGACTGGCAAGATAAATTCAAACAGAGAGACGAATGGAGACGGACTGTATCTGCAGCAAAGAACCTCAATGGCTCGGAGCGCTGAAGAAGAAGAATTGGGAAATCACATAAGTATAATTACTTATCTTACATGCAAGTATGAGAATGATTTCTGATGAATGATTGAAATGATCATCCATGCACATAAGAATATCATGTCTGATGAATGAGTGAAATGATCATCCATGCACATATGAATATTATGTCTGATGGGTGAGTGAAATGATCATCCATGCACATATGAATATTATGTCTGATGAATGGGGAGTATGAGTGAAAAGAAGTTGCATGCTAAGAGAGAGTATAAGCTAACTATCAATCTCGTGATAGAAGGCAACTTTGATGTATAATGTCCTGTCTATCACAAGAGAACATGTTCGGCATAATCTAAACACTAATTAATCATTTAATGCACTCCGACGCATGACAACACTTTGTATTATATATCACTTATGGTACTATCATCTCGGTTTTTGCCCCAAGCACGACACAACCCATATTACATTACGCGTACTACAATCATCTGGCTTTGTATCTGAAGCAAGACACTACTTTGTATGTCATGTCACTCCTGTTACAACATATGCTCTAGTGACCTGATGATTGTAAGGATAATGCGGATGATGAATGTAATAACACTGATGATGAGGATGATTGTAATGAAGATGATAATAATGTAATGATAATGATGATGATGATAATGATATAATGATAATAATAACGATGATGATGAGAATGATGATGATGATGATGATGATGACGATGATGATGATGATGATGATGATGATGATGATGATGATGATGATGATGATGATGATGATGATAAATGAAGTACAAGCATATTACAGACACTGTAAAGAGGAGAGAATATACTCGCCTTAAAACATTTGATTAGAAAAGAATTCACCTGAATACTATACAAGAATTGATACCATGATGTATTTATATTGTTTATAAGCAACTACTCATTGCAATAGGGAATGATTAAAACAAACCTTAATGTATGAGACCCTTTTTATTTAATGGAAGAAGATGTAGAGAAGATAACTAGGTACAGCAGAGGATGGTAAACATAGTTGTCAAATTCCAAATAAATCAAGGTATTACTCATCCTGGAAACCATGAGGACAGGCATAGGTGAAGATGAAACTGCACATCTGCTAGTCTAAACCTCGAACACCTTGTAATCGAAGATTGGATGGAGAACAACCAGTTATGTTGTGGATAACTATTTTAGAGAACCAAGACTCTTTACCCTCCACTATTTATTTTCCTAGGATCAAAATTCTTTTATGTATTTTCTTTGTTGTTTTTCTTGAAAGGTACACCATTTAAGTTCTGATGTTCATAGTGATGATATTATTAGATTGATGCTGAAATTTTAGATAGTGGCTAAGTACTGCTAGATCCAGACCTGACTAGGTTGAATGCAGGACTTGGTGAAGGTAGCAGCTGGACTGAATCTAGATCCAGGCCTGACTTTTCTTTTGTGAGTGAAGTATCTGGACAAAGTGATGCAGAACAGTATCCCAAAGAGAACTCACCTGCAAGCAGTTTCCTAGCCCAGTAATAGAGATAACTTAACTGGAGTGTAGGGAAACACAAATAATATCCGATACCTAGGGAGATAATTATCACTCTTTAAGAGAACTTAACACAAGCTCAAGGAATTGGTGGCATTAGGGATCCAGTCACCTTGAAGTACAACTTTGTTTATAAGCAGGTTCAAACTGAAAGAATGTCATTAAAATGTATATTTCAGGCATCCATGGATATGAAATATCTTGTACTTGCATTAACACCTATTGATGCATAACACCACTTGAAATTGATGTTGTTGATGCATTGAATGACCATAATCCAATGTTCATGTTTTAATAAATTATGTAAGAGGTCATTTCCTCCTTTGAGTGTTTTCTTGTCGTGTCAGTAGTTCAGTAAGACACACCCTAGATATTAACCAATTAGCTGAGAGAAGAGAGGCACGGAACCCCAACAAGATATAATTGGCCTTCAGGAAACGTTACATTGTTCTCTGGAGGAATTCCTTGGTTCTCCGAAATTCTACATATTAAATCATGCATTTGAACCAGTGCTAGCTTAATTGATTATAACGGGCAGGATCACACTGAGAAAGAGGAACTTAGTATCCTTTCTTTCTTTGGGGTTGAGCCATCAATCCATACATCCGACAATTGTATTGTGTTGTATTGTATTGTATTGTATTGTATTGTATTGTATTGTATTGTATTGTATTGTATTGTATTGTATTGCATTGTGTTGTGTTGTGTTGTGTTGTATTGTATTGTATTGTATTTCACACAAACGTGTCATTTACAGCTATCGTTGATGGCTACCACAACACGCTTCAGATACGTTTCAGCTGAAAGACACTTTGAAAACACTGTAAATTGTGTCCCGTAAAATATTACAAGGTTATAACATTGATAGGTAAATGTAACAAACTAGTTAACATAAGTGATAAATAATAAACCAATAATAAATTTATGCAAAACATATTAATATAGTTCCACTATTGTTTACTGGAAATAATAGTGTCAATAGTAAATTTCACAACGGCGACACTGCTGAAGTTTACGAAAAGTTAACACACTCTGTACCGAGTAAATCATTATACTGTGACCAGTTACTCACTTCGTGGTAAAACACATTCATTGTTCTTCAAACAATATGGTATGTGGTGGGGGGGGGGGGGGGCGGGGCGGGGAGGGGCACTAGTCGATCAGTTAATGACGTATTTCTTGGTGTAGAATAGATTAATAGATCAAGAATAAATGCAGATGTATATCCGGGTATAGTATAAATTAAGAGAAAAATAATGATGCATGAGCCAGATCTGAAACTAACTTCTAGCTGGTACACAATCAGGGCAACACTTTCCAGGTCGACGAACAGCAACTGTCCCATTTGAGCAGTTTTGAAAGCAGTCTATCACGGCGCACTCAACTTCACCGGATTCACTACAGAAGCAGGGCATGCATGGGTTACTCGTCTCCACGGGACCAACCTTCATCAAAAAGACAGAATACAATGTAGTGTGCATAACGGTTGCTGGTTTGCAACATTTGTCTAGTTACTCGGCACCAAAGTTATGACATAACATAGGACTTAATGTACGACAATGTAACACTATGCATCATCATCTGGTTTAAGATACAGTGGTACCTCGGGTTACGAACACCTCAGGTCACGAATAATTCAGGTTACGAACAACAACTTCGAAAGTTTTATGTCTCGGGTAACGAACAGTGCCTGGGGTTACGAACGAAGGCGAGCGAGCGAGAGAGAGAGAGAGAGAGAGAGAGAGAGAGAGAGAGAGAGAGAGAGAGAGAGAGAGAGAGAGAGAGCAAGGTGTAACGTTGGAGACAAACGATCGCGTACACTTGTACAGTACAAACAGTACTACAGATGAGCTTGTGGATCATCAGAATGAACAGCTAAAGACGTTAAAGGAGGAGCAGTCGTCCGATGATGAGGAGTCAGTGACCGTTTCAACTGTCAGGATTAAAGAAATTTGCAGCAAGTGGGCAGACGTCGAAGACTTCATTGTGAACCATCATCCAAACAAACTTGTTGCTAACAAGCCCTATGTGATGAATGATAACACGATGGCCCACTTCAGAAAGATTCTCCAGCAAAGGAAGTGAAGCATTTCCCTTGATAGTTTCTTGGCGCAGAAAGATTCCCAGTCGGCTGCCAAGAAACAGCGACAAGATACTCCTGAAACTAATGATTGAGAATAACAAAGAAAGTGACAAATTTCCCATGATCGTTTCTTGGTAATAAAGATAGACTAAATCTCTTTTTATTTTACATTTAATTCATTTGGTTGTTTTCTTTCTTTTTATTTAAAACGTGAAGAACACTTATTCCTTGCGTTTTGTCAGGTAAACGACCGGATGTTAATAAAAAAAGAACGATTCTTTTATCTTGAAACGGATTGTCTTTATTTCATTGGTTTCAATGTTTCGGGTAACTCTTTCGCTACCACGCGCCGATCTGGTGCCCCATTGGACGTTCTGTGGTGGCAGATGGTAGTTTTATCGACACAGAATGATCAGTGGTTTATTTGATCAATTTCTGCTCCATTTCGGAATTTTAAGTTACAGTAAACTGTCAAGTCGCACAACCGGAAGAGAGCCACATCATGGCTGTGTCGTCAAACATTTGTTAACATTGGATTTTTGTGTATTTGCAGTTTTAAAGTTGTTTGTTTTGGTTTTTCACAATGGAAACGCCCACCAGTATGTGAGCTCATAGAATGACTTCAGATCAAGCTAGGTTATTGTTTTAAACAGTTTCAAGCAATAGTGATTTCGATATTAGTGAAGATTCCGAAAGAAGTTTTAGTTGTGTCTAAAGTTTTAGCACGTGGTGATAAAGAAAAACCAGTGAATTTTCGTCAACAGCTGAGTGTCTGACAATGAAGCACGAATGGCTGAAGTTTACTTCTGTCATTATTGCTATGGGACTTGATCCAAGACCATCTATCAAAGACTACTGGTGTACAAGTGCACATTTATATACTCCTTGGTATGCCACTATGTTTCCCAGGAATAGATTTGACATCTTTGCTGACAGATTCTACACTTCGAAAGCTCTGATTGATTATCTGCATTCCAACAATTTCAATTATACAGGGACACTGAATGTCAACCGCGTAAGCTTCCCTCCTGAGTTGAAGCATTTGTGACTTCAGCATCAAGAGATGAAGTGGTTTTTTGAAGGAGAAAGAATATTGTGTGTGGCACGGAGAAACAAAAAAGCTAAGACACCATGCATTGTTGTCTCTACCAAGTCTGTAGTTGGAACTGTTGAGAGAGGATTGCGAAAACCGCAAAGCAAGCAAGATGGTCCATGAATGGTTGCGATAGAATGGACCAAATGGTTGGATATTATACTATCCATGATAGGAAAACCATTAAGTGGTGGAAGAAAATCTACTACTGGATCTTTGAAATTGCACAGATCAATGCTCACATCCTACATTCCATATGCCAAACAGAGAAAGGAGGAAAAAAATTGCCATTGAAGGATTTCAAGCAAAGTTTACCGGAAAGTGCTCATCGCGAAGCAGCTCAGAGTATTCCTGAAAGTTTGACACTCTGCCTGCCGAAGAATTTCAGTCTGTTGCAGGAAATTATGTCGAAAGAGTTACATGAGCCAAGCATTTAATAGAATTTGTCGGTGTCAATAGAGACTGTGTTTTTTGCAGCACTCGAACTAAACGACACATATCATCCTTTTTTTTGCTCCGGCTGCACTAATAGACCACACTTGTGCGCCAAAGTTTGCTTTGCAGCCTATCACAAATAGACTGCCACATATAGTAAATAAAAACAAAAAGACATGACAATTAAATGTAAACATGCCAAGTGTTTTCCTAAATTTTGTCTGAAAAAAGAAAAATAAATGATTCAGAATCTGCGGCAAAACTTCTTTTCGGATGATTGATTGGGAGCAATTGTGTTTATAGTTTAGAAAAGTGTTGTTTGTTCAGTAAATTCAACAGGATTAGCAGTGATCAGGATATTGGATAACAACGCCCCCTTGGTAAGTGCAATGTTTACATTATTTTTACCTCTTTTTAACAAATTATTCTAAAAGTTATATTATTATTTTTATTATATTTACAACATACAGCAAACATTCCCCTACCAACATATGTCTTGTGCAAATACCCCTTTTTTTTGATATATAATACAACATTTCTGCTACAATTTTAACCATCTTCATAACATTAATGTGACTCACCCTTACTTCAAGTTTTCTGCCATTATTATTTTTCATTTTGTGTGAAAAAGACCAAAACTTCCTTTTGGGTAATTTTAATGAGCAATACTGTTTATATTGTTGAAGACAAGTGGTGTTTGTTTGATTATTCAGTAAATTAAACATGATTAGCAGTATAGGAGTCTAGAAAACACCTTATAAGTGCCGTTTTAAAAATAATTGTTACCTCTTTAATTTCAGTTGTTATTATTAAACCTCTCATTATTGTCATAATATTTGTAACCTATCAATTAATTATTAACACTGTCATGTTCCTTGTGCAATCCTCTTTAATTTGATATGTAATACAATAGATCTGCTACCATTTTAACCATTTTAAAAGCATTATTGTAACACACCCCTACTTCCAATTTTCTGCCATAAATTTCTGTTTGGTCACAGCCCAATTTTTGTTTGGTAGTGATAGATTACGAACCAAGTTCTGGAACGAATTAAGTTCGTAACCCGAGGTAACACTGTATAACATAATACTTTATGTAACATGTCCACTATGCATCATCATTTGGTTTAAGATATAACATAATACTTGATGTATGAATAATGTCACATTATGCATTATAATTTAGTTTCAGATATAACATAATAATTGATGCATGGCAGTGTATTATGTCCACTATATACCGTCATTCGGTTTATGATAAAGCATAATACTTGATATACGGCAATATGACATGTTTACTATGCATCATCATTCGGTTTATGATATAACATAATTCTTGATGCACGGCAGTGTAACATATCCATTATGCATCATCATTCGGTTTATGATATAACATAATTCTTGATGCACGGCAGTGTCACATATCCATTATGCATCATCATTCGGTTTATGATATAACATAATTCTTGATGCACGGCAGTGTAACATAAGCATTATGCATCATCATTCGGTTTATGATGATTATGTTTTCGGTAAGATGCGCAAGCTGTTAGATTTCATCATATCGTATCTTGTAAACAATGGTGTAAAGTGATGCTCCATTGTTTCATAACTTGTCATCTTTTGAAGCGATAATATCATCATCATCATCATCATCATCATCATCATCATCATCATCATCATCATCATCATCATCATCATCATCATCATCATCATCATCATCATCATGGGCGATGCCAATAAGCGTGGACGGCCATGATCACCATCACACAGTCGTCAGTGTCTTGCAGAGGAGATATTATAAACCGACATTTAATTTTGCATATTTTGATTCTTGCATTTCAGCGTCAAGAAAAGGAATAGAGAGAGGCACAGACAGACAGACAAACAGACAGACAGACAAACATTCAGACAGACAGACTGACAGACCTTACTTTGTTTCAGAGTGTTTTATATGCAATAATCTCGTGACAATCGTTTACATAAAGACCATTTCCCGCCTCGATTTGGATTCTACCAACAGGTAGATAGGCTAGCGTACTAGCGACTGCACTTCCGCAACTCCCAATATTCTTATTTGATAACACAATATCACTTGCTGTTTTAACATTTAACAATGGTTTTGTCTCTACTTGTTTCCTCTTATCGTGGTTTCGGATCGTTTCTCTTCTAGTTTCATTTAGAAATTGTCGCAGGAATTTCATCTCTGTTGTGTCAAGATGAAAGACTTCCTCAGCCTGGTATAGACGTCACCTGTGATGAAGCCAGGAGATTTACAAGAGGCAGTTATAGAATCAAGAGAAAATCAGAGCATACAGGCCACCAGACAAATCATGCATGTTATCTATTCAACTGAAAATAACAAGAAACAATTTTCAGATAGTGCACAGGACACAACTGACAGAACTATCACATGTTTAATACACGAAAGATATGAGACACAGATGCATTGAATGTGGACTTTATAAAATTAAAGTTAAAGATTTGTTGCAGAACACAGAAAAGTAGTTTAGCATGCACCCGCTACATTTGACATCAAACTTTACGGAGTTGTCAACATGTTTAAATTGACTGCTTCTTTCTTTGGATAAATTTATATTGATGTATGAAGGTGAGCAATGAAGAATTATTGTATACTCACAACATCATTAATTAACATAATTTTCTTTTTGTTTTTGTTCTGATTGTGCAATTTATAATACATGCTCCTATCTAGAGAGTAATATTTTCCACTTGTCAGACCATCGGCGTTCAAAGTATAGTGTGGTTAGAATCAAACCTGCCACATTTAACTTCCATTCATATTTCCTGATACAAATGTTTCTGTGACTGGATGGACACCTGAACTCTTGGTTATTTCATTAAAATCGCACCTTTGTGGGGATTTGAACACATACTGCTGAACAGGCAGGCGAGTACCATATCGCAGCTGCCCGACAAAATACTGACAGTACATATATCTTACCGGAACAATTTCACCTTCGTAGATGCAATAGCTCTGAGCTCCTATCCACAAGGCAGAGAATAGAATCAAGCACATTTGCGTTGTAGTAGCAGCCATTGTGACTTGTAAATATCGTAGGACAATTTCCTCTTGCTCTTTGTCAGCTGGATAAACAAGTGCCTAAATAATGTTAATGTGTAACCTTTTATTTGAAAAGAATATGTTGACTATAAATAACACTCGCTGTATGCAGTTTGCTTGATAGATAGTACGCATCCGCGTTTTGAAAGATAACATCAGGATTGTAATGTAAATCTCAGTTGTGACCACAGTTTTTTGTTACTTTGAGCCTTAAGGGATGTGACTTCTATGTCTGTATTTTCATAGACATTAAAATACGTTTATATATTATCCTTCCATCAATCCTTACGAATATAAAACGTCAATCACGGACAGAATGCATACATCACTGGGAAGGTCAGCTCTCAAAATAACCGTGTCGTTTGTTGTTTCTGTTGTTGTTATTGCTGTTGTTGTTGTTGTGAAATACTGTTCTTTGTCAGCTGGCTAAAGAAGTGTCTATACTGTTTATACACAACCTTTTATTTGTGAAGAATATCTTGCCTATGACTGATCTTCACCTTATCCTGTTTGCACGATCGATAGTAGACATCCGCCTGTTAAAAGACAACATCGAGACGTTAATGTGAAACACATTATTTTTCTCCTTAATAGATTGACGCTTTTATGTATGTGTTGTCGTCAAAATTGACAAGTAATAGTTTCCCGGACCTTTGGTGTACTGTAAGTAGTAAAGAGCTATTCCTTTGTTGAAAAGACATATGAAGTAAGTAAGGGAAGGGGGCCCTTTCACACGCCTTAATGATTGTGCGTATAGTGCTAGACCCCAATTTGGATACTCATGTGACTTATCCTTACTTATATACACATATGAAGCTAGACCCATATATATATACACATGTGATGTTAGACCCCCATTTATATACACATATAGTGTTATACATATATTTTGTGCTAGGCTCATAATTGAATACACATGTGAAGTTAGACCAAAATTTATATACACATGTGAAGTTAGACCAAAATTTATATACACATGTGAAGTTAGACCAAAATTTATATACACATGTTGATGCCAAACTCATATGTGTATACATATGTGATGCTGTTGTTTTTCCATCAAGAATGATGATGATAATTCATTTCATCCAGTGGGGTTGAAAGTATGGAGGCGTGAGTTCTAAGATGCTGATACGGCCTATTTTGGCTCGAAATATTCTTTGACAATGTGGACAAAGAATGCTTGACTTTCCAGGAGGAGGATCTCTTGCAGTGGTTGTTCTATTCAGCAGTTCTGTTTGCTTCACATGTGACTACACCCTTGCGTAATGATGTACGCCACGAATTTCGGTCTTTTGCAGAAGTCTCACAAGTGTCATGGTGAATTCCAAATTCTTTCAGTGAGATCTTCAGAGTGTCTTTAAATCAAAAACTCTGGCCGCCTTGGGAGCGTTTACCACAAAGCAGCTCGTGTAAAACATTCGTTTAGGAAGCATTTGATCTGGCATGCGAGTCAAGTGACCAGCCCAACGAATCTGATTCTTCATTAGTAAAGTGTGGATACCGGGCATGGACGCTCTTTCTAGGACTTCCATGTCTGGAATTCTGTCTTGCCATTTAATCTTCAATAGCTTCTAAGACAAACTGTGTGGAAGTGTTTTAATTTCCTAGCGCGTCGCTGATAAACAGTGCAGGTGTCACAAGCATATAGCAGTGTGGATAATACGATTGCTTTGTAGACTTTCAGCTATGCATGCAGGCTTATTCCATTTCTGTAGCACACATTTTTGTACAGTCTGCCAAAGGCCGCGCTGGCCTTGGAGATTCTTGCATTAACTTCGTCATTAATGGTAGCAACTTAGGACACAGTGCTGTCAAGATAGGTGAATTTGCCCATAATACCTAGTCTATGACCATTCACTCTGATATTCGGCAGGGTGTGATTATTCCATGGAGCGCTGGCAGATACATAACTACAGTCTTCTTCAAGTTGATATTAAGCCCAAAGTTGGCACACGCATATAAGAAAGCTAAAACAGTGTATTGCATGTTTGCCTCTGAGTTGGCATATAGAGCGCAATCATCAGCAAACAGGAGCTCTCAAATGGTGCCGCTGTTAGTTTTGGTTTTTTAGCTTTCAGCCTTCTGAGACTGAATAACTTTCCATCCACGCGTTAGTGGTGCTAGACCTATATTTGTATACACGTGTGATGTGCCATGTAGAGGGAATAAACAGCACTTCAGAATGAGACACAGAAGTTAAAGTGAAAAGGACCCGAAGAGTTAATCTCGATGCAGCATACGGTAAAGGTTGCTAGGTAACGTCACTGTGTGAAAAACGTCACTGTGTGTTACGTCATGAACCGGTAGTTAGGTCTGGGGAATGATGAAGCAAAGGCGGTCTCAAGGACAGCGGTGAATTATCATCTTAAATACTTCCAGAAGAGGTGAATTAGAGAAGCAACCCGTCATGCAATTAAGGTGATAAAGAAAGGCACACTCTGGAGTCAGGACGGAATGTCGGCGATATATCTTTAGATCAGGAAATTGATAAAAAGACTCCGTGCTAGACAGTCGTCGGTTGGTTAGTAATCAGAAGCCATAGCTTATCAACAGACATGGTTTGCGCTGCAAGTACCTCCTTTTAATGATGATCAGTAGTGATGTAATCTAGGGATTGATAGGCAGTGAACGTTATCCTGACATTCTAGGAAATGATTATATAGATATAGTTGAACACAGCAGTTAATAATAACGTTATTATTATGTGTATTAACATGGCACCGACCCTCCCATCAACATGGGAACGGTGACTCTTTCTGTTGTGACAATATGCCTAAATAAAGTTTCGGATGTCAGGAAACGCCAGCTGTTATTCAAATCATTTGAGGTTATGTTGAATTGCTCCTGTTGAGCTGCCTTACTGTTTTAAACAGCGAGCTAGGACAGAAAGGGAAATAGCAGTGTGGCATGATGTTAGAGCCATATTTATACACACGTGTGATGCTAGACTAAAATGTATATACACACATAATGTTAGACCCATATTTGTATACGCATGTGATGCTAGACCAATATAGTTATACACATGTGATTGTGACATGTATGTATCATCCCTCAGTCCTTTCCAGCAGACGTTGTCATACGCGCTATTAAAACTTAGGACAGGATACTTAGTTTGAATTAAGGCCATTGATTGGCCGAGCCCCGGAAACAAAGTCTTAAGCGAGACAAAGGCTTGGTAGACAAAGCCAGTCTCGTCAATCGCCATGTTTTCTTCAAGTTAGCGGGTGACCCATTGTTAATGGGTTAATTAATAGCCCACTTATTCTCTGCGTTTTAGGTGAGCATTATATTATATAAAACATATCATGTTATGTATTAGGATAAATGCTTTGATGCTACTAATATCATGATTGAAATTGTGTGTGTGAAAAATATGAGAATCGCTTTCATTGAAAAGCTGGTTTGAGTCACGCAGTCTGTACATCGCCATGGTGTCCAGTCAGCTTTCATAAAGCTTACAATGTAATCTTGCTATGAGTCACCTTTCTGATATGCTTTTGTGAACTTACTTTATTCCTAAATGCTGATCTTTCACAACTTGGCTCTGTGTTAGAAAGGTTTCCTTCTGAGTGCATATTATGATTCTATTTTCTTATGATGGATAAATATTACTATCGGTGTACAACTCAAATATTCTGTTAGACAGAAGAGATGGTGGCACTTGACTTTTAATGCACTTAGCAGTTAATCTTTTGTTTACATTGTTGTAAATACACAGAGGTGTGATTGTCTTGTAGTCTTTTTCATAAATGATGTTATGGGATTTTCATGTTGTATGATATACATAATCTCAAGTGAGTGGGAAATGACACCATGCTCTTGTGTTTTGGTTGTGATGTTGGGTAATACCCACTAGAGAGTTCATACCATGTTTAGTAAAAGACTAACAAGTTTTTCTGTTATTCATCATATATATGTATATTCTATTCATGATGTTACTGCTGGAGTAGATCTTTTAACTTCACCCCAGTGGGGACAAACACATGATGATGATGATGATGATGATGATGATGATGATGATGATGATGATGATGATGATGATGATGATGATGATGATGATGATGATGATGATGATGATGGTGATGGTGATGGTGATGGTGAGGATGATGCAAGAGGAGATGACTGATCTGGTAGCTAACCTTCTGCCGTTTGTCAGTGGTACTTACCGAATGCTGTTTGTAACTATGGAAATGATGATTTATAAATTGTTTACATGAGGCCATTGTCTCAGGGATTTCGTTCCTTTTGTGGCAGCGGTACTATCAGGACGGTTGGACGGTTAGGATGTGCATAATCCCCCGGAAACTTCAGTATCAGTCCAGAAGAGATGTACCGATTGAGTAGATACCTCACTCACTTTTGGAGTGAGACCAAACTCTACAGTAGGCGACAAGTGCTAGGAAACTAGAAACACTTTATTTTTCTTCTTCCATTTTGACCCTCTATTTTTATTATGATACACTGTTATCAGAATATATATTTTATTATGATACACTGTTATCAGAATGTATATTTTATTATGATACAATGTTATCAAAGTGGGTTGTATTACTAATGTATATCGACCCTGTTGTTTCTTCACTATACAGCGCTAGATATGGCGGTGGAGTATTGGCACTAGTCACCATGCTTGGCACTGGATTTATAGTCAACGCTTGGATTTAGAGGCAGGAAACTGGGTTATCAGCCTACCCCTAATATTCTACAGAGAGTGCTGGTTACTGCCACACACCCTGAACCTGAATGTCAATGCCTGGATAAGTAATGGATTTTGAATATGCTGAAGTGGATTCCCTACCTCTGGGAACTTACAGACGGTGTTCATCTTTTCAATGTCTGCAAAGACATGAGACATGCCTGGCCTAGATGGTTTTCAGCGTATACCCTCTTCTAAAAGTCACCGCCTGATTCCACGTTCAACTGTCATATACCAGAGGCTCATGGATAGTCTGGAATGCACCATCATTGAACAGTATGGATGTACCAACTGCCTCTGTGGACTCCCAGCTTCCTTTGAATCTTCTCATCCATCATATCCCAGACATGGACACTCAAGCACTATACCAACTCCCTGTCAATCAAGTCGTATATTCAGCTGAAGAAAGATATAACCTACATCTTAACCCAGAAAAGGGCTGGAATATTTATGCCCAATTCAAGTTAGCTCTATCAGAAAATACTATGGATAATGTGATGTCACTCCTCATCCAAAGATATGCTGAAAGTGTTTGAGCCTGATCCAAATTGAATCAATCACATGGACTCCTGTTTGTTACGCCACGCCATAACGCTTCAGACTTATACCTGTCTGTTATACCACTCCGGAATGCTCATGGCCCAGTTACTTAGCAGCTGTGACTTGGGAGATTACAGTATATTCACTTTGGATTCATATGGATTACTCCTACATGTTTTTCGCTTTGGATATATGATCCGGAGGTGAAAGCTCCGTGCGTGTGTGTGCAATCCCCAATTTTCTGAATAGGTGGATATAACAGCGTTTCCCTGGATTATAGAGAGTGTGATTATGGCCAGACTTTTTCTAGTGGATATTGAAGGAGAGGGAGTCATCATCAGACCCATAGGATAGATCTAGAGAAGATTAGATAGATTTCCTTTATCTATGTCTTTATATGGATTATTTACTTTGTTTTGTGTGTGACACAGGTATTTGATGTGAACCTTTTTGGGGGATTTTTGGTGACTTCTGTTATGGTTGTTTACTTTGTGTGCATTACCTGAATATGATCAGTTCTTTCATGTATGTCACTATAATTCAGCCAACAGGGTTTGTCCAGGACCCAAATGTGCATGACAGTGGATACTTGTCATTGTTTATATATATATATATGTATATGGGAGATTAAATGTGGGGCGGGGCACTTACACATAGACACACCTTATGGGTAGAGTGATTAGTTACTCGGGTGTCTGTGGTAAAACTTCCCGGATCTCCCAGCCTTCTATGGGAAACATTTCTTCTATGTTAGTATTGAACTTGCACCCTTTTCTGCCTTGTTCAATGCTTGGGGGTTTCACGAGCCAATATATTATTTCCTATAGAGGGCGTGTTTGGGATTAAGAGCCCATTCATACCGAATACCTCTAGCGAACTTGTCCTTATTCTAAATTATTATATTTACCACCCCACAGTGATGTAAGACCCATATTTATATGCACATGTAATGTTAGATCCATATTTGAATACTTATGTAATGCTAAACTCATATTTATATAACATGTGATTTAACCCCATATTTGAAGACACATATAACATTAAACCCATAGTTATATATATATATACATGTAATGATAGGCCCATATTAGAATACACATGTTATGTTAGTCACATATTTATATACTCATGTGATGCTAGACCCATATTTGTATGCACATGTGATATTAGACCTATATTTATATATACATGACATGGTAGTCCGATATTTCAATATACATGTGATGCTAGACCAATATTTGTATACATATATGATGCTAGACCCATATTCGTAAGCTGTTCCATGTTAGGCGAGGCTATGCCTTAATCCACCATTGATTCCAAGAAGGTGGCAGACGCACTTATGGAGGCCACCACTCGATTGGTCATCCCCAAACAGATCTTAATAGACAATGGGTCCCAATTTCGTGGGAAGTTAATGGAAGAGGACTTCCGTATCTTTCATGCTAACCACATACACAATAATCCTTATCAGCCTCAGTCTAACAGGCAAGTGGAGTGATGCAAGTGTACTCTGATGTCCATTATTCTCCAGCTCGCTCAAGAGAATCTGGATAGGTGGGGTGAGTACATCCTCGCAGCATTGTTTGCTTACTGGGAGGTACCGCATAGGTCTACTGGTCTGTCACCATCAATGTTGCTGTTTGGGCGGCCGATTAAAGGTTTCCTGGAAGTCTTATTGAGGTGTTGGACTGAGGAGGGAACTTCTGATGAAGTAATATCCTCCTATAAATATGTCGAGGAGCTTAAAAGGAAACTCCAGACAGAATGGGCATTGGCGCCCCAGAATCTAAAGAATGTCTGAAAGAGACATGCGGCCTACTATAATGGGAGGACGAAAGATAGGTCTCTTAAGTTGGGGATATGGTCTTGTTATTACTGCCTATGGGATGTTCACAATGGGATATACAAACTTATTTTGATCTAAATTCGGCTGAGAAAGAGAGAATTATCCGATTGTTGAAGTCCCACAGTTAGACTCTTACTGCCAAAACCAGGTCAGACAGATAGCCGCAGATAGATAGTCAGAAAACTTTGATAAAAGAGACCCCCGACAAAATAGTCTGGACCCCGGAATTTGAAATAGCTTGCAGTACCTTTAACAATGTCTTGATTAATAAGCCTATTCTACAACTTCCTGATCTTTCTAAACCTTTTGTCCTCTGTCCAGTCGTATATGCGAGTAGAAAATTGCTGAAAGCCGAGATAAAACATTCCACCGTTGAACGCGAATGCATATCTTTTCCAAAAGTTAAGCCTTACTTGCATGGGGTGACCTTTAGGGTCCAAAACGTGATCATTAGCCACTCATGTTTTTAGCAACATAACTTACTATTACAACCCTACCATTTTACTGTTGAATACATTCCCGTCAAGGAGAATGTAAGGGCTGATTTTATCTCGAAGCACACGTTCTGTGAATCGGAGGATAAGATAATTAATATAGAATCGCTGGTTGGTGAAAGCTCACAAGGTCTGCACTTTCTGAGGAGGGGGCTTATGTCACGAAATCCCATTAGTTCTCACCTCATAATCCGGTTACTGGGGAACACGTTGCTAATTTGAGAGCATGAAACCTTTTCGTGAGATTTCCATTGAGCCAGTTTCTGTAAAATAAACACTGTTTTTTTTTTAGTCGAGGGGAAAATATTTAACAGTACTCAGTAGAGCCTTCATGGGTATAATAACTCTATTTAGGCACTAAGTGTAAATATCGTGGATCACGAACAGTCTCGGGTCCAAGATTGTAAATTAAAATTAGGCGAAGACGATCTGCGCGTTAGATCACGTCTAGAGCGAGTGTCGACAACATCTCCCTTTCCGGCTGTATATTGTTTGCCCCAAAAGCAACCTACAGATCAAAGATTCAAGGAACCAAGGTGTTGAATTCGACAAATAAGATATTTAATATTTATGTTTTCGTAAACATTGTAATTAAGTTAAACCATATATCTAACAAAAGCTGCAGAGTTTTGCAGGGAACTAGTGGTGAAAAGGTTAATCACTTCCATGAATAGTGAATGTATTTACGTGAACTGTTGTTTCGAACGTTTACCTTGATTCTTGGACTTATTAGTTGGAAAGCTATAAAGGTCTGTGGCATAATTTCACAGCATCTAGGCATGTTACTATGCCTTTGCTAAAGTCCTATTTATATTCACTTTAATTAGGGCATAAACATAATGGGGAACACCTACATTGACAATACATAGAGAGAGCTCCTTGAGGTTCATAGGTATTTTCCTTACTTTACTATCATCAAGTGCTGTATTTTAAATATAATGATGTAGCTCTCTGGGGATCATAGGCACTTTCTTTACTTTATTATTGTCTAGTGCCGTACTTTAAATATTATAATGCTATAGGTACAGGAGGAACAAAAGAACTTTCTATACTTAACTATCATCTGGTGTCTTACTTTAATATTAAACTGACGCAGCTCCCTTAGGAGCATATGAGCCGTTCATTGTACATCCACTTCTTAGGGGAGAGATTAATGAAAGGACTCCTTTAACAACCATCCTTCTGCGTGTGGGAAGGACATGTGTATCTGCAAAAACACACACACACTCTCTCTCTCTCTCTCTCTCTCTCTCTCTCTCTCTCTTCTACACCAGTGAGAAGCAACCATAAAGAGGGGGAAATCTTTTGATTAAACTAAAGACTGCTCTTGTACTAATAAGGCTACCCTTCTTCAGCAGAACACCAACAACTTGAGTGTTCTTTGACTAAATGAACGTCGGAGGGACTTTTAAGTCTAAACCGCAATGAGACCTAAACAACTAGTCTGTGTGGAAGAAAGACAAGGGTAAGTGAAGTGAGTGGGAAATAATGGTCTTGTCTTGTATGAAATGGTTTCATATATCAAGAGCCAGTCTCGACGAACTGGACCTCTACAAGACGAGATGAGTTCCATACGATGGAGCTGTTCAAGTCGACCTGATGATGGACGTTGTTCTATCCTTGCTCAAGTCTGCCAGCAATGCCAAACATGATTAGGTAGTCATAAGATAAACTGATGACACTGTTTTCTGAGAATATGCCCGCTAAGTCAATTGTCATGTAAAACTGTGAGTGGGGGAAGATCACTTTCACCAATTTGTCTGTATCAGGTTCTCCATTTTGTTGGTTGACGGAAAGAAATAATTTTCTTTTATTTTGTTTCAAAATGGCAGACGAACAAGCTCGTGAACATTAAGTGATGCATCAAGCTTTTATGGCCATCCAGTTTAAGAGTATCTAGTTATGAATCTGTTGATCAAAGTACCAACAACCATCAATCATCATGGCTGACATAGCCAGATAGAAAGAGGAGTTCAGTTAGAGACTTTTTGTATGAATTAATACTGAACTTGATAAACTCAACAAGACATTCAAAAATGGTTGTTTTGTCTCGTGATTCTCGGCCAAGAGGACAAGCTGTAGCGCACATTAGAGAGCGCTGATTCTATCCATGGACGATAGGGTGTGACATTGTGAGGCCGAACTTTATAGCACCAATTCTCCAAGTAGTTGTGTAGGAGAGAAAAAGTGTTAGTTTACATCCGTCATTGTCATGACAAGTGAATACTGTTCTTGAAGGTAACTTTACATTCCTGTGGAGGTTTTGGCAAGTGGAGATTACAGATCCTGCGCATCAGAAGAGTACCATTGACGTCAGAGTATGCACCCAGGAGGAAGAACTCTGTTTCGATCAGGTGAATTGACAACAGACTCCGAACATACTGACATAGATGGGCCTTACCGATGATGAATATCCACACCCAACAACCTGATAAGTTGCCTGGATTGATTGCCTATGAGCATAGCTCTGTAGTTCAGTTCAGAGTTCGCCATCTTTGTGTTTCTAATTCCTGTGGCTATCATCTAGGATATATTATATCTGTGGAAGTCGTTCTGAATCTATGAGTGTGTTGACTCTCTCTCTCTCTCTCTCTCTCTCTCTCTCTCTCTCTCTCTCTCTCTCTCTCTCTCTCTCTCTCTCTCTCTCTCTCTCTCTCTCTATATATATATATATATATATATATATATATATATATATATCTTATATATAAATTAGGATGTGCGTCCGTATCTCTGTCCGTATGTCCTTTATACGCTCGCGAACGGCCCATCCGATTGAGATGAAATTTTCTACACGCCTTCCTTTCAGTCCAGAGCAGCCAACTGTCGTAGTTTTT
>OY992882.1:38430785-38495785 GCA_963921405.1 Cepaea hortensis
ACCCCACTCATATTGGTCACAGTCATGGTACATTATAATGCTGTGGCAGGCTAAATGTATTACATTTTTTACTGAGAAGTGTGTCTTCTATCATTTCTTTCGGTCGGTCTCTGCCTCTTCTTCCAGTTATCCTTCCGGTCGTCAAGATGTTTCTAATGTCTAACTCCCCTGCTCTCTTCATGGGACAACATAATGATACTTGTCTCTTTTTTATAGCTGTATATAATGTTCGATATTTGTTAGCTTTTTTCAGGCAATCGTTGTTATAGTTTAGTTTAGTTTAGTCGATGGATCAACATCACGGCACACGGGTGCAATCCATTAGTGCTCCGTTCTTCTCCTAACTCAAACCTGAGTCTGGAGAAACTCAGCTCAGTGCACGAACTCCGTAGCACCACCGAGGATCCTGACATTTGAAATTTACTCTGGCAGTCCCAGATATTCCTACCCAACATTTGTTTCAGGAAATATATATCTGCACTGTTTCTAAAAGCTCTTTTTAATGTTTGTCTCCCCTTCATATTCTATAGCTTACTGCCATAAAGCAAAACAGGTTCTGTATAATAAGTCAGTACTCTCTTTCTTACATTCAATGAAAGGACTTATTGCATAAGATATTGTTCATTTACTAAAATGTAGCTGATGCTTGACATAGTCGGCTCTTAATCCCTGTCGAGCATTCTCCATCGTTGTACACTAAGTAATACTTGTACTGTAGCAAATTAGGACATACAAGGGTTAATTTCTGAAGCTAGGTCATAACAATTGGCCATGTCGTAAGCGGGAATACGTATATTTTAATAATTTCATGCCTAACATCAGTGTCGCATTATGTTCAGTTTTACTATAGGCAATTTAGATCGTATCTTGTGACATTTATAACTTATGCATATTATGTAAAATTTGTTTTCAAAAGTAACAGAATAATTTAACTGAAGTGAGCAAGCATCTTGCTTTTCTGAGATGGGATTGTGAGATAAACAGTTTTGTTTTTACACATTCAGATGGTGTGCATTTGAGAATGGAAGAAGAAATAAGTACTTGGCGCTTCTTACGTCATGAGGTTTCCGGGTATATTGTGTTAGCTCCATATGTTTAAACCAATCGGTGCTCATTGGGAGATGTGAACGAACGAACGAACTGACTTTATTTTCAAAGGGTAACAAATTGGGCACGAAGGCCCGTCTTACATTCGGCCCTTCCAATCACGCATCTTTCGTTCATCTTCAGTGCATAGGAAAAAACATTGTCAAATGAATTTTGTAAACATAAACAATGAATATTACCATGTTATGAGACACATCCACCACCCACCCATACATCCCCCATTCATCCCACACCCCCACCCAGCCACACACACAACCCAGACACACATACATCCACCCATCCATCCACCACATCCCCACACCTACACACCTCCCCACCCACACACACATTCCCACCCAGCACAAATCCCATCCACCCACACCTCAAGCACACATACATTCCCCAACCCATACATCCCCCATCCACACGCAACCAGCCACCTACACACATCTCCCTGTGATCTATATTGAGCCAACTGCTTTTATTTCCCAGAAAATAACCCTATCTAAATATTTTTGGTTGGGTCGATCTGGGAGCCCTGGTAAGTGAAAAATATCCCTGATGCGAAGGGATTTCGAACACATAACCAGACTAGTAGAGGAGCAGAGAAGAAGATTGGCAGAGAATAAGGCCAGCAAGCAAGTAGACACAGGCACAGATCGGCAGGTAAGTAGATAGCAGGCAAGTAGATAGGCAGGCATGTAGACAGCAGGCAAGTAGATAGGCAGGCATATAGACAGCAGGCAAGTAGATAGGCAGGCATGTAGACAGCAGGCAAGTAGATAGGCAGGCATGTAGACAGCAGGCAAGTAGATAGGCAGGCATATAGACAGCAGGCAAGTAGATAGGCAGGCATGTAGACAGCAGGCAAGTAGATAGGCAGGCATATAGACAGCAGGCAAGTAGATAGGCAGGCATGTAGACAGCAGGCAAGTAGATAGGCAGGCATGTAGACAGCAGGCAAGTAGATAGGCAGGCATGTAGACAGCAGGCAAGTAGATAGGCAGGCATATAGACAGCAGGCAAGTAGATAGGCAGGCATGTAGACAGCAGGCAAGTAGATAGGCAGGCATATAGACAGCAGGCAAGTAGATAGGCAGGCAAGTAGATAGGCAGGCATGTAGACAGCAGGCAAGTAGATAGGCAGGCAAGTAGATAGGCAGGCATATAGACAGCAGGCAAGTAGATAGGCAGGCATGTAGACAGCAGGCAAGTAGACAGCAGGCAAGTAGATAGGCAGGGATGTAGACAGCAGGCATGTAGATAGGCAGGGATTTAGACAGCACAAGTAGATAGCAGGCATGTAGACAGCAGGCAAGTAGATAGGCAGGCAAGTAGATAGGCAGGCATGTAGACAGCAGACAAGTAGATAGGCAGGCATGTAGACAGCACGCAAGTAGATAGACAGGCATGTAGACAGCAGGCAAGTAGATAGGCAGGCATGTAGACAGCAGGCAAGTAGATAGGCAGACATGTAGACAGCAGGCAAGTAGATAGACAGGCATGTAGACAGCAGGCAAGTAGATAGGCAGACATGTAGACAGCAGGCATGTAGACAGCAGGCAAGTAGATAGCAGACATGTAGATAGGCAGGCATGTAGACAGCAGGCAAGTAGATAGGCAGGGATATAGACAGCAGGCAAATAGATAGGCAGGCATGTAGATATCAGGCAAGTAGATTGGCAGGCATGTAGACAGCAGACAAGTAGACAGCAGGCATGTAGACAGCAGACAAGTAGATAAGCAGGTAAGTAAATAGGCAGGGATGTAGATAGGCAGACAAATAGGCAGCAGACAATTAGACAGCAGACAAGTAGACAGCTGGCAAATAGACAGCAGACAAGTAGACAGCAGGCAAATAGACAGCAGGCATGTAGACAATAGGAAAGTAGAAAGGCAGACAAGGAGACAACAGGCAAGTAGAAGGCAGGCATGTAGACAGCAGACATGTAGACAGCAAGGATGTAGATAGGCAGAAAAGTAGAAAGCAGACAAGTAGACAGCAGACAAGCAGACAGCGAGAAAATAGACAGCAGACAAGTAGACAGCAGGCAAGTAGACAACAGACAAGTAAATAGGCAGACAAGTAGACAGCAGGCATGTAAATAGACAGGCATGTAGACAGCAGGCAAGTAGAGCAGCAGGCAAGTAGAGCAGCAGGCAAGTAGACAGCAGGCAAGTAGACAACAGGTTATTAGACAGCAGGCAAGTAGACAGCAGGCAAGTAAATAGGCAGGCATATAGACAGCAGGCAAGTAGACAGCAGGCAAGTAGACAGCAGGCAAGTAGACAGCAGGCAAGTAAATAGGCAGGCATATAGACAGCAGGCAAGTAGACAGCAGGCAAGTAGACAGCAGGCAAGTAAATAGGCAGGCATATAGACAGCAGGCAAGTAGACAGCAGGCAAGTAGACAACAGGTTATTAGACAGCAGGCAAGTAAATAGGCAGGCAGGCAGATAGCAGGGAAGTACTTGTATGTATGTATGTACGTTAGTACGTACATATGCAGTCTGTCTTTTGTGTCTGTCTGTGTGTTTGTGGGTTGGCAGGTATGCAGGAATGCATTAGCAGCTTACAACAGTAGTCATGTGTCTAAAGTTATGCACTGCTATTTATTTGCATGTAAGGAAACAGAATTGTAAATTGTCTATGGTCAAGTCTCATTGTATTTGTAGTGCCCATCTATTCGTGTATGCACACCTCACAGGACTGGCCTAGTATATGAACAGGGTCATCACAGTCTGGAGCTTCACAACTCGCCGATGCGATTTGAGCTTCGCCATCTCTTAAACACTCCAGTTCAGTACAATCATCGATCTTATAATTTTTCCCGAAGTGAAATTTTACAAAGAAAGAGTGGTAAACAATCCTGGGGCATTCAAAATAATGTATTCTCTTAGTGAATTTAAACAAACACGCCACTCACATTAGGTCGCACAATTTATTGACTATAAATACTGCATCTCGTCATGTCAATAATGCAGAGTTATTTATCACATGAGATGAATAAAGTAGTCATAGTTTGGCTGAAATACATAAAACATAGTCACTGAATAATCCATATTCGAACCGGAACTAATTATTCTAATATATATTATGATATATTATTATTTGTAAAGAGTCTTTATGTAATCGTCCATCTGTAGTAATTTGAATTTTTCCAGCTACGTTGTTATGAGCTAGTAAACTATAATCTTCCTTTCACTTTAGCAAAGGAAGAAAACAAAGATGTTGTCCGGTAAAGCAAATGTGATCATCATCATCATATGCCCGGCCGATTGACATACGCGTTCATAAACATATCTCGATCTGTCTGTCTGTCTGTCTGTCTGTCTGTCTGTCTGTCTGTCTGTCTGTCCGTCGGTCCGTCGGTCTGTCTGTCTGTCTGTCTGTCTGTCTGTCCGTCCGTCCGTCGGTCTGTCTGTCTGTCTGTCTGTCTGTCTGTCTGTCTGTCTGTCTGTCTGTCTGTCCGTCGGTCGGTCGGTCGGTCGGTCGGTCTGTCTGTCTGTCTGTCTGTCTGTCTGTCTGTCTCTCTGTCTGTCTGTCTGTCTGTCTGTCTGTCTGTCTGTCTGTGTGAATGATTGCTTTGCATGTATGCATGCATGCATGTGAAATCTCCAGGTGTGATATTGCTAGACGTGAGCTCTGGCTCTTTACCTTCATCAGTGAAACTTTCTGTGATTCTCTGACTACCTCGTCTCGTGCAAAGAGTGTGGACCTCGGCAGAATACATCGCATCACTGAACACGGTCGCGTGGCCCCTTGGTTAGTCGGGCAGGTTCCAGTCAGTTACCTGCATGCTTAGCTTAGAGCTGAAACGAAATCTTAACGTGAGACCTGGCTCTGAGCTTGAAAAATAAGAAAAAAATAAACAGCCCGTTTACACGACTTAGAGAGTACTGGGTATATGGTTCTAGATGAGTAGATTTATAAACAATCGACACTCTAGTTGTGATGTGAACAAAATTACGCAGCCAATTTTCACATTTCCATGATGTCCATTTTCGACTGTTGTTTGTCCATCAAGAATGATGATGACCATTCATTTCATCCAGTGGGGTTGAAGGTGTGGAGCCGTGGGTTCTAAGATGGCTGATAATGCCTATTTTGGCTCTAAATGTTCTTTGACAATGTGGGCAAAGAATGCTTGACGTCTCTGGAGGAGGATTTCCTGCAGTGGTTTTTCTGTCCTGCCTTTTCTTCACAGCTCTTGCAGTCCTGGTTGCCTCACATATGACTGCACCTTTGCGCAATGATGCATGCCACGAATTTCGGTCTCTGGCTGCAGCCTCCCAGGTGTCATGATGAATTCCAAAAGCATTCAGTGAAATTTTCAGAGTGTCTTTAAAACGTTTCCTCTGGCCACCTTGGGAGCGTTTACCACAACGCAGTTCGCTGTAGAAAATTCGTTTAGGGAGCCTGTGATCTGGCATGCGGGTCAAGTGACCAGCCCAGCGAATCTGATTCTTCATCAGTAGAGTGTGGATACTGGGCATGGATGCTCTTTCTAGGACTTCAGTGTCTGGAATCTTGTCTTGCCATTTAATCTTCAGTAGCTTCCTTAGGCAGACTGTGTGGAAGTGGTTTAATTTCCTAGCGTGTCGCTGATAAACAGTCCAGGTTTCACAAGCATATAGCAGTGTGGATAATACAACTGCTTTGTAGACTTTTAGCTTTGTTTGCAGGCTTATTCCAGTTCTGTCCCATACATTCTTGTACAGTCTGCCAAAGGCTGCACTGGCCTTGGAGATTCTTGCAATCACTTCGTCATCGATTGTGGCAGCTTGTGACACAGTGCTGCCAAGATAGGTGAATTTGTCCACAACACTTAGTCTATGATCAATTCACTTTGATATTCGGCACAGTGTGATTATTCCCTGGAGCTGGCTGGTACATAACTACAGTTTTCTCCAAGTTGATATTGAGCCCAAAGTTGGCACAGGCATGTGAGAAAGCTGAAACATTATGTTGCATGTCCGCCTCTGAGTTGGCGTATAGAGCGCAATCATCAGCAAACAGGAGCTCTCTGACGGTGCCGCTGTCAATTTTGGTTTTAGCTTTCAGCCTTCTGAGATTGAATAACTTTCCATCCATACGGTAGTTGATGTCTATTCCAATGTCGTTGTTCTCGAAGGCATTCATCAACATGGCTGAAAACATGAGGCTGAACAGTGTTGGTGCCAGGACACATCCTTGCTTCACTCCATTGGTTACAGGAAAGGGTTCAGACAGTTCACCATTTTCCTGTACTCTTGCCTGCATGCCGTCATGAAATAGCCGCACTATTTGGACAAACTTTCGTGGACAGCCATATTTTGCCATAATCTTCCACAGTCCTTCTCTGCTGACTGTATCAAAAGCCTTGGTAAGGCCAACGACTAGGTAGACTGGAAGTCACAATCAGTCTTAAAAGTGACTTCGAACCCATAATCACTGGGCGGAAGGTAATCTCTATACTACGGCAGCTTCTTTGGTTTCTAGAAATCTGCGTTTATAGAGATCATTTATTTTTTCCATCTCGTCGCGCAATAGAAGGGAAATAACCAATAAAATATAGCTGATACTGGAAGCAATGATTAAAGTTACTTCCCTTAATTTATTTTATTTCCTGTTTTCCATTAGCAAGGAACGCGTTACTCCATGACAGATGTCGCTTCTGTGTTCCCCATAAAGGAAGCAAAGAATAATAACAATGTTAACTACCATAATGTCAAATGTCATAAGAGGCGACTAAGGAGAGATGCATGAGAAGGGCTATCTCATCCCATTGAAAACATGAGCTGTAAACCAGACAATCATGAACACGCCTACAAAGGCTTGGCCTGAGTTGGTTGGGACCCATTGCTTCATTGAAAGATGTGAAATGCAGCAGAAGTAGAAGATGAAGGTTTTGCCGGAAGGACGTGGTACGACCGGGCATCGAATAATCTAAAACGTAGTATTATCTGGTGAGGTTACTATTAGTTTTCTACGGCAGTAACTATTATATTTTCGGTAAAAGTGAAAGTATGTTCATGCGTACAAGAGAAGATTGGCAATAAAATAAAACACGGAGGTCAGCATGGCCGAATGGATAAGAACGCTCGCTCTCAATCTTCCGGTGTGCTGATGCCGAAGTAGCAGGTTCAACCCCTACAATTGCCAGTAGGACTAACATGTTTACCTCTCGTGCTTGACGTGGAGACGTAAATTAAAGTACCTCTGAACTTGGGGTGGGTTCGCCTGATGGCGAAGGACACTGGTTATAGGGAAAGCTAATCCACACGCAAAAATCAGCCCCGTGCACTAGAAGTAGTAGCGAGTACAGTGACTACCCTTGAGTTCAAATTAAGCGAATAAAAAACAAAAAATAAACAATTTCTTAAGCTTATGATTCTTTCTTAAGTTTCGGCCACCTATAAACACACGCACAAACGCGCGCGCACACACACACACACACACACACACACACACACACACACAGAAAGAGAGGGAGAGAGAGAGAGAGAGAGAGAGAGAGAGAGAGAGAGAGAGCATACTTACACACATAAACATAGCAAGTTAATTATATGAGCCATCACTATACTGAAATGTATTCCGTATCCAATTTTAATGTCCATGAGATGTCCTGTATCCGTTCTCTTGATGCCAGGTGCTTTTGAAGTTTTTTTTTTTTGTTTTTTTTTTTTTAATCTTGACCTCTGACAGCAAGTCTCTGCAGTCAAGGAACATCAGTGCCCTCTTCTGCTCTTGGGGAGAGATGTCTACATATTCTAGTGGATGCTCGGCCCACCCACACGTGTTTTCATATAATACCAAGCAACATGTCTTGTCGTGGCAACGTCGCGTCATTCGCACTGCGAGCGCTATCAATACAAGTCACCTGAACAAGTCAAGAAGCCTGATACGGGGGAAAATGGCACTTCGCAAGAACACAAAGAAACACGCGGTATCCAAGATGTACAGCGTAGGAGCCGAAATAAACGTCAAGAAGACGAACGTGGAGAGCCTGCCTACTAGCGGCAACAAAGATCCTGAAACTACAGCTACTACTGAAGCTACCACGATTGAGAAGATCGACAGCCCACCACAGACAAGATCCAAGACAGCAGAGAAGAAGGAGGAGAAAGACACCAGAGTCGGAAACACCGACTCAATAACAGTCCGATGGGTTGTCAAGCGGATTCAAGTGGAGCTTCAGACGAAGAAATCCTCAAACAGCTGCAAGAAGAGAATCTCAACATCAGAATCTTGAAGGCGGAGCGGATCCTGACTTACTCAAAGATCCCTACGACGCTGGTTGGGGTGACGACTGAGGGAAGCGAGATACCACATCAGGTATCAATTAGCAAGAAAATTCAACAGCCTGAAGGATTCATACCGAGAATTACTCAATGTTCCAGATGCCAGAGGGCCGGCCATAGCAGAGCAGAATGTCGCAGTAAAACGGAAATATGCCGGTACTGCGCCGATCACCACGCCTTCAAGGAGTGTCCGCTGACCAAGCTGGACACGGACTTCCGAGCACCCAACAGCAAAAGAAAGTGCGCCAACTGCCCGGGCAAGCATAGAGAAAGATACTTGGGCTGTCCGTACCTCCAAAGACACAGAGACGTCTTAAAGCTCGCCATTAACACACAAACGCCATACAAAGAAACAAGGCGGAGGTGCGACACGGCCACGTGTATATCTCAAGCTAAAAGAAATCAACTGCAGAACCAGATAGACGAGCTAAAGAAGCAAGTCAAGGCAATACTGACGCCAGCACCAACCAGCGAGAATGAGAAGCTGCTGGCCAACATGAAAGAGATCCAGCACAGTATCAAGCAAGAGATAGAGCGCATGGCTAAGATGAAGAAGGAAAACGAGGAATTCCTACAAATGATCAAGACCGAAAGAGAACTACTGAACGCCTAAAGGACGCAGCACCAAGCCAAACTAAAAGATGAGATGAAGCAAAATGAAGCACCAAAAAAAAAACAAAAAAACATCGAAAAACTGATGAAGACAATTCACAAAACAGGAGGCAAAAAGACGCATGATGGAGCCAAGCCACAGACCAATCAGAAACAGCAAGCAGAAGCCAGTAGTCCAGTCACGATACCTAAGCAACCCGAGATGAAATCAGCATCCTGCCAGGTAGATGAATATGACCTAGAGGAGACGGAAGTTAACGGGAGCACAGACGAGGAAGACAGTCCCCTCTTAGCTTTCTACAAGAGGAAACTAATATATGAAGCTGATTATGAAGAAAGGTTAAGGCAAGACAGACTACGATGCAAACAATACGAAAATGACCCGAGCACATAGAAGGATAAATTTCATATGGAAAAGCAACGCATCTGGAAACAAATGGAGGCAGAATACCACAGAAACTACGAGAAGGTGACTCAAACTCAGAACAAACCGAAAGATAACGAAACAAACAAAGAGTCCTTATAAGGACTGCAACCAGTCAAGCCAGATGAGCCAGGAGCCTTCACCAACAATAGAAACCACCAGGAGACGAGAACAAATTACAGCCGCCGACCATCCCAGAAGCTGACGTCACAGACACAAACGCTTACATAACCAGTCCGAGAAAGGACCCACTAGTGAGAGAGCACAAAAAAACAAAAACAACAATTAGGGTGAACAAACCCACAAAAGCCACGGACCTCAACAATAACCACAGTTGAAGAGGCAGGTTGAACGAGGCCGAATTTGGAATTTTTGTTTTGAAAATTGGAATTGGCCCACCACCAGGCTTTAGAGGTTGATAGTCCTCTATCAAGAGGAGATGCCTGTACTTTTTGCGTGCTGAGACTATGATAACATGTCTCGTGCTGTCAGCACTTTAGAGTACCTCGATAATGTACTCGCGTTTAAACTTCCTGTGCGCTGATGGCCAGGTAGTGAGTTCATTCCACACAACGGCCAGTTGGATTTAAATGTCGACGTCTTCAGAAAGCTATTGCAAACTACTGAACATAAAATTGCCTAGAATATCAACCTGCGGTTGATGGCAACGTCCTGTAAAGGGCACTCAACAAGAAACAACGATGAGTACACCAGGAACAGAACTGTCCAACAGGAGCTGCAACAACATGAACGTTATGTATCCCACACACACAGCAGGGTATCATTTCCCATGTCATTAATATCTTATCATCATCATCATCATCATCATCATCATCATCATCATCATCATCATCATCATCATCATCATCATCATCATCATCATCATCATCATCATCATCATCATCACCATCACTATCATCATAATCATCATCAGAAACATCATCATACAGACGTTGCTTTGCACAACGACGCTCTAATCACGCAAAGGCTTTCGATCCCCTTCGACTTTTCTCGCCTTATGTGTGTTCATGCCCAATGTGCCTTCAGCTGCTTGTGTTTCTCATCGGCCACCGTCTTCCTTCCAGGAACCACGCCTTCAGTTGCTTGTGTTCCTCATAGGCCATTGTCTCCCTTCCAGGAACCACGCCTCCAGTTACTTGTGTTATCATCGGCCACCGTCTCCCTTCCAAGAACAATGCCTTCAGTTGCTTGTGTTATCATCGGCCATTGTCTCCCTTCCAGGAACCACGCCTTCAGTTACTTGTGTTACCATCGGCCACCGTCTCCCTTCCAGGAACCACGCCTCCAGTTACTTGTTTTATCATCGGCCACCGTTTCCCTTCCAGGAACCATACCTTCAGTTACTTGTGTTATCATTGGCCACCGTCTCCCTTCCAGGAACCACGCCTTCAGTTACTTGTGTTATCATCGGGCACCGTCTCCCTTCCAGGAACCACGCCTTCATTGTTGTTATTTCCAAACTACTGTGATGGCCAAAATATGTCAGCTTCCGTGATAAGTTGCTGTTTACAGCACAGTTGTCTTCGACGATCAGACCTTGTAGAATGTCCATAATGCTCCTCTTCTTTATCCGCGGTGTTCACATGTTTCTGTAACATTTAAGGTTTGTAACATTTAAGTCTTCTAAACACCTTCAAGTCTAAAACAAAAACAACACCATAGAAAAACTGTTAGAATTAAACATTTTATTTAGTCATAATATGTTTTATATAGTGCACACCTTTCTCGTGGTTACCTTGTTATCACAGAATTTAATATAGGTAGGCGATGGTTCCCAGTGCATGTTGGTATATCCTTGCCTCGAGCAGTTTGAGCATCCCCCTTCCATCAGCCCAGCCCGACACTTTAAAGTAATACAGCAGTGTTCATCGGCAAGAGTAATTTACTTTGATGCTTTTGGCCTCCCCGGCTCAAATCTCAACCGATTAAATTCTACATATCATCAACATCCATCTTGTGCTACGCTGGCAAGTGTGGGCGGTCATGTTTCTCCATCTTATATGATCACCAGAGTCGTGGATCAGCTCTGTGTTCTTGTCCCGACCAAGCCACGTGCCCAAGCCATCCAGGTATTTACTTCTCTGCCTTCCCCTCGTTCTTTTCCCCTCAATATTGCTAGCTGTCACCAAGTTCTCTAGTTTATTTCTTCTCATAACGTGCCCCCGCCTCCCTCCCTCCCTCAACAAAAATGTTTTGACTGTCTACGTCTAATTTCTCTAATCAGTTTACGGTTTTCATTTGCCCCTTGTAGGATTTGCTAATTGGTTTTTCTGTCTGTTCATGGTATTCTTTGCATTTTCCTCAGAAATCACATTTCCACTGCCATTAGATGTTTTTCAACTTGTCTGCTCATTGTCCACGTTTCACATCCACACAAAAGTGCAGGTACTATGTTAAACTGTACACATAACTACTTACTTCCACACACTTGTACACATAACTACTTACTTCCACACACTTGTACACATAACTACTTACATCCACACAAAAGTACGGGTTCTATGTTAAACTGTACACATAACTACTTACTTCCTCACAAAAGTACAGATTCTATGTTAAACTGTACACATAACTACTGACTTCCACACACTTGTACACATAACTACTAACTTCCACACACTTGTACACATAACTACTGACTTCCACACAAAAGTACAGGTTCTATGTTAAACTGTACACATAACTACTGACTTCCACACACTTGTACACATAACTACTAACTTCCACACATTTGTACACATAACTACTTACTTCCACACAAAAGTACAGGTTCTATGTTAAACTGTACACATAACTACTCACTTTCACACACTTGTACACTTAACTACTTACTTCCACACACTTGTACACATAACTACTTACTTCCCCACAAAAGTACAGGTTCTGTGTTAAACTGTACACATAACTACTTACTTCCACACACTTGTACACATAACTACTAACTTCCACACACTTGTGCACATAACTACTTACTTCCACACACTTGTACACATAACTACTTACTTCCACACACTTGTACACATAACTACTTACTTCCACATACTTGTACACATAACTACTTACTTCCACACACTTGCACACATAACTACTTAGTTCCACACACTTGTACACATAACTACTTACTTCCACATATTTGTACACATAACTACTTAGGCCTACTTCCACACACTTGTACACATAACTACTTACTTCCACACACTTTTACACATAACTACTTACTTCCACATACTTGTACACATAACTACTTACTTCCACACACTTGCACACATAACTACTTAGTTCCACACACTTATACACATAACTACTTACTTCCACATACTTGTACACATAACTACTTACTTCCACACACTTGTACACATAACTATTTACTTCCACACAAAAGTACAGGTTCTATGTTAAACTGTACACATAACTACCTACTTCCACACAAAAGTACGGGTTCTATGTTAAACTGTACACATAACTACTGACTTCCACACACTTGTACACATAACTACTGACTTCCACACACTTGTACACATAACTACTGACTTCTACACAAAAGTACAGGTTCTATGTTAAACTGTACACATAACTACTGACTTCCACACACTTTTATACATAACTACTGACTTCCACACAAAAGTACAGGTTCTATGTAAACTGTACACATAACTACTGACTTCCACACACTTGTACACATAACTACTGACTTCTACACATAAGTACAGGTTCTATGTTAAACTGTACACATAACTACTGACTTCAACACAAATGTACAGGTTCTATGATAAACTGTACACATAACTACTTACTTCCAAAAGTACAGGTTCTATGTTAAACTGTACACATAACTACTGACTTCCACACAAAAGTACGGGTTCTATGTTAAACTGTACACATAACTACTGACTTCCACACACTTGTACACATAACTACTGACTTCCACACACTTGAACACATAACTACTGACTTCCACACACTTGTACACATAACTACTGACTTCCACACACTTGTACACATAACTACTGACTTCCACACACTTGTACACATAACTACTGACTTCCACACACTTGTACACATAACTACTGACTTCCACACACTTGTACACATAACTACTGACTTCCACACACTTGAACACATAACTACTGACTTCCACACACTTGTACACATAACTACTGACTTCCACACAAAAGTACAGGTTCTATGTTAAACTGTACACATAACTACTGACTTCTACACACTTGTACACATAATTACTGACTTCCACACACTTGAACACATAACTACTGACTTCCACACACTTGTACACATAACTACTGACTTCCACAAAAAAAGTGCAGGTTCTATGATAAACTGTACACATAACTACTTACTTCCACACAAAAGTACAGGTTCTATGATAAACTGTACACATAACTACTGACTTCCACACACTTGTACACATAACTACTTACTTCCACACACTTGTACACATAACTACTGACTTCCACATACTTGTACACATAACTACTGACTTCCACACAAAAGTACTTCTCGCCATTCTGAAACTCACTTTATAACGTAAGTGGACCCGCAAATCACTATTTATGTAGACGTCTAGACTTGTTCTAGTAGGTGCTAATAAATTTAACTCCATTTTTACGCATACTGTGTAGGGGCAAAGGGGGGGGGATTTATACGGAGGAAATACGAGAAAAAAGGGGTGGGGGGGGGAATGACGTTCTGAAAATATGGTGAAGGGGTATGCGGGCCAAACAAGGTTGATAACCACTGCTCTAGACAGGCCCAATACTTGAGAGGTCTTAAAACAATGCCACAGGTGCAGCAATAACACAATGTCTCCGGAAATTGTTCTTACCTTCGGACCTTGTCCAATGTGTAATATACATGTTCATAGACCCGATTGAAATGGATAACCGCGGTGTTGGGAGAGGAGGGAGTCGTGAAGGCATATACTGCAGGACATGAAGGGCATTGTGAGCTCGATCACAGAACTAAGACATGAGGTCTGTAAAATTGGCACCAGCAATTATTTGGGGATGAGTTCCTGTATACCCCCAGATGAACTCTTAACCATAACGATCGTCTCCGCAAAAGCGAAGGAAACAACGGCTGGGTTCTCCGTAGCTTGATACTTCTGGGTAATATGCTTTAATTTAGAAAAAAAAAAATACTACTGTGTTTATTTTCCGTCAAGATAAATCATTCAGAACATGATGGTATTTGGTATGCTGATAGTGAACTGGTGATTTAGAGACATGGGACATTCAAATATATTAGGTAGTGATGTGAAATGACAGACGTATGAAATGATGTAAACAATAGCATGATTTTACATTAACATGTACGGAAAAAATACGTAACTTTACACGTTACTTGTATGACAGGAATACAGGTCTCAGAATTAGATTTCGCCTGGATTTCGCTGTGACAGTGTTCTTTGCGAATACAAGTATTTTTCTCCACCAGATTTCTACTCTTTGTCACTTAATAGGATCCTGTAACCTGGCGATCTCGTTGAGAGTTGATTCTTCCAGAAGATTAAATGTTACTTATAACTTCATGCATGGAATGAACGCATTTTCATGCAAAACACACGGGAAGAATCAAAACAGGGCTGATATAATCAATGCAGTACGGACGGCTGGCGGATACCGACGAGATCGGAATACATGAACAGTGGGCGAAGCCTGGTCAGGCACTTCAATGCCGCCTTCGAGGGAAAGAGAGGGAGGGCGTGACCTAACCAAATCATTATGTGTACAGTTTTTTTTTTTTTTTTTTTTTGCATATCCCTTACAGGACGTTGCAGTCAACATGAGAATTTTCAGCTGCTGTTGATGTACTAGGCAAGATTACGCTCAGTAGTTTGCCAATGCTTTCTGAGCGACGGGATCACATACCCTTAAGTTCCCAACGTGGCGAGAACCACTATCGAGTCTTGCGCAGATTACGTTACTCGCGAGAGTATACGGGATTACGGAGAAAACGTTAACACCTAGGCCAAGGAGAAGCAGAAACAAATGTGCATGGCTGCTGCACCGAAGGATTGAGTGCGCTTGCCCAACGCGCAGCGACGTCGTTTTCTGGGACATCCGCGCGTGAGTATATAATCTAGTGAAGCTAATCCTAGAGCCTAGTCAGAGTAGCAGAGTTGCTGATCAACTTCTGGGTACCGCCGAGACGTTATTACTTTCAGTCAGATCTATTTTGAGGTTCACAGTTAGACCGGTCGGGTGTGTTTATGCCGAGTTACCCTGTCTAGCCTTGTGATAAAGATGGGGTTAGACGGGTACATATAGATATATTCATCGGTCTAACTGTTTTCCCCCACAGGTCTGGTGGGAAGTGGTGACGTCGCCTCTCAGGCCCTACTCTGACTAAAAAAAAATAAAAAAATAAAAAAAATTTTTTAATTTATTAAAAATATTAAATTGAGACTTGTATAAAAACCAATTTTTGGTTTTTATACAAGTCTCAATTTAATATTTTTAATAAATTAACATTTTTTAATTTTTTAATGTTAATTTATTAAACATATTAAATTGAGACTTGTATAAAAACCAATTTTTGGTTTTTATACAAGTCTCAATTTAATATTTTTAATAAATTAACATTTTTTTTTAAATTTTTTTATTTATTTTTTTTTTTTAAATTTTCTTCGCTGGAATTAAAATCTTTTTCTAAAGAGCTTGTGAGGGAGTTAATCATAGGTCCGCATCGAGGAGGATTTATAACACATGAACACTGGACCGCAGGCGTGAACATGTAGTAGGGCCTATACTCTGCTCTATATCTACTGCCCTGCTGTCTGAATGAAAAACTGGGTGAATTTCAAGCCAACGCTTCAGAAAAGCATCAAACCTGGTGACTTCAATATCCATTTACTAGCGGTCTGTTAGACCAAGTCTGCGGAAGGACTGAGGGCTTCTTCTTCTGCGTTCGTCCGGAATGTTGTTTCAGACGTAATTGCCTTGTGTCTGTTTACAGCAGAGCTGCGATATTTGAAGCTTTCGGCCGACACAACCGACTTCTTCAGGCATTTGTTGACCGGTTACCTTCCCGAGCAACTGAGGACACACGAGATGTGCAACATGCCTGCCAGTCCGGCGGGCATGTGTTCGAATTCCCACTAAGGCAGGAATTTTCACCCTTGACTTGACCTCGGCTCCTAGGTCCACCCATCCAGAAATGAGTACCAGGAAATGTCTAGGAAAGAAAAAGCGGTCAGAGTGATACTGACCACATCATACATGGAGTGCCGATTGGTCTATACAAATATGGGGCTGGCACCATGCATCCAGTATGTCTCACATGTGTGCAATGACCATTAACTCATACATATTATAAACTCCTTAACTCCGTCTCTACCATTCGGTTGGTGCATGAATACTTTCTATCAAACATATAACTTCAAATGGAAGATTCGCGAAACAGATTAAGGGAAATGTAATCACTGACATGAAAGCTTTCTACCAAACATACACCATCAGTGGGAGATTCGTGACACAGATTAAGGGAAATGTAATCACTGACATGACAGCTTTCTACCAAACATACACCATCAGATGGGAGATTCGTGACACAGATTAAGGGAAATGTAATCACTGACATGACAGCTTTCTACCAAACATACACCATCAGATGGGAGATTCGTGACACAGATTAAGGGAAATGTAATCACTGACATGACAGCTTTCTACCAAACATACACCATCAGATGGGAGATTCGTGACACAGATTAAGGGAAATGTAATCACTGACATGACAGCTTTCTACCAAACATACACCATCAGATGGGAGATTCGTGACACAGATTAAGGGAAATGTAATCACTGACATGACAGCTTTCTACCAAACATACACCATCAGATGGGAGATTCGTGACACAGATTAAGGGAAATGTAATCACTGACATGACAGCTTTCTACCAAACATACACCATCAGATGGGAGATTCGTGACACAGATTAAGGGAAATGTAATCACTGACATGACAGCTTTCTACCAAACATACACCATCAGATGGGAGATTCGTGACACAGATTAAGGGAAATGTAATCACTGACATGACAGCTTTCTACCAAACATACACCATCAGATGGGAGATTCGTGACACAGATTAAGGGAAATGTAATCACTGACATGACAGCTTTCTACGAAACATTCACCATCAGATGGGAGATTCGTGACACAGATTAAGGGAAATGTAGTCACTGACATGAAAGCTTTCTACGAAACATTCACCATCAGATGGGAGATTCGTGACGCAGATTAAGGAGAAGTATAGGCCAAGCAGAAGCAACATTTCAGACAATGAAAATATTCTTACGCAGTAAGTTACTATCATTAAATGTCAGAAAGAGAGTTAACGTTACTTGCATATTTTTTACAGCACGTCGCGTCACAGTCAACAACAGCATTTTTTTTATGTTTGTGATTTCTTGGCAAGTTAACGTTCAGTATTTGCCAGAAAGAGAGTATTCAAGTGTTATATAGAACCTTTTTGCTGTTTGGATGCGAATAAAATCTAATGGCTGTGGAAATGTTGTTTCTGAGGAAAATGCAAAAAATATCATGCACAGACAGAAAAACCAATGACAAAGAAACAAATGAAAACCGTAAGCTGATTAGAGAAATTAAACAGAGACTGTTACACTTTTTGGACACGTTATGAGAAGAAGTAAATTGGAGACCTTGCTGACAACTGGCAAGATTGAGGGGGGAAAGAACAAGGGGAAGGCAGAGAAGTAAATACGTTTTCTAGGCCACGTGGTATAGTCGAGACAAGAACGCAGAGCTGACTCACGACTTTTATGATCGCGTGAGATGGCGAAACAAGACTACCCATGATACATGATGATAATGAGTGAATCATAGAAGATGAATGAAAACATGAAGAAGAGATCGAGGACACGGATTTGTGGTTCCTTACACGAATGATACGAATACATTGGACTATCAAAGGCTAACAACGATTGTCTAGAAGAGGATTTAAAAAAGTAGAACTTTAAATACAACTATGTGACATATATGTCATCATCTCGCAGTCTTTTCCAGCAGACAGCTTCACGCGCTATTAATTACTTAGGACAGGAGAATTAACAAAACGAAATTTCATTTCGTTTTAATTCAAATGATTGGCCGCGCCCCGGAAACACAGGCTTAATCTAGACAAAGGCTTGGTAGAAAAAGCGGTCTGGTCAATCGCCATGTTTCTCCAATGGTAGCGGGTGACCCATTGTTAATGGGTTAATTTAAAGCCCACTTATTCTCTGCGTTTTAGGTGAGCATTATATTATATACAACATATCATGTTATGTATTAGGAAATGCTTTGTCGCAACTAATATCATGATTGAAGTTGTGTGTGTGAAAATTAGGAGAATCGCTTTCATTGAAATGTTGGTTTACGTCACACAGCCTGGACATCGCCATGTTGTTCAGTCAGCCTTCATAAAGCTTACAATATAATCTTGCTATGAGTCATTCTTCTGAGATGATTTTGTGAACTTACTTTATTCCTAAATACTTATTTTTCACAACTGGTCTCTGTGTTATAAAGTGTTTTTTTCCTGAGTGCTTATTTTGTATTTCTGCTCTTATGATGGATAAATATTACTATCTCACATTTGTGTACAACTTTAATATAGGTTGTTAGATAGAGAGAGAGAGAGAGATATTCTCGCTTGACTTTTTCATGCACTTAGGAGTTAATCTTTTGTTTACCTGGTTGTAAATACACAGAGATTGTCTTGTAGTCTTTTATTTTCATAAATGATGTTATGGGATTTTCATGTGGTATGATATACATAATCTCAAGTGTATGGGAAAAGATTTCCATGATTTCTCTTTTATGAGTATTTTACCTTTTATGCTCATGATTGTTACTGCTTAATGCTGTAATAAATGCTGTTATAAGATTGTCATTTGGTATGATATATCTATATATAATCTCAAGGGAGTGGGAAATGACACCATGCTCTTGTGTTTTTACTTTGAGATGTTGGGTAATACCCACTAGAGAGTTCATACCATGTTTAGTAACAGACCAACAAGGTTTTCTGTTATTCATCATATGTATATTCTATTCATGATGTTACTGTTGGAGTAGATCTTTTAACTCCTCCCCCCCCCATTGGGGACAAACACATGATGATGATGATGATGATGATGATGATGATGATGATGATGCAGGAGGAGATGACTGATTGGTAGCTAGCCTTTTTGCCATTTGTCAGTGGTAGTCACATAATGCTGTTTGTAACTATGGAAAGGAGATTTATGAATTGTGTACATGAGGACATTGTCTCAGGAACTTTTTCCATGATGTGACAGCGGTACTATCAAAAGATGTTTGCATATTTAGGAGGTGAAGAAAACCTCCCAGGAAGCTCCAGTATCAGTCCCGAAGAAATGTACCTATTGAGTAGATATCTCACTCACATTTGGAGTGAGACAAAACTCTACAGTAGGCGACAAGTGCTAGGCAACTATTGTCACCTTTCTTTCTTCTCCCCTTTTGTTTCCTCTATTTTTATTATTATACATTAGTATCGGAATGTTTATTTTGTTATTTACACTGATATCAGAATATATGTTTTATTATGATAACTGATATCAGAATATATATTTAATTATGATACATTGGTATCAGAATGTATGGTTTATTATGATCCATTGTTATAAGAATGTATATTTTATTATGATACACTTATCAATGTTTGGGTTGTATTACTAATCTATATCGACCCTGTTCTTCTTCACTCTACATAGGCGCTAGAGATGGCAGTGGAGTATTGGCACTAGTCACCATGCTTGGCACTGGATTTATAGTCAACTTGTTTGGATTTAGAGGCAGGAAACTGGGATATCAGCCTCCTCTAACATTCTACAGAGAGTGCTGGTTACGTTACTGCTACAGAACCTGAATGTCAATGCCTGGATACGTAACGGATTTTGAATATGCGGAAGTGGATTCCCTACCTCTGGGAACTTACAGACGGTGTTAAGCTTTTCAATGTCTGCAAAGACATGAGGCATGCCTGGCCTAGATGGTTTTCAGCGTATATCCTCTCTAAAAGTCACCGCCTAATTCCACGTTCAACTGTCATATTCCAGAGGCTCAGGGATAGTCTGGAATTCACCATCATTTACCAGTATGGATTTAACCAACTGATTTTGTGAACTCCCAGCTTCCTTTGAATCTTCTCATCCATCATATCCCAGACATGGATAATCAAGCACATTACCAACTCCCGTCAATCAAGTCGTATATTCAACTGAAGAAAGAATAACCTACATCTTAACCCAGAGAAAGGGGCTGGAATATTCATGCCCAATTCAAGTTAGTTCTGTCAGGAAATTCTAATGGATTATGTGATGTCACTCCTCATCCAAAGAGATACTGAAAGTGTTTGTGCCTGATCCTGATCGAATCAATCACATGGACTCCTGTGTGTCACGCCACGCCAGAACGCTTCAGACTTATTTATACCTGTCTGTTATATCACCCTGGAACGCTCCTAGCCCAGTGACTTAGCAACTGTGACTTGAGAGATTACAGTATATCCACATTGGATTCATATGGATTACTCCTACATGTTTTTCGCGATGGATATATGATCCAGAAGTGAAAGTTCTGTGTGTGTGTGTGTGTGTGCAATCCCCAATTTTCTGAATAGGTGGATATATGCAAAGCAGCTGTTTTCCTGGATTATAGAGAGTGTGATTATGGCCAGACTTTTTCTAGTGGATATTGAAGGAGAGGGAGTCATCATCAGACCCCTAGGATATTTCTAGAGACAGATTAGATAGATTTTCTTTATCTAGTTCTTTGTATGGATTATTTACTTTGTTTTGTGTTTGACACATGTATTTGATGTGAACCTTTTTTGGGGAAATATTTTTGGGGACTTCTGTTTGGTTGTATACTTTGTGTGCATTGCCTGAAATATGATAATTTTTCATGTCCATGTCACCATATTGTAGCCAACAGGGTTTTCCAGAACCCAAATGTTTCCACAATACAATTGTTTGTTTGTTTGGTTTAACAAAGCCTTGCAGTTACTTCATTGTTAACCTGTTGTTCCAAAACTGATGTTTATAGTCCAGTTATTGTTACTGTTATGTGATACAGTGAGTTATGGTTACTGTTATGTGATACAGTGAGTTATTGTACTGTTTTGTCTAACCGTGGCTGTTTTCCTTTGTCATGTAATCCAGTGTTGTGTCTAACAGTGGTTGTTGTCCCTCTGTTGTATAATACTGTGGATGTGCATGACAGTGGATACTTGTCATTGTTTATATATATGTGGGAGATTAAATGTGGGGCGGGGCACTTACACATAGACACACCCTCTGGGTAGAGTGATTAGTACTCGGGTGTCTGTGGTAGAACTTCCCGGATCTCCCAGCATTCTATGGGAAACATTTCTTCTATGTTAGTGTTGAACTTGCACCCTTTTCTGCCTTGTTCAATACTTGGGGGTTACGAGCCAATATATTAATTCCTATAGAGGGCGTGTTTGGGTTTTAGACCCCATTCATACTGAATACCCCTAGCGAAACTTGTCCTTATTCTAATTTATTATATTTACCACCCTACAAGTGGGAATCGCTCGTCGCGGAATTTTGAACCCTTACCCCATGCCATGAGTGTGGGCGTTGCCCAGAAAATTTGTACCCATGTCTACCTCTCAAGTTGAGACTTTACAACTAATTGATGGCTGGTGTTCACAAGTATGGGCTTAGACACAAGTTTTATGAACCTATGGTGTCTTAATCACAAGTATTGTTTGTTGTGTTTCAACTAATGTTCACAGGTGATGTCTTTATTCTAGAAATAGAAACCTGTGTTAATGTTTGTATATGAGAATTGTTAACTCATGTATTTTGTATCCTTTTGGTGGGAGACCTTTTCCTTGTATAGGACCTCATAAAATAAGGTCTCTGGGAATGTTAACCCATATAGGATTATTTCTGGTAGGATGTCAGTAATTCTTGATTGATTTTGTGTGATGTTGATGTTAAATGTTATGGTTACTCTGGGATGTTCTTGATTAGTTAAATTTTGGTAGTATGATAAATATATTACTGTACTATATGTCCTCATTTTTGCATAGACCCACATATGAATCCTGGGCTGTTTAACTATGTTGTCATATATTGCCATTTTATTTTGTGCATGCTCTGTTTGTTGGGGTCATGTACTATTGAAACTTACCCAAAGCAACAGAGAAATCCAAAAAATTTTTTAATGGCTGAGACAGATAGGATATAGCCCCCCCCCCCCAATTTTTTTTTAGAGAATTCAGTAAAGATATCTTTATTTAAGTGGGGCATGATATGCATTTGAGATTTAAGGAACATCAGGGGGAAAATAACAATAAACAATTAAGTTGACTTAATGTTAGGGCCAATACTCCACCTGCAATTTTATCCGACATGTATAATGGAAGGAGTATGAATATTGTTGTAACTTGCAGTATGCGTAGCCGCCATGCGGGAAACCGTGGATTTTATATTTCACCCCATACGCATATACATGTTCGGAAATACTGAAAGTAGATAGATTGACACTGATGATTCCTATAAGGACATAAAGACGCATATTCAACGCTTTCAGTTTAAGGGTCTGGTATTCATAACAGATCTGTTGTTGTCCATGTGTCAGAAATGGCACTGGTCAATTTTATTATTCGGTTGTTGTAACTCTGTAGTGAACAAGGATCCATTTACTACGTGAGAGGAAGCAATTGAATTACAGGGCCCCTTTGACAAGCTAGTCCGTCTGGCATTACCAGTGACAGAGAAGCATACGTCGTTGTGTGACTGGCGAACGAAGGATATCGTCTCGACCGTAAATTTACCCTGTTGTTTTTTATTGGGATGTCATAGGAAGTTAAGAGCTACCGGAAGAAACCTGTAAGTATCTCAAATTTTTGATGTCAGAAAACAGGAATTGGTCCTCATCTGCGACATTCCCAATTTTATTCTCATCAGAGAATTAGTAACAGGCTCGGGCAGCCTTAGCTCCCATTTTGCATGTTGCTTGTACTGACTTGAAAGACTAGGGACAGCTTGCTAGTTGTCACATTATGTTCTTAAAGTCAGGATTTTTCTCCAAAACATCAAACTATTTTGGTGGTCTAGGAGATAGCCCGATTTATACAACTATTAGCTAATGGTTGTTTTTTTTTTACGTACCTCTCGACAGATGAAGAGTAGGACGCCTTATTCTTATATATTCATAGACCATGCTAGATTGGGCTATAGCAAGGACTATACTTTTCAAGCGCTTGGAAGCCATTGGCTGAGAGTTGCTTGACTTTTTTACTAGTTTAGTATTTCCTCTAGGGAGTCTAACTAGTAATATATTTCAGTTCAGAAGGAAAAGCTTTCAAACTCTTCCAGTTTCAACAGATTCATTGTTCTCCGTATTAATCGGTTACGAACAGACCTGGAGAGAAACTTAAAGGTGCCCTGATTTTTTGTTATCTTAAGGAAGTTTAACTCAGGAAACACCAGAATAGAGGGATATATTTATACCTGTGGCTTTCATTGCTTACAAGTAAGGTAACCCATCAGTAAACTGGGAGTGTACCGACAACTTGGTTGTTCGGATGACTATTACAGGGACCACCTACGGCTTTAAATTTATCTATGAACTGAGTATAATGTGGATGGTGATACAGCTATGTGCAATGTTATTACATCTACTTAACGGTGCTTGGGTGGAAATTGTCTACAACATATTTGGAGGCAGATGACGATCAATCTGCGACAATCGACGCAGAATTGCTCGCTATTTTCACCAAGAAAGCAACGTATACGTGTTGGAGGGGAGAGAATAAATGCCGGTAACTCATTCTAGTCAGTATAAAGTGCGGATGGACTTATAAACGAGCCAGGACTTTTCGTAGATTTGGCCTCAAAGCAAATGAACCTACACCTGTGCTAGTTATACTTACCCAGTTCAGTATGTCACTATGACTGATTTGAAGGAGGAGATCCTGCTGTTAGCATATTTTAAGGATGATATTCTTATTGCTAATGAAACGGTTGTCGAAGCTTTATATCTTCGTTCAAACGTCGAGAAATTGGTTCGATTGCAGTGGAACCAATACCTCATATAGAGATCTCATAAGTCCACGCATATTTCAATGGAATGCTGACAACAGTGGAGAGAGAGTTACACTTCTTCAAGCGAAGCTAGATGAACCCTCAATGTTATGTCCAGTTGTCTTGGCAAGTAGAAACATGAATGTGGCACGGTGAGATTATTCTACAATAGTGATTAAAGGTAAAGCATAATAGGAGGACCTGGAAGACCAAATGCATCAGATTAAGAAGGTGGAAGACTGTGGATGAATGTAGCAGCTCTTCCTATGGGATAGACCTGTCTAGGTGGGAGACTTATATATATGTCATCATCTCGCAGTCTTTTCCAGCAGACAGCTTCACGCGCTATTAATTACTTAGGACAGGAGAATTAACAAAACGAAATTTCGTTTCGTTTTAATTCAAATGATTGGCCGCGCCCCGGAAACACAGGCTTAATCTAGACAAAGGCTTGGTAGAAAAAGCGGTCTGGTCAATCGCCATGTTTCTCCAATGGTAGCGGGTGACCCATTGTTAATGGGTTAATTTAAAGCCCACTTATTCTCTGCGTTTTAGGTGAGCATTATATTATATACAACATATCATGTTATGTATTAGGAAATGCTTTGTGGCAACTAATATCATGATTGAAGTTGTGTGTGTGAAAATTAGGAGAATCGCTTTCATTGAAATGTTGGTTTACGTCACACAGCCTGGACATCGCCATGTTGTCCAGTCAGCCTTCATAAAGCTTACAATATAATCTTGCTATGAGTCATTCTTCTGAGATGATTTTGTGAACTTACTTTATTCCTAAATACTTATTTTTCACAACTGGTCTCTGTGTTATAAAGTGGTTTTTTCCTGAGTGCTTATTTTGTATTTCTGCTCTTATGATGGAGAAATATTACTATCTCACATTTGTGTACAACTTTAATATAGGTTGTTAGATAGAGAGAGAGAGAGATATTCTCGCGTGACTTTTTCATGCACTTAGGAGTTAATCTTTTGTTTACCTGGTTGTAAATACACAGAGATTGTCTTGTAGTCTTTTATTTTCATAAACGATGTTATGGGATTTTCATGTTGTATGATATACATAATTTCAAGTGTATGGGAAAAGATTCCCATGATTTCTCTTTTATGAGTATTTTACCTTTTATGCTCATGATTGTTACTGCTTAATTCTGTAATAAATGCTGTTATAAGATTGTCATTTGGTATGATATATCTATATATAATCTCAAGGGAGTGGGAAATGACACCATGCTCTTGTGTTTTTACTTTGAGATGTTGGGTAATACCCACTAGAGAGTTCATACCATGTTTAGTAAAAGAACAACAAGGTTTTCTGTTATTCATCATATGTATATTCTATTCATGATGTTACTGTTGGAGTAGATCTTTTAACTCCCCCCCCCATTGGGGACAAACACATGATGATGATGATGATGATGATGATGATGATGATGATGCAGGAGGAGATGACTGATTGGTAGCTAGCCTTTTTGCCATTTGTCAGTGGTAGTCACATAATGCTGTTTGTAACTATGGAAAGGAGATTTATGAATTGTGTACATGAGGACATTGTCTCAGGAACTTTTTCCATGATGTGACAGCGGTACTATCAAAAGATGTTTGCATATTTAGGAGGTGAAGAAAACCTCCCAGGAAGCTCCAGTATCAGTCCCGAAGAAATGTACCTATTGAGTAGATATCTCACTCACATTTGGAGTGAGACAAAACTCTACAGTAGGCGACAAGTGCTAGGCAACTATTGTCACCTTTCTTTCTTCTCCCCTTTTGTTTCCTCTATTTTTATTATTATACACTGGTATCGGAATGTTTATTTTGTTATTTACACTGATATCAGAATATATGTTTTATTATGATAACTGATATCAGAATATATATTTAATTATGATACATTGGTATCAGAATGTATGGTTTATTATGATCCATTGTTATAAGAATGTATATTTTATTATGATACACTTATCAATGTTTGGGTTGTATTACTAATCTATATCGACCCTGTTCTTCTTCACTCTACATAGGCGCTAGAGATGGCAGTGGAGTATTGGCACTAGTCACCATGCTTGGCACTGGATTTATAGTCAACTTGTTTGGATTTAGAGGCAGGAAACTGGGATATCAGCCTCCTCTAACATTCTACAGAGAGTGCTGGTTACGTTACTGCTACAGAACCTGAATGTCAATGCCTGGATACGTAACGGATTTTGAATATGCGGAAGTGGATTCCCTACCTCTGGGAACTTACAGATGGTGTTAAGCTTTTCAATGTCTGCAAAGACATGAGGCATGCCTGGCCTAGATGGTTTTCATCGTATATCCTCTCTAAAAGTCACCGCCTAATTCCACGTTCAACTGTCATATTCCAGAAGCTCAGGGATAGTCTGGAATTCACCATCATTTACCAGTATGGATTTAACCAACTGATTTTGTGAACTCCCAGCTTCCTTTGAATCTTCTCATCCATCATATCCCAGACATGGATAATCAAGCACATTACCAACTCCCGTCAATCAAGTCGTATATTCAACTGAAGAAAGAATAACCTACATCTTAACCCAGAGAAAGGGGCTGGAATATTCATGCCCAATTCAAGTTAGTTCTGTCAGGAAATTCTAATGGATTATGTGATGTCACTCCTCATCCAAAGAGATACTGAAAGTGTTTGTGCCTGATCCTGATCGAATCAATCACATGGACTCCTGTGTGTCACGCCACGCCAGAACGCTTCAGACTTATTTATACCTGTCTGTTATATCACCCTGGAACGCTCCTAGCCCAGTGACTTAGCAACTGTGACTTGAGAGATTACAGTATATCCACATTGGATTCATATGGATTACTCCTACATGTTTTTCGCGATGGATATATGATCCAGAAGTGAAAGTTCTGTGTGTGTGTGTGTGTGTGTGTGTGCAATCCCCAATTTTCTGAATAGGTGGATATATGCAAAGCAGCTGTTTTCCTGGATTATAGAGAGTGTGATTATGGCCAGACTTTTTCTAGTGGATATTGAAGGAGAGGGAGTCATCATCAGACCCCTAGGATATTTCTAGAGACAGATTAGATAGATTTTCTTTATCTAGTTCTTTGTATGGATTATTTACTTTGTTTTGTGTTTGACACATGTATTTGATGTGAACCTTTTTTGGGGAAATATTTTTGGGGACTTCTGTTTGGTTGTATACTTTGTGTGCATTGCCTGAAATATGATAATTTTTCATGTCCATGTCACCATATTGTAGCCAACAGGGTTTTCCAGAACCCAAATGTTTCCACAATACAATTGTTTGTTTGTTTGGTTTAACAAAGCCTTGCAGTTACTTCATTGTTAACCTGTTGTTCCAAAACTGATGTTTATAGTCCAGTTATTGTTACTGTTATGTGATACAGTGAGTTATGGTTACTGTTATGTGATACAGTGAGTTATTGTACTGTTTTGTCTAACCGTGGCTGTTTTCCTTTGTCATGTAATCCAGTGTTGTGTCTAACAGTGGTTGTTGTCCCTCTGTTGTATAATACTGTGGATGTGCATGACAGTGGATACTTGTCATTGTTTATATATATGTGGGAGATTAAATGTGGGGCGGGGCACTTACACATAGACACACCCTCTGGGTAGAGTGATTAGTACTCGGGTGTCTGTGGTAGAACTTCCCGGATCTCCCAGCATTCTATGGGAAACATTTCTTCTATGTTAGTGTTGAACTTGCACCCTTTTCTGCCTTGTTCAATACTTGGGGGTTACGAGCCAATATATTAATTCCTATAGAGGGCGTGTTTGGGTTTTAGACCCCATTCATACTGAATACCCCTAGCGAAACTTGTCCTTATTCTAATTTATTATATTTACCACCCTACAAACTATAAGAATGAGACAGCGTTCTTTGGTCAGATGATGTGACAAGTTATATAGTTAGTTGCTTATCTTTTACAGGACGTAGCACTCATCTTCGGCATTTATTTTGTTGGTTGTTCGTGATTGCTGGGCAAGTTTACGCTCAGTAGTTTGCCATTGATTTCTGAATGATCGGCACACATACTATTGTATGGAAACCAAAGCAAGGCAGTCGGCTTCCAAATCGCCGATAGCTGTGTTTAGAACACGGTATGCGGGATTATGGATTGCATTGGTAACCTCTTCGCCACAGCGCCGGCTGATGTGACACGAGGCATTAGAAAACATAGTGACAACTGGGATAATTGTGACAACTGGGATAATTGTGACAACTGATAATTGTGACAACTGGGAAGATTAGTGGGAGGGGAGGCAGAGGCAGACAGAGATAAAGGATATTGGATGGACGGAGACGGTGGCATGTTATCAATAGAGTTGAATTCGAATACCAAGAACATAGATCTGTGAAAAGAAATGAACCCAAACGCCAGTTGACAGGGAACATGATGATGATGATGATGATGATGATGGTGGTGGTTGTGGTGGTGATGATGATGATGATGATGATGATGATGATGATGATAAATACAAACAAGGCACTAATCGCATATTTAAAAGAAACTACAAGAAGCAAGCAAAACTACGAGGATAAGTTAATAAGTAAGTCACAAATGACTAGAAAAATAACTTACAATGATAACAACTTGAAAGCAGTTTATTTTTATCCCTACATTGTCCCTTTATTTCTCAACATAATTTATACCATCATTGATGCATTTGCCGGTCTCTCTGGCCGAGGGGTTACAACACTTTCTCCGTAATCCCGTTTATCACGCAGAGTGTCGTAGCAGACGAGAGCTGGAAGCGGTTCGACCCCCGCTGGTGACTTGCGGGATAATTGAGCCGGCCGCTCAGAAAGCAATGGCAAACTACTGAGCGTAATCTTGCCGAGAAATCAACAGACAGCTGAAAGATGCTGATGTTGACAGCGATGTCCTGTAAAGGATATGCGAAAAAAAAATTGATGCATTTATCCCATCGTTTTTTATCAGTCCTCCCAAACCAGCTGCATAGAAATGCTGGCTTTGTTTTAATTTACCAGCCATCCCACAGAACTGTGTGACTTACTTACTGACTCGCCCTGGCAACTTTTTCTACCCAACTATGCACCGATTTACGGGAAATCTCTAGGGGCTGAGTCCACTGAAAACCCACCTTGGCGGGAGACATTTCGCGAGTGACGCTGAAGTTGTATGTGAAGTGAAAATGTGGTTTAGAAAACAGAGCACGCAGTTCTATGCCGCCGGTTTGGGAGGACTGATAAAACAATGGGATAAGTGCATCAACGTTGGTGGAGATTATGTTGAGAAATAAAGGGACAATGTATATAAAAATAAACCGGTTTCGAGTTGTTATCATATTTAGTTATTTTTCTACAGCCATTTGTGAGTTACTTATTAACTTACCCCCGTAGAAGCCGACATGTATAAGAACATCGTGTAAAACTTCACACCTAATACAAACAGACTGCTATACAACTGCTGACATTACCATGAGAATGTAGATGTGCAGAAAAAAATAAGCCGTTTAAAAAAAAAAACAATGCCGAATATGCACCGTGGCTGTGTTCTTAAACGTGTTCCAACATACAACCAAACATACAGGTCTATGAAATTTGTTAAAATTATTGCCCTACCGTGAAGTATCTTGGTATTGCGGAGTGTTTACAGTTTTGTCCGAGTGATAAATGCCTCATTTCCCACAAACACGTTTGCAGACGTTAAGTGTTTTCTTTAAAGTAATGGATCCGTTTGCACGCCTTAAGCCTCATTGGGCGTATGGTGCTGGGTCAATATTGTTACATACCAATGGGCACTCGGTGAGACATGTTCTGGTTCTTAGGTTGAGTTGTTGAGTTGAGCTAAGAACCGACATCACTGCACTCAGGACATTCCCATAAGTGCCCCCCTTATTCAACAGCCAGCGAAGAGCCATATTACTAATCGTTCCCACGGCTATCTGATTTAAAGTTCTCCTGGTCTTCCCTCTCAGTTTTGAGATTATTCCAGAACCTCTACTTATCCCCTGCAATCTCATTCTTTCCACATACGGGTTCTCAGTCTGTTCCCTCGCCTTCTCCACCTGGTTCCACAAACGCATGACCACCTCCCCCTTGTCCATAGGCAATCTACCACCAAGAGGTGCATTCTCTGCCAGCCTATCAGCCTGTTCATTCCCCCCGCACCCCCGCAAGGCCAGGGCAAAATATCCATACAATTCTCACAATCTGTGACCTCTAAAGCGAGGTGTGCTATTCCACAGGAAACATTCCTTTCTCCACCTTGCTAAGCGTACTCATTGAATCCGTAATGAATACAACGTGTGTTGCAGTAGTCTCCTCTAACCAAGGGAATGCCGCTATTACTGCTTCCACCTCCAATGGGTTTCCCTCTAACATGTTAGGCTGACTTGGCCTGGGATCCCACCGGGCCGGCACAGCGTCTAGAATTCACATGACACGTTTAAAATCTTGGCATTTGTACGGGAAATGTTGTAATCACACTCATTACAGCTATGGTTTTTTTCCCCAGGTAATGTGCGTGTTTTTTTGTGATACTTACATGTTTATATATTTGCTATTATATGCTGTAATTTTCACACGAGCAACACGTATTCGATGGGAGCGTTAGGGAAGTTGGTAGGGAGCTACGTAGGTAATGTCATGAGCTCGATGGGACGAGGGTTCGACACCACCGCTTGTCGTCCTCCACTAGAGTAAAATATTGGCCACCTATTCCTTCGTGGATTAATCCCGAAAAAATCTGATGGCTTTATCACTTCGCACACCCACGACAAGTTCCTGCTTCGGGCCGTGTTTTGTTGTATGTTTTAACACGGATTTCTCATTGTACATCATAATCATCTGTTGGAACAGCTCCCACTTTAAGTCTTAAAACATCTGTCTGCATGTCAAGTCCGCCCATTTTTGTATTACATGGCATTTTGCCAATAAAACAACATATCACACTGGTTATATATAACTATTTTACTGTTATTACACCATGGCAATGCATTTTGTTTCAGGATTGTCACGTATGGAAGGCACAGTGGCGTATCGGCTAGACGCTTGCCGTTGACTCTGTAGACTGTCATTTACTGTCAATATAGTACCTTGTGGTATAAGGCGGGGGCGGGTCTTGAGGCAGAGAAATTAAGTCTTCCTGGCTATTGCAGTCGCCGCGAACTGTGCAGGCTAGAGTTTTCTTTTTGCCCGTCACGAAAAAAAAAAACTTGATGTATCGATCGATGACAGAAAGACGTGAAGGTCGTCTACCAAAAACCGACAAACCCCTTTGATGAGTGAGAGAATGAGGAATAAACAAGTCTCGAAAACTGTCTGCAAACTGTCGGCATTTCTGTATGATGTGGGTTGTTCGAGAAACGGACAATAGCGCCATACGTCTGCCAGGCGGTAGTTAGCCTTTGAAGTGTAGACGAAATGTCTGAATACACGGCGGATGGATTCTGTGACGTGGGAAAAAATTCCCTGGTTCACAGGCAGACAGGACTTTTGTTGTACGAGACAAAGGATTCCCAGATGAAAGCAAACTAGACAGCGGGGTGATTCCACACTGTCTAAAATAGAGGGAGAAAACCAGATTCTGGACTGCACAGCGTCAAGACAATTTGGTGACGTCATTCAAGCCTCGAAATTAAAACTAGTTGAGGTAAACAAAGTTGAGTTAGCGACCACAAGTTCTGAAGTGATGAGGAGAGGAACGGCGTTCTCAGTTGTGTTATAGAGCGAAATTATCATGTCAGTTTGTTGATATAGATATATCGGCGGACATCGATCCAGTCTGATTATATAATCTCCATTTGCAACGAGAATTGCTATATGGTATTCTATTAATCATATTTAGCTTAGTTATGATTAGTGATAGAACGTATGATAAGTGCGGTGGTAGAAAGTATCATAGGAACGTCGGCACCAGTAGCCAATTGTGTAGTTTAAACTAGCCTGTGTGATATATCATTTAACTCAGGGAGTTAAGGCCAATGTAGTGGGACACTATTTAGAGAGATTGAGGTTGTTGGGGAGGGATGGGGGAAATGTGAAATGGTAGGATCTTCCAGTAGGGCCTCTGCTGAGTTTCTACCCTTTTCCTTTAATCTTTCCTTGTTTTACCATGACTCAGATAATGTGATGAGCTATTTGGCCGTATGACAGAGTTCGGTTCTCTGTTATAGAGCTGAGTGCTGCCATCGGCCTACACTCACCTAATGAAGTTCAGAATTGAGTTGCTATCACCAGGGTGTACTATTCTACAGGTTCCATCTGGGTGTGCTTCGATATTCCACAGTGAAGCTAGAAACACAGTTATTGAAAATGCTGGCTTGCAAACTGAAGACAGAGATATCTGAGAGGCATCTTAAATTGAGTTTATACCTCAGTTGGTCTGCGGGATCCTGGCTTCAGATGAGAAGGACATGCTAATGATATGTGTGTTTATTAAGTGATAGCTTGATCACTGAACAGTCAGAACATTATAGATAACACAGATACCAGGAACACTCATATAACTATATACATACCTGAAACATTTAGATTGTGTTATTGAGATAGGGAATCTGTTATAACCAGTGACAATAGAACAATTAAGATTTCCCAAGTAACGGTAACAATAGTGATAGAATTCTGTGATTAACAAACAGTTAATAGCATAGGAGATTCACAGAGTATAGGAAATTGAAGAACAACATTAGACAGAGTTCGACATGGATGTCCAAGCATCCTAATGGTTCGAGAGACAACGGAGAAAGTCGTCACGTGACCGGAGAAGCATCACCTGGGTGAGGTTGTCTGTCCGGAATACATGGTGCTGGTGTGTTCAGCACAATGATGAGAATGACTTTGCTCCAGAAAACACTGATCTGAGTCTATATACACTTTAGAATATACGACACACATTCTACACATTACACACATTTCTCCCACACATACTCTTTGCTTTAATAAACTTCTTGTATTTATTTGTTGAAGCTAGAGTTGTCAAGTATGTTATGTTGGGGAAGAATGAGAGGGGGCATGATCCAGGGGTGAGTAAGAGTGAGAAGAAGGTGTCTTTAGACTGAGGGAGTGCTGTGGACGGAGTCTGGTGGATATCTCCAGGATAGTGATATTGAATTAAAATAAATGTGGGTGTTGATTCCCCTCACTCCAGGGACGACACTAAAGTAATAAAGCATTACTACTACGACATTATTGGGGGCTCGTAAACGGAATCTTTGGACAGCGGGATCTCTTGTAGACGGGATCTTTTGACAGCGGGATCTCTTGACAACGGGGTCTTTTTACACCGGATTTCTCAACACGGGATCTTTAGTTAGAGGACGGGGATATCCTAATAGTGAGAATCCAGATAGAGTGAATGTGGATAGGGGTTAAGACACTTATCTAACCTGTTCACACCTCACACGTCTGCATAGGTCTGTGGTCCAGATTCTACTCTTGTCACTGGGTGATTGTGTTGTGTTGTGGTGTGTTATTAAATATACAGATTAATTGTACTTGTTCATTATCTATATATTTATCTTGGGGTTAATCTACACTAAAACTGCTGACTTACCTCTCTGAAAGATGGCCACGCCTAAGCTAGATCTGGCAGAACTAAGGGCAACGGGGGAAGCAATGGGATTGTCGGGCTCTGCACTCACAGATTACATACAGGAGGTGGAGAGGGATTTTCGCCAAGCAGATAGGGAAAATAGGAAGGCCGAGATGGAAATGAGAAAGATGGAGTTGAAGCAAGCTGCCAAGAAACTGGAAGCTGAGCAGGCAGTTAAGAAACTTGAAGTTGAGCAAGCTGCTAGGCAACTGGAAGCTGAGCAGGCAGTTAAGAAACTTGAAGTTGAGCAAGCTGCTAGGCAACTTGAAGCTGAGCAGGCAGCTAAGAAACTTGAAGTTGAGGAAGCTGCTAGGAAACGGGAAGCTGAGCGAGAAGCTCAGAAAAGGGAGCACGAGTTTCGGATGCGGGAACTCGAGCTTAAGAGGCAATCTAGTGGGGGAACTGAGGGAGCAGTGGGAGGTTCCTCTCTCCATGGTTCAACCCCAGTAGGTGGACATAGTTACCATGCTATGAAGTTCCCTCTAGCGATATACGAGGAGGACAAAGAGAAGATTGACAAGTACCTTCAACGCTTCGAGGCTATGTTGGTTGCTATGGGTCTGGAGCGTGATAAATGGAATCTTAAGCTATCCCATGGATTACGCGGGACCGGTTACGAGGTTTATTCTCGCCTGCCACCAGGACATGAGAACAATTATGACGAGTTGAAGACGGCTCTGCTGATACGATTCGAGGTCACGTCACATACCTACCGGAAAAAAATTTTCGATGAGCGAAACGAGAACCGGGGGAGTTGATTGCCGCCTATAGTCTGCGTCTGAAAGCATATCTCCATAAGTGGATGGATTTGGCTGGGTTCGCGCATGACTATGAGCGTCTGGAAGAGCTCATGGTAGTCGACCAGATGCGAAAGAAAATGTCGAAACCTCTCAGGACATTCTTGGGAGAACAAGGGGCGGAACGTATCGACATGGTGACGAAATTGGCAGACGGTTCGTCGAGGTACATGGGGAGGCAGCAGAAAACCTTTCTACCAACACCAAAAGTCAGGAAAAACATAACCTGAAGAAAGCCAAAAGCACGGAAACTAAGAAGGTGTATGTATGTATGTATGTATGTATGTATGTATGTATGTATGTATGTATGTATGTATGTATGTATGTATGTATGTATGTATGTATGCATGCATGCATGCATGCATGCATGCATGCATGTATGTATGTATGTATGTATGTATGTATGTATGTATGTATGTATGTATGTATGTATGTATGTATGTATGTATGTATGTATGTATGTATGTATGTATGTATGTATGTATGTATGTATGTATGTATGTATGTATGTATACATTCATTATAACACTTTCGTTTTTAATTTACACTCATTAATATGTTCCATACAGTTTGACTTCATTTCCAAACACATGTATTAATTTCGCAATTTATTGTGCAACCGTACATATTTTGAGAGCATATACATTTGTCATGCAACAACATGTCAAAGACATTAAGGAAGGAAACAAAAGCTTGTACACCTAACTGTGACAACAACAAGGAAATTATTAAAACACTGTCAGTCAGATAGAAGACAAGCACAAACATTCTACACGGTCTGAACACGACCTAAACACGTTTATGTCACGGAAACTTAAATCATTATCATCATGTTCTGCACCGATAAGCATGGTCGGTAATAATTCGCCATCTCACATTTCAAATGTCGCCTGCAGAATTTAGTCAGCCTCCCTTGGCCTGTAACTTTCAGAACATCGGAGCTTTTCCCTTTATAAATATTCTTGAAACTTACCAGCAACGATCTTCTCCACTACCTTGCCAAAATTATTCAGTAGTGTGATACTCCTAAACCGATGTAGCTTTGAATGATCCTTGCCTGTTTTAGGAAGTGGTGTTAAATAGCTGTGCACCCAGTCCTGGGTATCGATAACGTCCTGATGATCAGGTTAAAGCAAGCAGCCATCTCCATAAGTTCCCCGTCACTCATGGTCCTCATGTGGGCGTACCTAACTCCATCTGGCCCTGGTGCGTTGTCTTTTGCCTTTTCAATACATTTTTATATCATCCGGCTGTATGATATCTTCACAGAAGGTATCTTTAATGGTAATTGATAGATTTCCACTAACTGAGACTCCGATGTTCCCATCGTTCTGATATGTCTTTGCCATGAGTCTCAGCAGGAAAGCGTCTACTTTCTATTTTGTCTGTTGTCAACGGCGAACCGATATCTCTGTATATTGCAGCCACTGTGATAGGACGATCTTTTGTTTGCATATATCTGTCAAATTTCCAAAACTTTCCCAGTGTTTTATCTCCTCCAATTTAATTCATAAAGTGTTCCAATTTCATTCTTTTGGCCTCAGCTGCACAGCGCTTGAATTCCTCTACCTTATCATTCTTTTCTTTTGAAGTTTTCTCCATTGCATCCTGTTTGCTTTGGGGTGTCCACCGCTCTTTACTTGCCACTCTCTTTGATTTCTAAGCCCGTTCTATCCCAGAAGACCACCACGGAGGCTGCATATAAGTATGTTTGCCAGCTACACTGCATGCCCTCGGTCTGAGGCGTCCCAGAAGGGTGTTTTCTTTCTCATATTTAAAGGGCTTAGGTGCACTCACAGTATTGTTCTCGTGAGGCTTAGAAATCAATACTGAATAGGGTGGATGGTCACCCCCATGGCAGTCAATTTTACATCTAATACTGCCGACTGGGTAACAAATGCCACGACAACAGCCATGTCTGCATCACCAGGCCGCATTCCCATTCTCGTCGGAACCCTATGGTTTATACAGACTACCTCTGAATCCACCGTGGCGTCTGCAAGGGCAATTCCAAGGCGGTGTTCCCCAGTATTGTCCCATTCTCTATTTCGTGCATTAAAGTCGCCACAAATGAGCAGCCTATTGCATGGGATCTCCGCAATCTCCATATGTCAGGCCTATCGTTGCTTTGTGACAAAAGAATCCCCCACGACATACATTTAATAAATTCCAGCTCAGACCCCCAATCTCTATCTTTATACCTTGCACCTCTATTGCATTGTTATATCAATGGCTTGGGTCTGGAACCTCATGTTTTAACCCCTTCTTCACTAGACTACCCTAGCAATGTTTCCCTTGTTCAGCTGAAGCAATCATTCATGGTCACAACAATACTATAATAAACATAATTTCTCTATAGAGCAAATCAACAGAAATGTGATCACAACGAAGGAGTTACGAATGCATTTCGAAATCCCACATACCGCGTTCGAGACACAGCTACGGGCGATTGGGAAACAAGCCTTGCGTTGATTTCCATACACTGGTATGAATGCCATTCGTTCAGAAAGCAGCGACAAACTACTGTACGTTAAAAGTTACCCAAGAATCAGAAACAGCCAAATTATTCTGGAGTTGACTGCTACATCCTATAAAGTATATATCTTTTGTTTAAATTACTGTTATGGGGAGGAGCGGCTGACCGACTGGCACATGGAGAGGGAAAAAGAGAGACGGGGGGGGGGGGGGGGCGAACAAAGAGTTAAGAATTGGGCGTGCAGGACAGTATTACATTTTGCCCTCGTTATCTCTCTTCTGTCATACATTATTTGATACATACATAATGTATGAGGCTAAACTCAGACAATAACAATAACACCGATAATAGTTATATATTTATTGAAACGCGAGAAAGAGAGGGGGGGGGGAGAGAAGGGGAGAGTTAGAGAAGGAAAGGGGGGAGAGAGAGAAGTAGACGGATAGGGAGAGAGGGGAAGAGAGGGAGAGAGACCAATCGTTAAAAATCATAAAAATCAGTCTCGACAGGGGATAGAACAAATGACTACAAACCGACAGGCACGACAGACATATCCCCCCTTCCCCCCCCCCCCCCCCCCCCAGCCAACGCGCTACCGCGGTTTTGCAGAGCGTTTGCACACATGAACTACGCTTTCAAAATTCAACAAGAAAAAAAATATTAATAACAATAAAAAAAATATAAGTAATGTGTTGAATATTTTGTTCCATAAAAGTTGTAGTTTAAGATGTGTAGATTATCTGCTTCCGTCTCAGTAGACAACAGCAGGGGTAGTGTCACCTGAAAATATAAACAGACATTGTATAAGACGCAATAAATGACTCGAAAAATATCTCAATATCACAGCTTTGTTTAGGAGCTTATATAAATAAATAAAATAAATAAATAAATAAAAATGCACGCATATATATATATATATTGACAATACCTGGGTCAGTGACATTGAGATGAGTGACCTGTGTAGCGGGACTACGAGAGAAACAATCAGCCCTGAGAAATAATGGGGCGGGTGTGAGTGGATACCCCTAGGGTGGATGGGGCGAAAGACAGTTGAGTGTTGTGTGAAGTCAGGAGACTTAAAAGTCAGTGAGAGAAGAGACCGACTGCGGGTCAGGTCGTTTAAGACAGTTGATGTTTTGACTCCGAACGGGTCGGGAGTTGAAGGATAGAAGCGAAGGTAGGACGGATAGAGCTCCGTCCTGGATTGTGTTGTTCTCCGAGTTTGAATGCAGGCCTAAAACCCAGAGTGGGGTGGATAGTGAGTGTAGACCTATACCCATTGTGTGGGTTGTCGTGTGTGAGGTCCAGCTGGGGCTAGTAGCTGGATACCTGTCGTGTACATTCGAGAGTAAGGAGGCCTTGAGAAGGCAGTGATGTGTGCGGATTAAGTGTGAGGAGAATATACTTATTCGGTGGATTTACATTGTGTTTTTCTGGATGTATAAACATGTTCCGTTTGTCCGTGTTCTTTCTGTATTAAAGGATTATGTGCGCCAACTCAATCTTGTTTACTGACTGATGGATGTGTATTACTGGGGTGAGTTGCATTGTGAGACAGTTAGATAGCTCCATTGACCAGGAGCATCTTTACCTAGACAACGACCATCGCACGCACTTATCATAAAGAACGTCGTGTGATATATATCGTCTTTCTCATGTTCCTCCTCTTCAGGCCCATCTTCCTCTACTGCTACTGGAGTTTTCGTTTTCTCAAATACCAATGTTCTCCTATCTGCTCTATACAATTGGCAGTCACTCATGTTTCCTTTGGAATCATACAATGTTTTGCTCAGTGAGCTTGGGCAAAAGCCATGTTGATCTTCTGCAATTTTCGTATAGCTGATAGTGGAGAGATAATATACATACAGACCTACAAGCACTTGGAATCAGCGACTGGCAAGAGAAGGTCAACCAGAGAGAAGAATGGAGACGGCTTGTATCTGCAGCAAAGAACCTCAATGGCTCGGAATGCTGAAGAAGAAGAAGAAGAAGAAGAAGAAGAAGAAGAAGAAGAAGAAGAAGAAGAAGAAGAAGAAGAAGAAGAAGAAGAAGAAGAAGAAGAAGAAGAAGATAGTCTCACTGGGTATGTTTCGTTATTTGCTTGACCTTTAAGCATAGACGTATACAATTACGTCTAATTGTCACTTGTTGAATAGATATTCCATGTTGCTTGTAGTATATTGTATTGTATTGTATTGTATTGTATTGTATTGTATTGTATTGTATTGTATTGTATTGTATTGTATTGTATTCCCAACAAACGTGACAGTTGTTTGCCACAAAACGCTTAAGATATAATGTTTCAGCCGAAAGACACTTTCAAAACACTGTAAATTGAGTCCAATAAAATATTACACGGTTATAAAATCGATAGGCAAATGTAACAAACTAGTTAACATAAGGGATTAAAAAAAAAAAATGTCCACCTTGTCTATGATAAGTGTCCAAATCACTGTCACTTTTGAAGACAACAGTTCCAGTAGCTCGTTAACTCACACACCAGCATGTCCTGGACAAGAGACAGTTATCTATGCTTGGTATCCACTTATTTGTCCCTTTTGAACTCTACGTAATACCAACTTACAATAAGAAGCTGAATGTGTTGGTGACTCAAGGTTACCTGTTTTCCACTTTAAAGCTTCTTTGATCGCAGCCACGTCCATCTTGAAGCGTAGAACATTTTGTATACAATATTGCGTCATCATCATCATTATTATGTGCCATGCCTATAAACGTGGGTTATCATGGTTCACAATCTCACACGATCACCAGAGTCGTTGATCAGCTCTGTGTTCTTGTCTAGACCATATCACGTGGCCAATGCACCCATGTATTTAATTCTCTGCCTTCCCCTTGTTCTTTTCCCTTCAATCTTGCCAATTGTCACCAAGTTTTCCAATGTATTTCTTCTCATAACAGACAGTGTTGGAGATCCATTGCAGCCAAACTTCATTGTGGGGACGGCACCTGAGTAGTATAGTAAATCAGAAAGCCACTCGTTTTGTGGATCTTATTTATATATCAAAATTGTGTCGATCCTGACCCACAGAGGGCGATAACTTCTCGGTTTTTTAAAAGTAATCGTGGTAGTCATGTGACCCCTTAAATAGTAAGGTAGAGTACGGCTAGTAGCGAGATGGTGGTTAAAGTGACCGATGACGTGGTCAAGAAGTGGTAAATAGGTGGTTAAGTGGTCAAGGGATGGTCAAGTGAACCCTTAAATTGTAGGGGGGGGGGAAGTACGGCTAGTGACGGGGTGGTGGTTAAAGTGACCGATGACGTGGTAAAGAGGTGTCAAGAGGTGGTCAAGTAAACCCATAACGTGTAGGGTATGGTGCGTGTAGTGACACTGTGGTGGTTAAAGTGAGCAAGAGGTGATCAAGTGGTCAAGGAGTCGTCAACTGATCCTTTAAATTATAGGGGAGGTTATGGCAAGTGACGTGTTGGTGGTTAATGTGAGCGATGACGTGGTCAAGTGGGGGTCAAGAGATGGTCGAGAGGTCAAGATGTGGTCAAGTAAACAATTAAATTGTAGGTGAGAGTACGGCTAGTGACGGGGTGGTGGTTAAAGTGACCGATGACATGGTCAATAGGTGGTCAAAGGGTCAATTGGTGGTCAAGTGACACCGTAAATTATAGTGGATGGTACTGCTAGTGATGTTGTGGTGGTTAAAGTGAGCGTTGAAGTAAGTGGTGGTCAAGAGATCGTTAAGGGGTTAAGGGGCAGTCAACTGACCCCTTCAAGTGTAGGTACGGCTAGTGTACAACATAAAACAATAAAAAAAATTAAAACAATTCAAAGAAGATATTTACCAAAAAAAAATTAATAAAGGAATAACATATATAGAAAACAATTAAATTAGAAGAGGCATGGCGGTGGTCGTGGCGGGGTGTTATCAGGGTCGGGCTGCGCATATATGGCCAGTGGTGTTGAGATGCTAAAATTGTTAGGTCTAGAGGTTGGGGTGTCTCAGTCGTGAGGTATCGAGCTGTCTGCTGTGGGTAAGATGTAGCTGATTGGGACGGGTAGGTACTAATGCATTTATCGATATTGTCTGGAGTTGGTGTGGTTGTATAGTAATAGTAGTAGTTGTTCGTAGTAATATTAATCATCATCATGATCATCAAAAGACATGTTGCCTGGCATGGGCGTTCTTACCTTTCTAAATATTGCGATCTCCGATGGTATGGTTCAATAATACATGTAATAATAATATCTGTAATAGTAGTAGTCGTCGTAGTCGTAGTAGTAGTAGTAGTAGTAGCAGTAGTAGTAGTAGTAGTAGTAGTAGTAGTAGCAGCAGCAGCAGCAGCAGCAGCAGCAGCAGTAGTAGTAGTAGTAGTAGTAGTAGTATTAGTAGTAGTAGTAATAGTAGTAGTAGTAGTAGTAGTAGTAGTAGTAGTAGCAGTAGTAGTGGAAAAGAGAGAAAGAGAAGAGGAAGAAGAGGGGAGATGGACTAGTAGTAGTATTTGAGTAGCATTAGTTGTAGCAGTAGTAGTAGTAGTAGTAAAAATAACCAAAAAATTAGTAGTAGTAGTAGTAGTAGTAATAGTAGTAGTAGTAGTAGTAGTAGTAGTAGTAGTAGTAGTAGTAGTAGTAGTAGTAGTAGTAGTAGTAGTAGTAGTAGTAGTAGTAGAAGTAGCAGCAGCAGCAGTAAAAAAAGGAAGAAAAAGAAGAGAAAGAAGAGGTGGAGATGGACTAGTAGTAGCATTAGAGTAGCATTAGTAGTAGCAGTGGTAGTAATAGTAAAAAAGTAGTAGTAGTAGTAGTAGTAGTAGTAGTAGTAGTAGTAGTAGTAGTAGTAGTAGTAGTAGTAGTAGTAGTAGTAGTAGTAGTAGTAGTAGTAGTAGTAGTAACTCTTCTCTATGGCAGTGAAACCTGGACAACTTACTCACACCAAGAGAACAATTTAAACAGCTTTCATATGGGGTGTCTGCGAAGAATTCTTGGTATTAAGTGGCAAGACAAAATCACAAATACTGAAGTATTGGAAAGATCAGGTTGTGTGACAGTTTATTCCATGCTCAGTCTTCGTAGACTTAAATGGATAGGACATCTTAGGAGGATGGATGATGGTAGAATACCAAAGGATATCTTTTTTGGTGAATTACAGATGGGTAAGAGATCTCAGGGTCGGCCTCTACTACGATACAAAGATGTGTGTAAGCGGGACATGATTGATACAGGCATTGATAATGCACATTGGGAGCAAGTCGCCGCTGAACGTGTTGCATGGAGGGCAAATATCAGAAATGGAATAAAGTCAAAGGAGAAAATTATTGCAGAAAAGTCACACACCAAGCGTTTGAGACGTAAGATGGTGCATGATGGTGGAAATGACCATGTGTTCACATGCACCCACTGTGAAAGGACATTTACAGCGCAAATTGGCCTTATCAGTCACACTCGCTACCGCCATAGTTAAAAGTTATTATGCCTTTTTTATAGCACAAACTATCGTCTGTCAAGACGGCAAGGTGCCAATGATGAGTAGTAGTAGTAGTAAAAGTGTAGTAGTAGTAGTAGTAGTAGTAGTAGTAGTAGTAGTAGTAGTAGTAGTAGTAGTAGTAGTAGTAGTAGTAGTAGTAGTCGTAGTAGTAGTAGTGGTGGTGGTGGTGGCGGCGGCGGTGGCGGCGGCGGTGGCGGCGGCGGCGGTGGTCCTGGTAGTAGTAGTAGTAGTAGTAGTAGTAGTAGTAGTAGTAGTAGTAGTAGTAGTAGTAGTAGTAGTAGTAGTAGTAGTAGTAGTAGTAGTAGTAGTAGTAGTAGTAGTAGTAGTAGTAGTAGAATAGCGAGGGTGCTTGTTGTTTCACAAAGTATTTGTATATCTTATTCCTATGAACTATAAAGCTGGTTTGTATTGTTTGTTGCGTAATGTGGTGCTGAAATATCTTACTTTTGTAGTTGTAAGAGGTGATGACATCATAACCCCCCACTCTATCATTATCGCCAGCTTATTGATAGTCCCTACAGTGCCGCGAAAAAGGCCCATTGTGAGATATCGATAATTTCTCAAAGTGACAGCAGTTCCTCAATTACAAGGCAACGACAAGGCGAAATGTCGTCGAATATAGCGTAACATACAAAACTTATGAGATCATCCGTCGTCCGTTCCATCACGGTCGACAAATAGGTGGTCACTAAGTCCTCAAATTACTCACTCAGATACACATATATGACAATAATTCACCGACATAAACATTGAAAACTTACACAAAAAAACCCAAAAAAACATTGACATAAACACTGAACGATACACAAATGTAACCGTCAAAATGTAACACATAAAAAGTAATCGACAACTACTAAAACATTAAAATAACATGACAAAATGACACAAGCAATGAAAACTGACGCAACAACACACTGACGCAAACAAAAGAAAACATCCAAAATGTAACAAACATGTACATCAAAAGAAATCAACAACAAACCGACACAAAGAAAAACTGACATAAAAAAATTAAAACTGAAACATTCAGTGAAAATTGCTGACATAAACACAGAAAGCTGACACAAACATTGAACAAGACACCTAAAGAAAGCATAACATCCAAAATGCAACACATACAAACAAATCGACAGCTACTCAAAAATAAAATGACACGACAAAATGACACACACAATGCAAAAATGACATAGTCTTTGAAAAATTACACAACGACAAACTGACACAACAACAAACTGACACTTGCAAAGAAACCAAAAGATACAAATGGCAACGTAAAAATGTAACAGACGAACAACTTAAAATGACACAAGCAAGAAAAAAAATGACACAACGGTAAAATGAATTAATGAAAACTGTCAACATAAACACTGAACACCTGACAAAACGACAAACTGACATAATCAAAGAAACAAGACAGCCAGCTGTAAAGGTCAAAATGTAACACACAGAAGGAATCAAACAACAACCAAAAAAGACACAACCACTGAAAATGACAAACATAGAGACTATCAAAGAAGCGACATAACCAATCAAAAGGGCACGAACACTGACTACTGACACGACCAGTGACAACTTCTGACACAACCAAAGAAAAAAAAAGACATACAAACGTAAACGTCAAAGTAAAAATGTAATACAACAAGAAATCGACACAAACTGAAAATGACGCACTCTCTAAAAAATGACACAATCATAAAATGAAACAACCAGTGAAAACTGACACACCAATGAAAACTGACAGAACAGACTGACACAAACAAAGAAACCAACACAGGTCGACTTGCCCTATCAACTTACCCACTTAAGCGCATAACTTGACCACTTTCCCTAACAATAACCCCACTTAATATAACAACTTGCCCAATGGCTCTCACAGCATGTCCACTTGCCCTATAAATATACACTTACCCTAACAACTGCCCACTTGCTCACAAATTTACCCAGTTGCAATGTCAACGTGTCATCTACCTCTTACAAACATGTCCACTGGCTCGCACAACTAGTCGAATTGCCCTAATAACTTATCCACTTACTTCACAACTTGGCTACTTACCCTAATGTGGCTGTCGTAGTAATCCTTTATTACTTTAGTGTCGTCCCTTGAGTGAGGGGAATCAACACCCACAATTTTTTAACCCAATATTATTGTCCTAGAGAAACCACCAGAATCCGTACACAAAACTCCCTCAGTCTGTAGACACCTCTTTCTTACTCTCACTCACCCCTGGATCATGCCCGCTCTCATTCTTCCCCAACACAACATACTCAACAACTCTAGCCTTAACAAATAAATACAACAATTAATTTATTAAAACAAAGAGTATGTGTGAGAGGTGTGTGTGTGTAATGTGTAGAATGTGTGTCGAATATTCTAATGTGTATGTAGAATCAGACCAGTGAATCAGGAGCAAAGCCTGTTACATCACTGTGCTGAGCACACAACAGCACCATGTATTCCGGACAGTGAACCTCACCCAGAAGATGTTTCTCCGTCCACGTGACGACTTTCTCCGATAACGCTCGAACAAAAAGGATGCTGGTCATCAGTTAGACACTGTTCGATCTTGGTCTTCACTCTAACAAACACGGTGAAGTTACTCTGTTTAATAATGTTTGTTGAACAGAGAATCTTTCAATTAACTGAAAAGTCTCTTGGGAAAATCTACTGTTCACAAGTCTCTGATTATAAGATTTTCCCCCTCTTTAACAAACAACCTATTAATGTTTCTAGGTAGATGTATATATATATATATATATATATATATATATATATATATATATATATATATATATATATATATATATATATATATATATATATATATATATATATATATATATATATATATATATATATATATATGTGTGTGTGTGTCAGCAACCGATGCTTCAGGCATTACGGGATACTTCTCTCGCACCACACAAAAGATTTGTCAGTCGTACGAGAGGTATTGATTATACATTTTATTGCCACAGGCTCTTTACATTACATCAATGCACAAAAACGGTCGCTACTAAATCACACATGAATACACCACAGAATTGCCTATCACTAGTCGTTCCTAACCCTATTGCTAATTCTATCTACTGGCTAAAGAATACGCATCGACGCTAAGCGATGCGCTCACTACAAAGTCAGTCCCCTGTCTGAGGAAATCTCCGCGTGCTGATTACACGGTACGCGGAGTGACCTTGTGCGTACTTCGGCTTCTGCGTGCTGCATTACTCAGCACGCTTGGAGTCGTGGTCTCTCTTGAGTCTAGTTCTCTGTATATGTCACGCTGTCGTGATTACGCCGTGACCAGAGTGCTTACTCTCTGGTTGACACCTCCGTGTCTCATGAGAGAACTGTTTGATAGTTCCCCTTCCTATTTACCACCTACACCTACCCTGCCCTCACTTAGGGGCACTGTGTTACCTCTAATCTACTTGAGGTAGACCACTCATTCAGGGTGGTCTTCCCTGAGTCTTTGACACTATATATATATATATATATATATATATATATATATATATATATATATATATATATATATATATATATATGTCCTTGGTATATGAGTTATGAATCTTCGGTGATGAAGCTTATCACTCAGTAAACACAACACTTATGTTCATCAAGTCCGGCCCAGCAGAAGCCAGATTTCTGCAGACCAACTAGGTTCTGAGCCCCGTGTAAAAGCCTCTCAGTAACCTCTGTCTTCATTCCGTGAGCCATCATTGTATAAAACTTTGAAACTGCTTCTTCGTAATAAATAATCGCACACGTAAGTGGAACCTGTTGAGTAGAGAACATCATGGTCAGAGCAACTCAATCCTGACCGTAATTAGGTGAGTGTAGGCCAATAGCAGCACTCAGATCTATAACAGAGATCCGATCTCTGTCATGCGGCCAAATAGCTCATCACATTGGTCTTAGACATGGCAACACCAGGAAAGAATAAAGGAACGGTAGAAACCCAGCAGATGCCCTACTGGAAAATCCTACCTTTTCACATTCCCCTCCTCCCTCCCAACCATCCTCAATCTCTCCAATTATCATTCCACTACATTGTCCTCAACTCCCCGAGTAAAATGATATATCACACAAGCTAGTTAAAGCCATACAATAGGACACTAGTGCCGACGCTCCAATTATACTTTCTAGCACCGCACTTATAGAACATTCTATCACCGCACCTATAATACATTGTATCACCGCACAGTACTGTACTCTATTCCTAATCATACTCTAAGTTAGATATGATTAATAGAATAGATAGATGTTTTGCGTATCCTTTTACAGGACTTAGCTGTCAACAGCAGCATCTTTCAGCTGTCTGTTGATCTCTTGGCAAGATTACGCTCAGTAGTTTGCCATTGCTTTCTGAGCGGCCGGCTCAGTATCCGCAAGTCACGAGCGGGGGTCGAACCACCTCAGTTCTCGCTCCGCTGCGAGACTCTGCGTGATAAACGGGATTACAGAGAGAAAGTGTTGTAACCCCACAGCCAGAGAGACCGGCGATTAATAGAATACCATATGCATATTCCGGTTGATGATTAAGACTATGCAATCACAGACTGGATCTATGTCCGCCGATACATTATCAACACTTTGACACTATAGTCTCTTTCAATTAACACAACTCGGAATACTGCGCCTATCTTTAACCCTTCAGAATTTTTGGTCGACTCCCCCAACTTGTTTACCTCAACTGGTTTTATATCGGGGCTTGAGTGACGTCACCAAATTGTCTAGACGCAGAGGCATCGAGAAGTTGTTTTTCTCTTTATTTTTCCCAACTCAATGTGAAATTGTCTCCTGTCTGTGATTTAGAGAACCATCTCCACATCACAAGACTCCATCCGATGTCTGGCCAGACATTCCGTCTATCACTTCAAAGGCTGACTCCCGCTTTGTAGACGGACGGCGCCATTGTACGTTTATCGAACAACCCACTTGTTAACAAAATGCCGACCGGTGAAGACATTTGACGCGACTTATTTTGTTCCTCCGTCTATACAACATCAAAGGGTTGCCGGTGTCTGTGCAGACGAATGTCTCTTTTTTTCATCGATCGAACTATCAAGTTTATTTTTCGCGACAGTGGCCGAGAGGAAAAGACAAGGGAAAGACAATGTTTCCTTTGCTACGGTGCTAAGATGTAGAGAGTAACTCTGACTTATATGACCCAAGAAGAAAAGGGGTAAATAGAGAGAGAACCTCACACCGCCCTCAACTGATAAAAAACTGATAGTAATTAGATAAGAAGGGGCGAGATCTTGGGCAGGGACCTCAACTCTGGACATTAACTGTCATATTTAAGATCCAGACAGTGGATTAAGTTGTTAGATTGTGGTAGAAATAGTGGTTGTAAAAACTAAGAGAGACTAAACAAACAAACAAAATCAAGAACAGTACAAAAATAACTCTTTATTTATCAGCTACTACAACTTGGTGACCATAGTGTTCAAACACATAGAATTATACATAGAATTTCAATAACAGATCCAACAGACAACTGCAGACACCAAACATCAACCAAGGGTGGTCCCTATCCAGTCACCAAAACTTAAGACAACAGGGTACACCAAGTACCACAACACAGGTGTTCCAAACAATAGCTGAGTAGGATGACACAATAAAGGACTTTGACACAGACAACAATAAAAAATAAGGCACTACCAAAAAATAAGTTACACAATATAAGTCCTAAGACGCAACATAAACAAAATAGTTGTGACAAAAATTACTACCCCACCATGAACCCAGGTGTCATGTAGCAATGCAAATGACAGTGAGGCAGGCAATTGATGAGTTAGCGCATCAAAGAAGAAGATAAAAAGTGCCACAAATGGTGAACATTGTGGCACCAACATTGAACGCAATTTAGACGTCATGATAGGACGTCACCTAACGCCATGACGGCTTAAGCATTAGTGGTGTGCCAGCTTACAGGGCGATAGCATTTGTTTTCAATACCAGTCTCGGGATTCAAACCGGTCCTAATTCAGAAGTCATCAAAGGCAGCATTGGCCGTTGGAGATCGATTATGGTGAGCTCCGGTTGAAGGTAGGCCAGTATAGTTGATTTGCATTATAAAGACACTAGGCGGCTGGCCCTGTTCCCAACACTCTCACTGGTCTGTGGAGATGATTTCTGATGGAAGAGCGGGAGTGCATGGAGAGAGAGAATGACTGAAGTCGGCATCAATCCCACACTCATCACCGTAGTCTGAGATCAGCTGTAGTAAATACATTGCAGTTCACTCCATCAGTATATTCGTTGAGTCGTTGTTTTGAAGTTCAGATGGTTACCCTGTCCGGTATCAGAATGCCTCAATATATGCTGTCGTGTACCATGATGCCCAGAGCCACTTAGATCTTGAGGTGAGCTTGCTGCATTATAGAGCCTGAACTATTATCATTGTAGAGAGGAAGCAACGTCACCTCATGACATGGGAGCGTCGTCCGAAGAGATTTGAACCATTGGTTTTGACATGAGAGCGTCGTCCAAAGAGATTAGAACCAGTACCTCTTGACATGGGAGCGGTCATATTCTCAGTCTGATAAAGAAACACATTCATGAACACACAACTTATCTGTAAATGTGAGGATCATGCCGATCAATAGCTGGTGATCAAGTGGCGCATCCTCGTTTGTTCAATTGTCTTGTAATCTTGTCAATGATTAACTGCACTGTCATTGTCTGCTAGAGACCGTTTTCTTGATGCAGGAGAGAACATCTGTGCTATAATTGATTATCTGAGGCCGCATATTGACATTATCACTCTAATTGTTGGCCCAGATGGAGAACACTTGCTCGCATGGGATTATACTCATTCTAGGAGCAGGATTGAAAGTCTAATTGTACTATATTTGGAAAAAAACTATCAATTACCATTTTGGGATCAAAAATAGATGTCACTATACATAGGAGACACACTGGATACGGAAGATTTTTAATAACTGATTGATATCAAGATCTGCAAAGTCAGTGATTGTCGGATCTTCATTAGGTCACCTTCTCTGGTTGATTGTGTCGTGTATACCAACAACAGTTCGTCACAGTGACATATGTTCTACGGAAATCGAAAGTTTGTTTTTTCCAGTGCTATTCAGGTGTACGAGATAATCAACGCCTCGCTGAGGCTGTATCAACACAGTGGTTATTTTAGTGCATATCGACAGAGCATTACAAAATATTGCTAAACCTGATAGCTACATTGAGTAGCAAATAACACTCACATCAGTCAGGCTCCTTCTAGGGCTGATCACAGGCATCGTGTCTAGGGTGTTATTCTCGTAATTTGTTTAACTTAAGACAGCTCAATGTGTTAAACGTGTACGGAAACCTGATGAATTAACGCCCAAGTACAACGAAATGGACACAGTGATGTCATTTATGAAGGTACGCAGACCTTGGATTTCAGGAACGTACATATAAACTCATCAGATTCGTGCTTACGGAGTAACATCGAACAAAATTATTTATCAAAATTATTGATTGGATTGCACAATTATTGAAGAGGATTTCTACACCATTATTACAAACATAATAATCGATTGGATTGGTCTACTATCAAACTATTGGAAAATGTTTGCTGATTCTTGAGCTGAGTATTGTATTTGTTTGTGGTTTGTCAGTAATTAGTTATAGCCAGAATACTGTAATTTTGCACGCATTTATTTTGTCTTTATTATCGTAACCGTGATGACGTCATAGGCGCGATACACAATTTTGTGCTGTGAATTTTTATGCGCGGTGCATTATTGATTTGTTACATAATGATAGGATTTCTTTGATAAATGCTTGAATCTAAAGAACTTTAACTCTGTCTATACTGTAACTGCTGAGTTATAGGTCGTGTCTATTATAAAATTATTTGTCATTTTTCATTATTAATGTATCTAATTGTAATTTATTAATTATTTCGTTCGACTTTCTTCGATTTTATCTGTCGAGTTTAATACTTATAAGCCATGTCTATGGTTTGGTAAATTATTATTTTTTTTCTTTTCTTCATTTCTCACTTTGATTATTATTATTGAATATTGTAGAAACATATAAACATGTCATCATTACAGGATTCTGTTGCAATTGGGAAAGATGCAGGTTTGACAGGAGCAGATCTTATATCGTGGTCGGAGAAACAATTTACAGATTTTCAAGCTCACGAAAGGAACGAAAGAGTTGCGATAAGACAATTGGAAAAGGATCGACTAGATGAACAAGAGAGACAAAGATTATTTGAGAGGGAAAAAATGGCTATGGAAAATGATAGAATTGCAGCTCAAATTGCAGCAGATAAAGAGAGGCTAGCCGCAGAAAATGACAGAATTGCAGCTCAATTGGTCGCTGACAAGGAAAGGATGGCATTGCAGATCGCTGCAGATAAGGAAAAACTAGATAGAGAAGCACAATTAAGAGAAAAAGAGATGGCTTTTAATCTTGAGAAATTGAATACAGAAAAGCTTCTGAAGGAAAAAGAATTGGAGAATAACTTCAAAATGAAACAGTACGAGAAGGACAAGGATGAACAGATCGCTAGGAACAAAGTGGAGGCACAGTCCACAGATGCCATTAAGAAATATAATGGGGTGATAAAAACATACTCCAACTCCGATTCCGTCTCTGCATGGCTAACTAATTTTGAGCTAATCTTGAGACACTATGGAGTTGCAGAGACCGAATGGGCAGTTTTGCTACATAGGCACTTAAGTGGTGAACCTTTGCAGGTTGTAGAACTAATCCCAGATGAGTTACGTAGTGATAACTCATACATTCGAAAGAGACTGCTATCTCATTTTTGTCTTGACGAATTTGGCCTTCGTGCATCATTCAAGAATCTTATTCCTAAAGCAGGACAGACGTTCCTTGACTTCTCCTCTTGAACTCAATTAACATTCGATAAATGGGCTCGATCAGCCAATGTTACTGATGACTACAAGAAGCTACGTGACTTGATTGTTAGAGACAAACTGATCTCGGCGGTTCCTCCGTCTATGTCTACCTTTGTTATTGAACAGAAATGTTCAAGTATACAGCAGATGGATGAGAAAGGAGAGTCTTTCTTCGACGCCCACAAAGACATATTTAATAATAGTTTTTCCCCGTTGGTAGAGACAAACGCATGTGATAGATTCCCTCATAAATCAAGGATGCAGGGATACAAAACACAACAACAGTCTGGTGGACAACATCAAAGGAGGGAAAAACAACAACAACCAAAGTATCAACCTTATGTTAAACACGAGAAAAATGGTATGTGGACAACTTGCAAATACTGTGGTTTCACCCACGGCTCAAATCAAATGTGTGACAAACATCCGCAGTTTGACAGTTACATAAAGAAATTAGCACTTAGAAATAGAGACAGATTTAACACCTATCAAAGACAAACACAATGCTTTAAATGTAAAAGTTTTGGACATATGTTTTCATCTTGTCCGTTAAGACAACTGTATAAAGAAGGAAACATAGGGATGCTAACATCTAGTAGTGACAGTGACTCGGACGAGACTAGTCATGCAAATACGGTAGAGGTTGAATATTCTCCCATCGACCCAACTTGTGATACCTGCCAGATCTTTCATAAAGAGGGCAACCTGACGTGCGGTCATAAAATACACGTGCAGGAGGCTAATGCGGTCCAAATTACCAATGGATCACTGGTCGTACAACACGCCATAGTGAATGGAAAGAAATGTAGCTTAGTACGCGATTCCGGGTCGAGTATAGTTGGGGTACATACAAAGCTGATTAATGAAACCGACTATACTGGAGAACATGTGACCTGTAGGACTTTTGGAGGTGGAAGAGAAAAGTTTCCAGTTGCCTGGGCTGATATAAAATGCCCATATTTTTCTGGAAAAATAACGGTAGCTGTGCTGCCCGACCCATTCGTGGATGTCTTTATTGGAAACATCCCTGAATTATGTGATGTTTCGCTTGAAGACATAACAGAATGGGAAAGGAAGCATATTGTTGCAAACACACAAATACATAAAGAGAATCAATTACCTCATGTTGGTCTGGTTTCAAACACACACATGTCACATCCAGTTATGGTGGAACCTAAAGATAGTAAGACAGTTCAAGCCGCAGCAATAACGCCGCAACACGACATCACGCCGGTAAATAGACAACCACAGGCATATATTAGGGCAGTGACAGTTCCTTCTTGTGGACCGAAGAATATGCTTATGAAAACAGATACTTCATTTGATTTGGTCAGTACTTTCTTCTGGTTGATTTTCTTGTTATCTATCATATCAAACAAAGTAATAAATTGTATAGCTAAGGCTACAGGGAGTTTGATTAAGATGTTACAATATGGTGTACGCCGGAAATTGAGCCATATTATAGGTATATATGATGATTCTGTACAATGTATTCGAACAGTCCGCCGAACGGCACCTTATGGCGAATCTGAAATCCCTTTGCAGGAATCACATTCGATGTTCAGTTCTAAGATCATTCTCAGATCAAATAGTTGTGTTGTGGTGGATGGTACCTGTTTACTGTCTGTCGTATACATTCTTCCACAAGGGTATAGAAAAATACTACATCTTGTCTTGTACTCTGGGAGAAAGGTATATGAATCACACAAACGCTATGAAATTACTCTATCATTGGTGAATTCTGTTCAGAAATTGGCTAAATATCTTTTAGGAAGAAAATTCTTGGTCATCTCAAAATGAATTTTACTAACCGTAAATAAAACATGTAGCGTCATTGTGATTGTATTGTCATTATAAATATTGTTATAAGTGGAGTGTACTGTATTCGTATCATTGTCTTGTTCATATTAACAATCATATTTTTTTTTATGAGCGATTATCTTTATCTTAAACCTATGCTCAAATAGACTTAGTAATAGCGAGCAGGGCGAAATTTATACTTTTATAGATCATATCTGAGATGGCGGAGGATTCTGTACACATGACCGCGCCTGTAGCGCCTTTCTGTTTATAGGAATTCTTAGACCTTCTTTTTGGTCTTCAGAACTCTCCTTTATCATTCTACATTTACTATTTAAGGACATCACAAACATAGCATCCATAAAACTGAAACAGTACACCATCGTACATTCCTAGACAGATTTTTGTTTTGTCGCATTCGGATGTTTGGTTTTACGATAAAGCCAAGTAAAACTGAAATGGCATTTCGGGAAATTCAATTTCTGGAACACAAAATAATTTAGCGGATCTACTCAGTAGACTATAAATAAATTATGAAAGTTTATGTGTATATATATATGGAATCAGCATTGGAGGACGAAACATAAATAACATTAGATATGCAGATGATACAGTATTGATTGCAGACAATGCACAGGATCTGCAACAATTAGTAGACGCTGTGGTTGTACACAGTGAGCAGCTGGGGTTGGAATTAAATTGTAGGAAGACACAGGTTATGGTCGTCACTAGGAAGAACGAAGTACCACAATGTAATATACAAGTAAATGGGAATATTCTTCAACAAGTGAATCGGTTCAATTATCTCGGAACAGTCATAACATCTGATGGCAGATGCCTTGAAGAGATTAGAACAAGAATCGCCATTGCGAAAGTAGCCTTTAGCAAGATGAAAAACATTCTGACCAATAAATTGATGTCAATTGAAACGAGAAAAAGAGTGTTGAGGGGATACATAGAGCCTGTTCTTTTGTATGGATGTGAAACTTGGACAATGTGCAGTCAAGCTGAAAAACATCTGATGGCTGCAGAAATGTGGTTTCTGAGGAAAATGCAAAGAATACCATGGACAGATAGAAAAACCAATGACCAAGTACTACAAGAGACAAATGAAAATCGTAGATTGATTAGAGAAATTAGACGTAGAGAGTCAAAATTTTTTGGACATGTTATGAGAAGAAATGGACTGGAGAACTTGGTGACAGCTGGCAAGATCGAGGGGAACAGACCAAGAGGAAGACCGAGAGGAAAATACCTGGATGGCTTGGCCACATGGCATGGACGAGACAGGAACACTGAGCTGATCCACGACTCTGGTGATCGAGTGAAATGGCGAATCATGACCGCCCACGCTTTCCGGCATGGCACATGATTGATTGATATATATATATATATATATATATATATATATATATATATATATTGTGTTTATAACTATTATGATGATTGATATTGGTTATTGTAATTATCAGTACATTAATGTGTTGTAGTTATTAATGTCAGTAGTATGTTTTGTGTTAACTAATCATCATATATGTATCATTTTCATGATGGACGAATGAAGAGAAAGGAATGAAAGAAAAGTAATAAACACAAACATATAGTAACAATACACATTATAGGATATATAGATACATATAACAAATGAACAACACATTATAGATATATAACACAGTTATATTGAGAATAGTTTTCCTTATCGACATGATGTAGTGAAAAGAAATGATGGTGTACCAGATCGACTTGCACTTGTGTGGATATATGTATTCACGTCAAGGACAATCAGTTGTCGACTACGGATCATGTGATCGTTGGGTATGCAACACTGGATGGTGTTTTTATTTAACTGACGGCACTCGGGGATATAGAGACCGTTAGTAGTTTTAAGGTGTCAACATATATACGCGATAACAGATCTTAATATATGAACTGGCGGTGTTTGAGCCTTAGTTTAGTTACAAGTAGTCGGGCATGTTAACGCGATAACATCTCAGGGATCATTTATAGAATGTAGAGGTGGCGGTGTTCGGGACTTGTATTTTAGTCCGGTGTTCAATATCCCACGATCTAGAGTGGTTCACGTTGACAAACTAAGTCCCAAGGATGGTGAATGCGTTGTCTATCACAATAGGATGTAATTTACGTCGTAGACATCATTTGCTTGCATGTCAAGATAACATAGAAAATGGTCTAACGATCATTTTCATTGTAGAGGGGGCAAAGCTGTCATGTAGCAATGCAAATGACAGTGAGGCAGGCAATTGATGAGTTAGCGCATCAAAGAAGAAGATAAAAAGTGCCACAAATGGTGAACATTGTGGCACCAACATTGAACGCAATTTAGACGTCATGATAGGACGTCACCTAACGCCATAACGGCTTAAGCATTAGTGGTGTGCCAGCTTACAGGGCGATAGCATGTGTTTTCAATACCAGTCTCGGGATTCAAACCGGTCCTAATTCAGAAGTCACCAAAGGCAGCATTGGCCGTTGGAGATCGATTATGGTGAGCTCCGGTTGAAGGTAGGCCAGTATAGTTGATTTGCATTATAAAGACACTAGGCGGCTGGCCCTGTTCCCAACACTCTCACTGGTCTGTGGAGATGATTTCTGATGGAAGAGCGGGAGTGCATGGAGAGAGAGAATGACTGAAGTCGGCATCAATCCCACACTCATCACCGTAGTCTGAGATCAGCTGTAGTAAATACATTGCAGTTCACTCCATCAGTATATTCGTTGAGTCGTTGTGTTGAAGTTCAGATGGTTACCCTGTCCGGTATCAGAATGCCTCAATATATGCTGTCGTGTACCATGATGCCCAGAGCCACTTAGATCTTGAGGTGAGCTTGCTGCATTATAGAGCCTGAACTCTTATCATTGTAGAGAGGAAGCAACGTCACCTCATGACACCAGGTGTGCTGACACTAGTCAACCATTCGGCTTTCTCCTAGGACATAGGTTGTTCACTGATGAACACATGGGAAACCCCACATACCTTGTCTCAAGGCGGGCTGGCCACAGAACTCTATACACAGGGTCAAAGTGCCTGCCTCCACAAACCGTGCCGGCTGCTACAATAAATATGACATCAGATCTCTTTGTCTCGCTTGAGTTCCGGCAGTTGCCATAGTCAAACTGCGTTAATAGGCCAAACCAAGTTGCGCCGATTTCGCTCTGTTACATTAATAACACCCCCATTTGCCCCAAGAACTTGTCCACTAGCTCTCGCATCTTGTCGACTTGCACTAGCAACTTGCACACTGTACCTAACAACTTCCCCACTTGCTCTCACAACTTGCTGAATCGACCTACCAACTTGCCTACAGGACCTAACAACGTCCCAATTTGCCCTAACAACTTGGCCACTAGATGTCGCATCTTGTTGACTTGTCCTAGCAACTTGCACTCTTACCATAACAACTTCCCCACTAACTCTCACATCTTATCGAATTGTCCTAACAACTTATCCACTTCGTTTACAACTTGGCCAGTTGTTCTTACAAACATGCCTGCTGGTTCTCACAATGTGTCCACTTGCTCTTACAACATGTCGAATTGCCCTTATAACTTGCCCACTCGACTTCAATCTTCCCCTCTTGTTGTTACTAACTTGCCCGCTGGCTCTAACAACTTGTTCACTTGCTAATACAATTTGTCGACCTGTCCCACCAACTAATACACTTACCTAACAACTGTCCCTTTCCCCTGACAACTTGTCCACTGACTCTCTCATATTGTCGACTTGCCCTATCGACTTACCCACGGGTTCTAACAACTTCACCACTTGCGCTCACAAAATGCCCACTTGCTATTACAACTTGTCGACAGTCTCGCACAAAGTGCCATTAACTCTTACAAACTGTAACAATTGCTCTCACAAAGGTATCCACTTGTGATTTCATGTCTTCCTCGCCACATAGAGAAGTATCCCTCATAGAATACAAATGTATCCCTCAAGTCACATAGAAGTGTCCATCATATTGTCATCAGCAATATTTGTGTGCGTAGGTAAGTTCATGTCTTCGGCAGTTCATATTTTGTAAATTAATATTTTCAGCATTTGATTTGTGTAAGATTATGTCGTCATCATTAATTTTGTTGTGTGTGAGTTCAAGTCTTCAACAGTTCATGTTTTGCTAAGGCCTATATTTCGTGAAAAAGCAGAAGTCTATAGACTAGAAATTCAACATGAGTGGTCAATTACTACCGCTTCCCGTGGACAGCAATTCTTACGCATGCACCTTTTCTTACGCATTTCTATCCTGTTTCAGGATATTGCGGTCAACATCAGCGTCTTTCAGCTGTATGTTGATTCCTAGGCTAGATTACGCTCATAAGCATGCTACAACTTTCTGAACAACCGGCTCCATACTCTCATAAGTCACTGGCGCGACTCGAAGCATTTCCAGTTCCCGTGCGCTCACGTCAAAAACGAGAGTATATCGGGGTTACGTAGAAAGCTGCTAACTCCTCGGCCAGGAAGACCGGATTACGCATGCACTAAAGTTGAGAAAATGAACTTCCGGTTGAATGGAAGCTACCACGGGCTTGAATTGTTAAACCCTTCCGGAAGTAGTAGAGACATCTTAACGAGGAAATAGATCGAAGTAGTTATCCTCCTTAGTCTGGGAATTATGAAAATGTATGCCACCGCAAGCGATATTGGTCGTGACGTCACATAAAAACATTAAATTATAACAAATGAGGTAGAGCCACTAATACTACTAATACTACTACCACCACCACCACCACCTCCACCACCACCACCACCACCACCACCACCACCACCACCACCACCACCACCACCACTACTACTACTACTACTACTACTACTACTACTACTACTACTACTACTACTACTACTACTACTACTACTACTACTACTACTACTACTACTACTACTACTACTACTCTTTTTGGATCGTTCATTGTTTACGTCATTGTTCCTTGTTTTTTGTCAGTTTTCATTGTTTGGGCCGGTGAATTATTATCATATTATTATCAACTACTGGCTAGAGAAGGCCAACCAGAGAGACGAATGGAGACGGATTGTATCTGCAGCAAAGAACCTCAATGGCTCGGATCGCTGAAGAAGAAGACGAAGAAGAAGAAGAAGAAGAAGAAGAAGAAGAAGAAGAAGAAGAAGAAGAAGAAGAAGAAGAAGAAGAAGAAGAAGAAGAAGAAGAAGAAGAAGAAGAAGAAGAAGAAGAAGGAGAAGAAGAAGAAGAAGAAAAAGAAGAAGAGAAGAAGAGAAGAAGAAGCAGAAGAAGAAGAAGAAGAAGAAGAAGAAGAAGAAGAAGAAGAAGAAGAAGAAGAAGAAGAAGAAGAATGTGTTTCTGAGTGAGTAATTTGAGGACTAGTGACAACCTATTTGTCGACTGTGATGGAACAATCGATGATCTCATAAGCTTTGAATGTTACGCTATATTCGACGACATTTTGCCTTGTCGTTGCCTTGTAATTGTCGTATCGTTGTTTGCTCCTAATGGTCATACATCTCAGCTGCTGTCACTTTGAGAAATTATCGATAGCTCACAATGAACCTTTTTCGCGGCAATGAAGACACTATCAATAAGCTGGCGACAAAGATAGAGTGGGCGATTATGACGTCATCACCTCTTACAACTACAAAAGACAGATATTTCAACAACACACTACACAATATACAATACAAACTATCTTCATAGTACATAGGAATAAGATATACAAATACTTAGTGAAACACCAAGCACCATCGCTATTCTACTACTACTACTACTACTACTACTACTACTACTACTACTACTACTACTACTACTACTACTACTACTACTACTACTACTACTACTACTACTACTACTACTACTACTACTACTACTACTACTACTACTACTACAACTACTACTACTACTACTACTACTACTACTACTACTACTACTACTACTACTAATACTACTACTACTACCTACTACTACTACTACTACTACTACTACTACTACTACTACTACTACTACTACTACTACTACTACTACTACTACTACTACTACTACTACTCATTGGCACCTTGCCGTCTTGACAGACGATAGTTTGTGCTTTAAAAAGACATAATAAATTTTACCTATAGCGATAGTGAATGTGACTGATAAGGCCAATTCGGGCTGTAAATATCCGTTCACAGTGGGTGCATGTGAACACGTGGTCATTTCCACAATCATACACCATCTTACGTCTCACACGCTCGGTGTGCGACTTATCTGCAATAATTTTCTCCTTTGTCTTTATTCCATTTCTGATCTTTGCCCTCCATGCAACACTTTCAGCAGCGACTTGCTCCCACTGTGCATTATCAATGCCTGTATCAATCATGTCCCGCTTACACACATCTTTGTATCGTAGTAGAGGCCGACCCTGAAATCTCTTACCCATCTTACCAAAAAAGATGTCCTTTGGTATTCTACCATCATCCATCCTCCAAAGATGTCCTATCCATCTAAGTCTACGAAGACTGATCATGGAATAAACCGTCACACAATCTGATCGTTCAAATACTCCAGTACTTGTGATTTTGTCTTGCCACTTAATACCAAGAATTCTTCGCGGACATCGCATATGAAAGCTGTTTAAACGTTTCTCTTAGTGTAAGTTGTCCATGTTTCACTGCCATAAAGAAGAGTGCTAAGGACATAGACTTGAGAGACAAGGACTCTTGTTTTAGCAGTAAGATTCCTGTTCTCCCAGACTCTTTTTCTTAACCTGTTCATTTCTGTTGCTGCCTTACCAATCCGGATATTGATTTCCTGATCTAGTGATAATTTGCTATTTACCACTGATCCTAGATATGTAAAATGGTCTACCATCTCTAGTTCGGCGTCGTCAATAAAGATTGATGGTACCCCATCTGCACCATGTGACATAATCAATGTCTTCTTTTTGCTAATTGTTAAACCAAATTCAGAACAAGCATTGGAGAATGCAGATAGTAGACATTGCAATTCTTCCTGAGAGTGGGTCGTAACTGCAGTATCATCTGCAAAAAGAAATTCTCTGATCAGTACCCTCCTAATTTTGATCTTGGCCTTCAATCTCTGAGCATTGTTGAGGCCGCCATCTGAGCGTGAGTGAATGTATATACCACCATCCTTATCACGAAAAGCATACTTCAGTAGAAGTGAAAAGTATATTCCAAAGAAGGTGGGAGCTAGTACACAACTTTGCTTAACTCCACTCTTGATTTCAAACTCTTCTGAAGTTGAGCCATCAAACTTGATTATACCCGTCATGCCTGTGTGGAACGATTCCACAATGGACAGTAGAGTTGGTGGGCAGCCAATCTTCTTTAGTGCCTTGAACAGACCCTCACGACTGACCAAATCAAATGCCTTTGTGAGGCCGATGAAGGCAATAAACAGTGGTTGATTCTGTTCACGGCATTTTTCTTGCATTTGTCGCAATGGGAATATCATATCAATGGTAGATCGGTTCTGTCGAAAGCCACACTGTGAATCGGGGTAGACTTGATCTCCTAGGATACACAGACAATACACAGAAGTGAGATACCCCTATATTATTGCAGTCGCTCCGATCACTGTCAGAGTCCACAGTACGGCAGTGATGCAGTGACATCGTTACGCCGCCAGGTGACTCAGTCCCTAGCAGGGATGAAGGAACTTCGTTACGCCGCCAGGCGAATGGTTGTCACCTGCCTGCGAAGTTGCCGGCTGGCGAGACGGCCAGCTTTCACACCAAGGACGCACGCATGTCTCGTGAAGCCACCTCAGGTGAGGAGGCGAGTTCCAAACGATAGGCAGACAGCTCTGGGACGTGGACTGAACAGGACGCATGTTGCGAGAAAGGTTTCTGTGGCCGAATGTCGAGTGCCTGGACATCTTGAGAGTCAGACTGTGTGCTGTATGGTGGATGTAAGTGTATTGAAGTATCCAGTATATATTGTTGTGATCATCGTACTGTATATGATCTGTAATTAAATCCGTTGAACGTTGTGTCGTTGAGTCTTGAGTCAAATCACGTTGTACTTGTACTGTCCCACATGTGTTAGGTAGCGAGCCAGGTGTAAGACCCTGACATGTGTGGACGTGGGGGCAAACGTCCAGCTTTGAAATGAACGTATTTATGTGATAAATGGTTAAAACTAGAGGTTGTGAACTTAGAATTTTTGTTAAAATTGTTTGTACATGTAAAAGTGATCACGGAAGGCACATTTTGAATTATTGCTACATTGTGTAAACATGGAGACTAGTGGTAAACGTATAGTGCATTCGTATTGTTTGATCGTGCAAACGTATAAAACATTCGTGATTGTCAAATTTTTGTCACCGTTTTGACCTTGTCGACATTGTGATCTTGTCGCCATTGTGACCTTGTCGCCATCTTGTAAACTTGATGTCTATGTCCTTACTGAATGTCATCTTGATGTAAGTGATGTGTCATCAATGTTATAGCGTGTTGAGATACATTTAGATTGTCTTTGTGAGTTGAGTTTGTGGAAAGCAAAAAGGGTTTTGAAAGAAAGTGACTTGTGTTGAAAAAAAAATTGTTGTTGACGGACAAACTAACGACATACAATTATACTCAACGCCATACAAACCTACTCAATACTTAGTGACAAGCAGGCACACACCAGCAAATAGACGCTAATTTATTTCCTCCAAAACAAAGCAGGTTTTTCCGTACCATCCGAAACCGTGCGCGTAGAGGTCATTTGTGATTCGAAGTGACGACCCTACAGTTCCTGGCCCGATTTCCAACCATTCTTCACCGCATCCAGGGCACTTGAGTATATTTTTCTTTTCATTTACTTTAAGGATGCAATTTTAGGCACATATTGCATATTGGAAAATTGTAAATTGTTTATTCTACTAACCACTTATAACTAATTGTGTGGCTGGTATTACATTGACATTTTTCATCATGTCTTCATTATTTGATTTCATTGATATGGGGTTAAAGTTGAAGTTAACAGGTGATGAGTTAACAAAGTGGAGTGAGAACAAATATGCTGAATACCTACTAGTACAAGAGAAAGCTGCTGAACGCGATGAACGAGCAGCTGAAAGGGCCGTAAAGCAAGCTGAGATAGATAGTGAACTCAAGAAAGCAGAAATAGCAGCTCAGAGTAAGAAAGAAGAACTGGAGTTGCAATTAAAAATAAAACAACTCGATACTGAGACTGCTATCAATAAAGAGTATAAGAAATCTGAGAGACTGGAGAATGAAAACCAGTACAAGAAATATCAGGGTATTGTACGTAATTATACCTCGGGTGACTGCATTGCAGCCTTTACCCAAAATTTTGAAACTTTAATGGAACATTACCAAGTTCCACTGTCGGAATGGAATATTGTGTATATGAGGAGTTTATCAGGGGAACCTCTTAAAGTCATTGAGACTATTCCCAAAGACCTCAGAAAAGACTACCATTATCTTAAATCAAAGATAATGGCACATTTTATGTTAGATGAAGCAGGTTACAGAGAACAGTTCAGCAAGTTGAGCCCAAAACCGACTCAAACGTTCTCTGACTACCTCTGCTTAGTCCGAGATATATTCACCAAATGGACTTCAGCAGCCAAAATTGACAGAAATTATGATAGATTAGAAGATCTAATCATCAGAGACAAAATCATTTCATCCATTCCACCAAAATTTTCCAAATTTTTGCAGGTGAATGAATGCACGACTATAGGTGAGATTGATAGACGAGGTACGGCGTATTACACCGCCAACAAACACTGTTTTGTGACTGAATCTACGGACATTGATTTTGTAGCTGCGGCTAATTTTGACAAATCCTATAGTAGGCAGAAACCTCATAGGCCTACCTCTGAAAAATTTAAGCACTGTATTCATTGTAAAGTTTCACATCAACAAAATGAAATGTGCGATAAAAACCCTAAATATGATATTTATCTACGAGATATGATAAACAGACGAGATCATGAGCGTAGATCGTTCAGGTCTGTGCGTAAATGTTATCTTTGTAAAGCGCATGGACACCATCGCAAGGATTGTAAAGGTAGACAAATGATTAACGAGGCAAATGCCGCCTTGTCAAACAGTTCAGAGTCAGAAGAAGAAGAATCAGAGAAACATCCTGTGAACTCAGCACAGACTTTTGACATGTATAACACTTTATGTACTGTTTGTAACACCTTAACCCAGTGTGTGATGTAATAATTGGAAATTTGCCAGAGGTGAATGATAAACCTCATGACATAACATATGTATGTATTGATGATAACATAACATCACCATCCAATGTCATCATTGATAATGTCACACCACCTATTGAATGTATGGTAGCTAATGTAGCACTAAGTTCTCATCATATCATTGACAACATTGTTTCATCACCATCTGACATCATTGATTGTGTGAACGCAGTAACCAGATCTACTGCTAGAGTGCAAGATGAAAGTAATCAAACTGAGGCTATTCAGTCACTTAGCCCAGTATCACTACCTTCTAACACCATGAAGGAAACTTTTGTAACAGCTCAAAAGGCTGACCCTTCATTGGTAAAATATTTTAATCTGATCGGCCAAAAGCCAAAGGTAACCAAGAATGCAAAATGGCATTTTGCTTTGAAAAATGATATCCTCACCAGGTATTATACCAGAGGTGACAACACCACAGAGCAAACTGTTTTGCCAACTAGTTATCGTAAGCAAGCCTTACATCTTGCCCACGATATACCTCTTGAAGGGCATATGGCATATGTTAAGACCAGATCTAGATTATTAACACAGTTTCATTGGCCCAAATTTTGCAATGACATTAAAGAATATTGCAGAAGTTGTGACACCTGCCAGAAACTGTTAAAAAAAGGTAAACACCCACAGGCAAAGTTGCAAGTCACTGACTTAGCCAGTCGACCTTTTGAAAAACTATCCGTTGACATAGTGGGCCCTCTCAATCATACAACAACTAAAGGGAATAAATATATTCTAACTGTCGTTGATCAATGTAGTCGCTGGCCGGAAGCTATTCCGCTAAAGAACATAACTGCCAATGATATAATGGAAGTATTCTTCCATATTTTTTCTCGGATAGGATTTCCAGACACTATCCAATCTGATAGGGGTACTCAGTTTATCGCCGCATCTACCCAAGCTTTCACCAGAATGTTGGGAGTGAAGCAATGTTTCAATTCACCATACCATCCTCACTCAAGTGGAATCGTTGAAAAGTTTAACGGCGATCTGAAGCACATGCTTGCAAAAGTCACGCAAGAACACCCTAATAATTGGGATGTATATCTACCAGCTATTCTTTTTGCTTATCGCGAGGTACCACATTCTAGTACCGGTTTCTCTCCTTTTGAACTTATTTATGGTGCCAAACCACGTGGCCCATTGACTATTTATCACCAAATGTTAACTGAAGCTACTCCAGTACTTAAACCCATATCATCATACGTATATGTTACATCATTGCGTGAAAGAATCATCAAATCATGTACGATTGCAAAGAATGCACTAAAATTATC
>OY992882.1:38498285-38553285 GCA_963921405.1 Cepaea hortensis
CAATATTGCAAGCTAGAACAAAAGCTCTGGGAAACAAGACGAAAAACTAAGTTAATCATGGGAAGGGCGTGCAGTGCATGCACGCACGCGAGCGCGCGCGCGCGCGCACACACACACACACACACACACACACACAGCAAAAATAAACACAAAGACAACCAACATATTTATTTACTAAATAAATTCATCAAAGAAAGCAACGTTAGAGAAAAGATAGTCATATCAGACCTAATGTGCACATATCCGAATCTCACAAACTAAGCAGCAAAAGAGGTTAGTGAGATTTGTGAAACTGGCGTGTGGCTTTCAAAATACCACCCCTGTTTGGTCTGGAATTGCTGCATCCAATCACGAGAATTGCTTTTAAATGTTCATCAATCAATCTCATTCGATGTGGTGACTCACAGACTTCAATTTTGAAAATGTTTGCTCACAGACATAAGTTGCTCCAAACACTGATGCCATACCAGAGGTAAATATCTTAAGTTTCGGAAACTCAACATCAGGTAAGCAGCGGTACTTCCTTCTCTGTGCTTCTCTTTCAACAAGTCATTTGCTTGCAAATCAATGAGCTCAACTGTAGTTCAACTGGCACATCATCAAGGTTACAATCAAACGGATTCTGGAAAAGAAGAATGTCACTCTCAATTCTGTCAAGATCTGAAAATCTCTCCAAACTCTTTGAAATAGTGAAAATGAGAAAGGTTTTCTCCTTCCAGTTGTGCTTCCAACAATGACAGCTTTCTTCGAAATCCTTTGATGGTTCTGTAGAGATCATAGACGAGGTAATCCTTTCCCTGAAGTTTCAAGTTCAGTTCATTCATGTCGACAAAAAATAACAACTTTGACAGCCAGGTAGGATCTGACAGCTGCGAATCAGCTATATCTTTTTCAGTGAGGAAAACATCTATGTCGTTTCGGAGCTTGTAAAAACGAAGCTGGACTTTACTGTAGCTGAACCATCTGACAAATGTGTGATAAGGCAAGTCACAGAATTCAGAATCAATTTCTTTAAGAAAAGCCTATAACTGACGGTGAATGAGTGCGTATTCCCGAATGAAGTTCACAGCAGAAACGACTGGTTTCAGTACACAATAAATATCTTAGTCTTTCCCACAGAGTACTTGCTGATGTAGGAAGCAGTGTATAAACAGAGCGCCCGGAATTTGCAAATCTTCCAACTGAGTCCTGATCTGCCCCACCAGACCCTTCCTCACTCCAGCCATGTTTTTTTTCCCCTTCGATCAACTGTAACATCTAAAAGCTGATTTCACTGAAGGTTATAGTCTTGCAAAATTGTTTGCAATTCCACGAAAATAACTTTCCCAGTTGTTTTTCCATGCATGCTGCAAACGGATGCCAACTCTTCCGATATCTGAAAGTTCAAATTGACACCACGAATGAACACGAGAAGTTGTGACGTTCTCGAGAGATCAGTAGACTCATCCAGCGCCAGAGAATACCACAACAAGTTCCTAGCTTTCTCGCGTATCTGTAGCACTATGTTCTCTTCAAGTTCTTCTGTTCTCCGCACAACTGAACTTGCCGAAAGGCTGATAATTCCCCCCCCCCCCCCAAAAAAAAAAGAAATTTCTCAGGACACAAGTCATTTGCTGCTTCGATCATACACTCTTTGATGAAGTTGCCATCAGAAAACGGTTTTCCTCGTTCTGCCATCTTATGCACTGTTTTATAACTTGTAAGAGTGACAGATTAATTTTCAGCAAATTTTCTCGTGAAGAGATGTCTTTGTGTTTCAAAAAAAAAAAAAAAAAACGTTTAATGGTCTCATATATCCCAGAGCGTAACTTTCCGGAAAACTTTTAATATTTTGATAGATGTTTTGTTTCGTAGTGACGCCGAAGATTGTACTCTCAAAACGGCAACACTTTCGCTGCATATTACGCAACTGGTTTTCTGGTCCTTTGTTTCCACAAAGAAGTACTTTACTCCCCATTCTTCATTGAAAAATCGGCACTCGGCGTCCACTTTTCTTTTCCTAGTAGCCATAATTAAGGGTGAAGTACACGGGAGCTGAAAAAACAAAACAAAACAACAACATTAAATTAGAAACATAATTAAAATTCCATTGAAACACAAGAAAAGCAGAGGACTAGGTATCACTGGTAAAGCTACGGCAAAGGTACATATACAGTTTAGAGGTACCTTTGTGTAATCGCACAGAGATGATGGAGATAATAGCACAACGCCTACTGCTCATGGGCATTAGAAGAAGAGAGGAATAAGAAGACAAAGAGAATCTCATTCTATGGTTAGCAAAAAAACAACGATTTAGAGATATCAGAAGAAATTCAGGTCCGTGTACAGGGAATCAGAATAATGTAATTAAAAAGATACAACATCTGATTAATAATGCCATTGCCCTAATAAATAAAATTCATGATTAGATGAAATGACAAAATAGGCATCCCCACGACTAAACATACGCATGATCATTCTTCACAGTACCAGTGATCTTCCATCACAGCATGGGTGGTCATCCAACACAGTACCAGTGATCCTCATCACAGCATGGATAATCATCCAACACTGTAACTGTAGTCTGATAAACAACACCAGCAATTATCAGACAACAAGATGGAACAAAGGTCATTCATTCAGTAGTATGTCCTTTGCAGAACCTCTCATCCATAGCAACCTTCTGGAAAACCTATCGATCATAAGCAAGATGTCCCGCTTCAGATACATCCATCTGGATATCATCCGCCACATACTGCTCCCATCTTCTCTTTGGCCTTCCTCTTCCTCTCTTCCCAGGCATATATATCTCCATTATTGTTCTCAGACACAGACATAGCTATTATATTCCTATATTCCTATTTAAACTATGAAGGTTCATTCAAAACCCACCCTACAGCAGATAATCGTCAATCCACAATCAAGATCCTCTTAGATCTTTTGGATCTTCACAGGGCCTGTCTGGCCTCTCAACTGCGGTCTGGAAAAACAGTGGCCACGCTCGGCCGTGCCTGGGGCATGTTCTCCCACCTGCTCAGAGGGATGAGTTCAAACACTCTGCTGAAAATTAGACATCAGCATCTCTTCGGCCTCAATTGTTCTCAAGGCCAAAGAGGCTGGAACATGGCGAGACTGGGCTCTTATAGGCACGCCAACACAACATCTCAACATCCTATGCATTTAGCAGTGTATCATGGGATATGCTACTCCATACTCTTGTAGAGCAGCGGCAGGCGGCTTCATTTGGTAATAGAATATATCTCACAATAAGGTGTGCAAAATATATAAATAAGGTCGCCTAAATAAACAGCCTAGTGCAGCCATGAGGTCTCCGCACGTGTGAAGATCTCATATTATTCTAAACATAATATTTACATTTAAATTGTCTCACAACGTCTCGTGTTTCATACGTTATATCAAGCAAGTTCGAATACCCACGTCGTGCCGGATGAAATGACGTCGCGGGCCGGATCCAGCCCGCGGGCCGTAGTTTGGTGACCCCTGCTCTAGACCTAACAACTATAGCACCTCAATAACACTGGCCATATATGCGCAACCCGACCTCTATACCACCCCGCCACGACCACCACCATGCCTCTTGTCATTTAATTGTTTGTCTATGTATGTTTCCCTTTATCAATTTTCAAAAAAATATCTTCTTTGAATCGTTTGTTTGTTATTGTTTTATGTTGTACACTAGCCGCACCTACACTTTAAGGTGTCACTTGACTGCCCCTTGACCCCTTAACCACCTATTGACCACCACTTGCATCATTGCTCACTTTAACCACCACCACCACTAGCCGTACCCTCCCCTACAATTTAAGCAGTCGCTTGAACACCCCTTGACCACTTGACCACCTCTTGCCCTCTTCTTGATCACGTCATCGCTCACTTTAACCACAACCATATCCCAACACTCACCATCCGCTTCAATTTAAGGGGTCACTTGACAACTCCTTGACCACTTGACCACATATTGACCAAACATCGGTTAGTTTAACCACCACCCCGTCACTAGCCGTAATCTCCTCTATAATGTAAGAGGTCACTTGGCCAACTCTTGACAACTTGTCCACCTCTTGTCCACCATTTGACCACGTCATCGCTCATATTAACCACCACCACGTCACTGGCCATATCCTCCCCTATAATTTAAAGGGTCACTTGGCAACTCCTTGACCATCCGACCACCTCTTGAATACGTCAGCGCTCACTTTAACCACCACCGTGTCACCACACACACCATCCCCTACAATTTAAGGGGTCACTTGACCACTCCTTGACCACTTGACCACCTATTGACCAAACATCGGTTACTTTAACCACCACATCATCACTAGCCGTACTCTCTCCTACAATTTAAGGGGTCACTTGACCACTCCTTGACCACTTCTTGACCACGTTATCGGTCACTTTAATCACCACCCCGCCACTAGCCGTACTCTCCCATTCAATTTAAGGGGTCACTTGACTACCACTTTTACTTTTCAAAAACCGAGGAATTATCACCCTTTGTGGATTAGGATCGATAAATTGTTGATTTATTTAATATCCACAAAACGAGCGGCTTTCTGATTCACTATACTACTCACCTGATTGATTGATTTACCTCTTATTTCTGTAATTAGTTTACCGTTTTCATTTGTTTCTTTAGGACATGGTCATTGTTTATTTTTCTGGCTGTCCATGGTAGTCTTTTCATTTTCCTCAGAAACCACATTTCCACAGTCATTAGATGTTTTTCAGCATGTCTGCTCAGTGTCCACGCTTCACACCCCTACAAAAGTGCAGGTTCTATGTAGCAAATAAACACTCTTTTTCTCGTTGCAAAGGACATCTTTTTTATTGGTCAGTAATTTTTTCATCTTGCAAATGGCTACCTTCACCATGGTGATTCTTGTTCTAATCTCTTCAAGGTATCTCTCATCAGATGTTATGACTGTTCCGAGATAACTGAACCGATGTACTTGTTTAAGAATATTCCCATTTACTTGTAATCTACATTGTGGTTTTTCATTCTTCCTAGTGACAAGCATAATCAGTGTCTTTTAACAATTTAATTCTAACCCAAGTTGTTCACTATGTGCAACAACCAGAACTACTAAATGTTGCAGATCAAGTATCATTGCCTGCAATCAAAACTGTATAATCCGCATTTCTCATGTTACTGATATTAAGTCCCCCAATGGTGAGTCCTCTCATATCTTCTAAATTTCTAAACATATTTTCACTATACAAACAGCTTTCCTCGGTCATGTGATGAGAAGAGAGGCATTGGAGAACATCGTAACAACTGGAAAGATCGAGGGGAAGAGAGGCAGAGGTAGACCAAGAGAAGTGATGCTGGATGGATTGAGACGGTGGCATGGAGGAATATCAGCAGCAGAGTTGATCCAGAAAACCAAAGACCGAGATCTATGGAGAGCCATGAACGCCTACGCCAGCCGGCACGGCACTTGATGATGATGATTTTCACTATACAGGGACAAATGATCTGGAGACATTACACATCCCTGTCGCACACCCCTCTCAATAGGTTGATATTGACCTACTTCATTATCAACCTCTGAGGGATGTGTCAAGCGCTTATGGGAATGCCCCGAATGCTGTGATGTCGATTCCTAAATCAATCAATCATTATCAACCTCTATGGCCGCTTGTTGTTTCAAATACATGCTTTTTACAAGTCTAAGGTCTTCCCCATCAATTTGCAGATCTGCAAGTATCCTCATCATGTTCACGTTCTTACCAAGAAAATAGCACAAAAAGTTTACCAACTTGCTAAAATCCAGTACTTCCTGGAGGAAAGCACACGAAAAATATTCTATACATGCTATATCCAATTACATCTCGATTACTGTTCCACAGTTTGGGATGGTTGCCCTAAATCTAATTTGAAACGACTATGTTCTCTACAAAACCGCGCTATACGTCTAGTTTCTGGCATAAAGCACGTCGAAAGTAATAATTTATACAGTCATCTAAGACTTATACCACTTCGAAAGCGCTTCCTTTTTAACAAAGCCAAACTAGTGAATAAAATTATATCTCAAAATACCCCAGAGTGTCTTCTACCGCTGATTCAATCTAATGCAATGAACAGCAAGCGCCTAAATTTGTTACATGTCCCAAAGCCTAGATTGGACCTATACAAAACATGTTTCGCCTATTCTGGTGCTCAATTATCAAATGATATTCCTCCAGATCTGAAATCTCCAATGAGTCCCTACACATTTAACCGAAAACTCTTTCAATACTTAATCCAAACCGACTATGTGCCACCATAATTCATATGCTGGTATAATTGTTCATTTTTGTTTAATTATAACTGTTCACTATATATGTGTGTGCGTGTGGGAAAGAGAGAGAGAGAGAGAGAGAGAGAGAGAGGGGGGGGGGAAGAGAGAGATAGAGAGAGAGAGAGAGAGAAAGTGGGTGTCAGAGAGAGTGAGAGAGTGTGTGTGTGCACGTGCATGCCTGTGTGTGTGTGTGGGAAAGAGTTATTGAGCGAGAAATAGTTAGGGAATGTGTCAGTGCATACATGCATACGTGTATGTGCGAGAGTGAGTGAGGGAGTGTGTGCGTGCGTGTGTTCATGCGTATGTGTATGTGTGAGAGAGTGTGATTGATAGAGTGAGTGTGTGTGAAAGATTGTGTGAGAGAAAGTGAGTAACTGAGTGAATGCGTGAGGAATGAATGAGTAAGAGAGTGAGTATGTGTGAGTGAGTGAATGCGTGTAAGAGTGAGTGTGTGTGTGTGTGTGAGTAAGAGAGTAAGAGATAAAGTAAATGAAGATGGAGAGAGTGAATGAATGAGGGAAATAGTGAGTGAGTGAGAGAGAGAGAGAGAGAGAGAGAGAGAGTGAGAGAGAGTGAGATAGTGGGAGAGTGGATGTGTTAGTATGTGTGCGCGCGCGCAATCATGCGTGTGAGTGTGTGTATGAAAGAATACAGACAGAGAGAGAGAGAGAGAGAGAGAGAGAGAGAGAGAGAGAGAGAGAGAGAGAGTTGAGTGCACGCATGTCATATAACACACATGTCATATAACACGCATATCATGTAACACGCATGTCATGTAACACGCTAATCCATATGTTTGTGTATTCTCATCTGTCATATTATCAGTTGAATACCATTTGATTTTATCATATATAATATAAACTTATGTACATTACTGTAGTGCGAGAGTCAGTGAGTGTGAATGAGGACAGAATGAGTGAGCGTGAGAGTGAATGTGTGTGCGTGTGTGTGTGTGTGTGCGCGCGCGTGCCTGTCTCTGTGTGTATCTATGTGTGGGAGCATCACTATTTTTTACGTCACACACTGTATATGTACACATTTTGCTCCATACTTTACATGTTTGTGAGACTGCTCACGACAATTGTCAGTGTATGTGTGTGAGTAAAGTGTGGGAGTTTGTTCATACTAGTTTCAATGCTCACGTGAGGCATTATGTATGTGTCTAGGTGTGAGGATGTGTGAGTGTGTGTGTGTGGAGGATGTGTGTAAGTGTGGGGATGTGTGGATGGGGGTATTTGGATGGGTAGGGGTGTGTGGGTGTTGGTGGGTAGTGACATTTGTGGGTGTTGGTGGGATGTGTGGATGGATGTGTGTGGGTGAAAGTAGGGGTGTGGGAATGGGTGTGGGGAATGTGTGTATGGGTGGAAGATGTATGTATAGGACGGGTGCAGGGGATGTGTGTATGGGTGCTCCGCGTTACACACTCCGCTCCGTTAGGGCATGCGTTGTTGGGTTGTAGATGTATGTGTGGGTGGTGGGGTGTGTGTGAGTGGATTTGGGATGTATAGATGGTTACGGAGCACCCATATGTGTGGGTGGGTGGGGATGTGTGGATGGTTTGGGGAAAATATGTGTGAGTGGCGAGGTTGTGTGGGTAGGGGATGTGTGTGGGTAGATTGGGGATGTAAGGGTGGGTGGGGAGAAGTGTATGGTGTGTGGGTTGGGGATATGTGTGTGGTGTGTTGGTGGAGGACGTGTGTATAGTGTGTGGGTCGGGGTATGTTTGTTCTGGGTGTGTGAGGATATGTGTGGGTGGGGGATAGTGTGTGGTGTGTGGGTGGGGGATTGTGTGATGGGTGCGGGGAATGTGTGTATGGGTGGGGGATATGTGTGGGTGAGTAGGGGATGTGTGGGTGGTTGGGGGGAAGTATGTGTTGGTGGTGGGGGTATGTGAATGGCTTAGTGATGTCTAGGTGGATGAGGGATGTGTGTGTGTGTGTGTGTGCATGTGTGTGTGTGTGTCGGAGCGGGATGTGTGAGTGGGTGGTGGATTTGTGTGGGTGGGGGTATGTGTGATTGAGAGATGTTTGTTTAGGGGATGGGTGGTTGGGGGTGTGTGGGTGCGTAGTGGATAATGTGTGGGTGAGTGAGTGTGTGTGTGATGGTGGATGGCTGGGGAATATGTGTGTGGGTGGGGAGATGTGTGGTGTGTTGATTGGGGGTATGTGCGCGGTGGGTAGGTGAGGGTTTCTGTGTGAATGGGGATATTGTCTGGTATGTGGGTGGGGGATATGTGTGTGGTGTGTAGGTGGGGGATATGTGCTGGTATGTGGGTGTAGTTTGTGTGGGTGTGGGAAGTGTGGGTGTTGGGTGTGTGTGTGTGGTGTGTGGGTTGGGAATATTGTGTGGGGGATGTGTGTGGTGTGCGAGTGGGGGATATATATGTGGTGGGGGGGGTGTGGGTTAGGGCATGCGTTGTTGGGTTGTAGATGTATGTGTGGGTGGTGGGGTGTGTGTGAGTGGATTTGGGATGTATAGATGGTTACGGAGGTGTGTGCGTGTGGATAGAGAGATGTCAGTTGGTGGGGATGTGTGTGTGTGTATGGTTTGGGGATGTGTGAGTGGATGCGTGATGTGTGGGTTGGGGGGGATATGTGTTTGAGTGGGGAATATGTGGTCGATGTAGGTGTGGTTGGGGAATGGGAGGTTGGGGGTGTGGGTGGGTGGGTAGAGGATGTGTGGTCGGGGGATGTGTGTGTGGGTTAGGATATATATGTGGGTGGGCGCGGGATGTGTGTGTTGGTGGGGGATGTTTGTGTGGGTGGTGAGTGTGTTTGGGTTGGGGGAACGGAAGAGGGCAGTGTGTATGGGTGGGGGTATGTGCGGGAGGGTGATGGGTCGGCTGGTTGGATATGTATGTGTCCCTGGGTGTGTGTGTGTTGGTGGGGTGTGTGAGTGTGGGGTGTGTGTGTGGGTGGGTGGGGTGATGTGTGGGTAGGTGGGAGATGCGCCTCATAACATGGTAATTTGCCTTGTTTATGTTTACAACATTCATTTCACAATGTTTATTTTTTCTTCCTATGTGAATGTATAATGCAATTGTTGAAAGAAAGATGAGTGATTTGAAGGGCCGAATGTAAGACGGGCTTGCGTGCTCAATTTGTGACCCGTTTAAAATAAAGTTGATTTGATTTGATTTGATTTGATTTCTTCATTGTGACATTTGTTACTTTATCGAACGCCTGTGTGTAGTCAATATAGCAAAGATGCAGGTCTTTATTTAATTCTACAGAACGTTCATCATATACACAGCATTTACTATACCCTTGCCTTCCACGAACGAACATTGTTCTAATTTACCGGGTTGTAATTTTATCCAAAATCTTTGTATGATGATCCTTTGTAAAATTTTGTGATTCAACTCATTACGCTGATTGTTCGATGTTGATTATATATATATCAACATATATATATATATATTATTATATATGATTAATATTTATTATGTATATTATTAATATATATTATATCATATCTACTGGCAACGTCATCCCAACCATAGTGTAATACATTCTTTATCCTGTTTACGTTTTACATTCTACATATTCTGGCATCTTCAGTCACGCGGCCAATTCATCATCTTTGAAAGTCAGATACGTGTGTTTGTTCATAACGATTACTTCCCATCTTGGTCATCTGAGGTGAAAATCTTGTGGCACAGAAAGTCTCAAAATTTGTGGCTGTAGTGGCCGATCCATGAGCTGCTGGCCGAGTGGCTAGTTTCGGGAGACACGGGTTCGAATCGTCGGTAAGGTGTGGCAAAAAAAAAAACCCTAACCTGTACAGTTCGCGTCGACTGCAATAGTCAGGCGGACTTAAATCCTCAGGCTCAAGACCCACTTGTCCTACACCGAATGATAATATAGGCAGTAGATGACAATTTTTTATAGTAATCGATTAGTTAATGACGTATTCTGGGTGAAGAATTGATTAAGAATAAATGCAGTTATATTTCGGAGTATAGTATAAATTAAGAGATAAATAAAAATGTAAGAGCTAGATCTGAAGTTGAAGAAACTAACCTGTAGCTGGTACACATTCAGGGCAACACTTTCCAGGCAGACGAACAGCAACTTTCCCATTTGTGCAGATTAATTTTGGAAAGCATTTTATCACGGCGCAAGCAACTTCACCGGATTCACCACAGAAGCAGGACATGCATGGGTTATTCCTATTCACGGGACCAGGCTGCATAAAAAGACAGAATAAAATATAGTGTACACAACGATTCCTAGTTCGCAACATTTGTCTAGTCACTCAGGACCATTGGTATGATATACCATAAGGGGCGTTCATTTGAAATCCGTTCGTGCCACACCGAGCGAAATTGCATACTTTGAACATGATCATGTCATAGTCATGTGATAAGTACTGACCAATGAATAAAATAGTACGTACTTTTCGACCCATGATGCATAGGTTCTGTTTCTGACCGTTGAGAAAATGGCCGGGTTGAACCAAGATCCGTCAAAAGAAGCTCAAAGAGCGGTGACTCAGTTTCTTTCTCTTGAAGGATGTCGACCAGTGAACATTCATCGATGAATGCAGACAGCGTACGGTAGCAAATGTGTGTCGACGACAACAGTGACAGACTGGGCACAAATGTTTCGGAAAGGACGTCAGCTCACGACAGACCTTCGACGGCCGGGTCAAGTGCATATTGTTGCAACAGAAAAAAAACCATCGCCAAAATTGATGCAGCAGTACAGATGAACCGTTGCAGAAACATACGTTCGCTAGCGAAAGAATTTGATGTGTCAGTTTGGGACAATTCAATAGGTCATTCGTAAGAAACTGCAATATCGGAAGGTATGTTCACAGTGGGTACAACGGATGTTGACCGACCACCAAAAAGAACACATGTGATGGTGTTTGATCCACTTGCTACGTTACAGAGTGGAGGGTGATGCATTTCTCTTCCGCATAGTGACAGGCGATTAACCACTTTGAGCCGAGCACCAATGCAAGCATGCTGGATCACCAAAAGCCCAAAAATTCAAGTTACAGGTTTCCGCTGGTAAGGAGCACAGTTTTTGACCATGAAGGGCTATTGTTGGCCGACTTTAAAGAACCTGGTGTCAACATCAACTCTACACACTACTTGCAAATACTATACAAGCTGCAAAAAGCCATCAAGAATAAACGACCCGGCATACTTTCTCGCGGTGTGATTTTGTTGCACGATAATGCTCGTCCGCATGTCGCAATGATTGTGCAGGAAGCATTAGCAAGGAAGAAGTGGTAAATTCTGCAACATCCAGCCAATAGTCCTGATTTTTCCACCATGTGATTTTCATTCGTTCGGACCTTTAAAGAAAGCTCTCAAGGGGCAACGATTTCACACAGATGCAGACGTAATGAACGCGGTAAACACTTGGTTCAGTGAGCAATCACAATCTTTTTTTGCAGACGGCATTCGCCGCCCACCTAAGCAATGGCATGCTTGCCTGAATGCCTACGGTGACTTCTTCTGACCAACCAATAGTGCATAATTCATTCAAAATGAATGCTTTGTTTAATTCTACCACACCTGTTAATGTTTCTTTCATGCTTTTGTAATAAAGCCATTGGAACGGGTTTCAAATGAACGTCCCTAATACTTGATGTACCGCAATGTAGCATGTCCACTATACATTATCATTCGGTTTATGATATAACATGGGACGCAGAGGTGTTTCCTAGGCACCAGGGCCAGGTTCCACACTGGCCAAGACCTACTAACACGTCCTAGTCGTGCGTCCTGGGCAACAGGTCCCTTCGTGGTCCTGGCTAACGTTGTAGGATCGCTGATTATTCCGAAGTCGGAGAGTATCTGCCTGCACGGCGAGGAACTACCAGTCTGCACACCAATAAACCAGACATTGGACAACGGATACTCCCGCAAACTTCAGGTCCGGTATGACATTACACTATTGTATGTCTTCATCCGACATACAGGACTTCGATCTGGAGTTCCCAGCCAGCAAGCGCAAGCAAACAAGCAAGCATGATATAACATAATACATGGTGTATGGCAGTGTAACATGTCCACTATGATTCATCATTCGGTTTATGATATAACATAATACTTGCTGTATGGCAGTTTCTTCTGTCCACTATGAACCATCTTTCGATTTCTGATTATTGCCCTTTTCGTTAAGATGCACTAGCTGTTAGACTTCGTCCTATCGTATCTTATTAATAATAGTGTACAATGATGCTCCGTTGTTTCATAACTTGTCATCTTTTGAAGCGATATCATCATCGTCATCCTCCCCCACCTCGTCCTCCTCCTCCTCCTCCTCCTCCTCGTCGTCGTCCTACTCCTCCCCCTCACCGCCTCCTCCTCCTCCTCCGCCTCCTCCTCCTCCTCCTCCTCCTCCTCCTCCTCATCATCATCATCATCATCATCATCATGGGCGATGTCGACAGGATGGACGATCATTATTCGCCAGCATACGGTCGTAGTGTCTTGAAAAAGGAGTTTAATAAGCAGACATAAAACTGCCACGGTCTAGTCTAGACGTCACCTATGATTAAGCCAGGAGATTTACAAGAGGCAATTATAGAATCAAGAGAAAATCAGAGCATACAGGCCACCAGCAGACAGAACTATCACATGTTTAATACACGAAAGATAGGACACACGGATGATGAAAGTACAGCTAAATATCTCATATGTTGCAGTTCACAGGAAAGTATTTTGGCATGCACCCGCTACATTTGAAGTCAAACTTTATGAAGTTGTCAACAAGCTTAAATTTACTGCTTCTTTAATTGGATACATTTATATTGATGTATGAAGGTGGGCGATGAAGAATTATTCAATACTAACATCATCATCATTAATTAACATAATTTACTTTTTGTTTTTGCTCTGATTGTGCAATTTCTAAAACATTCACCTATCTTGAGCGTTATATTTTCTATTTGTTAGACCATCGGCGTTCGAAGTATAGAGTGGTTAGAACCATTTAACTTCCAATCATATTTCCTGATACAAATTTTTCTGCGACTGGATAGGCACCTGAACTGCGTGGTTATTTAAATAAAATCACATCTTTGTGGGGATTTTAACACAGTCCACTGGGCTGGCAGGTGAGTGCCCTAGTAAATGCGCGACCGCGGCTTCCCGACAAAATACTGATAGTACTTTATGTTACCTTACCGGAACAATTGCACCTTCGTAGAGGCAATAGCTCTGAGCTCCCATCCACAAGGCAGAGAATAGAATCAAGCACATTTGCGTTTTAGTAGCAGCCATTGCGACTTGTAAATATTGTACGACAATTTCCTCTTGCTCTTTGCCAGCTGGCTAAACAAGTGCCTAAATACTGTTTATGCACAACCTTTTATTTGTAAAGAATATCATGACTAAAAATAACCTTCGCTGTATGCAATTTGCATGATAGATAATATGCTTCCGCGTTTCCAAAGATGACATCAGGGTTGTAATGTAAATCTCAGCCGTGACCAAATGTTGTGGTTACTTTAAGCTTTAAGGTCCACTATGCATCATCATTCGGTTTATGATATAAAATAATACTTGATGCACGGCTGTACGGCTGTGTAAAATATCCACTATGCATTATCATTATAGCCACCTTTTAAAAGACAACATAGAGACGTTAACGTGAAACATAGGTGTAGCTACACGTTTTCATTATTATTTTTTCCTGAATAGACTGGCATTAGTATATATGTGTTGTCATAAACATTGACAAGTAATAGCTGGCCCTACCTGTTATGTATAATAAGTAGTGAAGGAAACTTTATACGTCCAAAGGCATATTGGGCATTTAAAGTAAGTACAGGAAGGGGGACCTTTCATACGTCTTTAGGAGTGTGCATATGGTGATAGACCCATAGTTGTATATACATGTAATGATAGACCCATAGTTGTATAGACATGTAATGATAGACCAATAGTTGTATACACATGTAATGATAGACCCATAGTTGTATACACATGTGATGATAGTCCCATTGTTGTATACACATAAAATGATAGACCCATAGTTGTATATACATGTAATGATAGACCCATAGTTGTATACACATGTAATGATAGTCCCATTGTTGTATACACATAAAATGATAGACCCATAGTTGTATACACATGTAATGATAGTCCCATTGTTGTATACACATAAAATGATAGACCCATAGTTGTATACATGTGATAATAGACCCATAGTTGTATACACATGTAATGATAGTCCCATTGTTGTATACACATAAAATGATAGACCCATAGTTGTATACACATGTAATGATAGACCCATAGTTGTATACACATGTAATGATAGTCCCATTGTTGTATACACATAAAATGATAGACCCATAGTTGTATACACATGTAATGATAGTCCCATTGTTGTATACACATAAAATGATAGACCCATAGTTGTATATACATGTGATAATAGACCCATAGTTGTATGCACATGTAATGATAGACCCATAGTTGTATGCACATGTAATGATAGACCCATAGTTGTATACATGTGATGTTAGATCCATAGTTGTATACATGTGATGTTAGATCCATAGTTGTATACACATGTAATGATAGTCCCATTGTTGTATACACATGTAATGATAGACCCATAGTTGTATACACATGTAATGATAGACCCATAGTTGTATACACATGTAATGATAGTCCCATTGTTGTATACACATGTAATGATAGACCCATAGTTGTATATACATGTGATGTTAGACCCATAGTTGTATACATGTGTGATGATAGTCCCATTGTTGTATACACATGTAATAATAGACCCATAGTTGTATATACATGTGATGTTAGACCCATAGTTGTATACATGTGTGATGATAGTCCCATTGTTGTATATACATGTGATAATAGACCCATAGTTGTATAGACATGTAATAATAGACCCATAGTTGTATATACATGTGATGTTAGACCCATAGTTGTATACATGTGTGATGATAGTCCCATTGTTGTATATACATGTGATAATAGACCCATAGTTGTATAGACATGTAATAATAGACCCATAGTTGTATATACATGTGATGTTAGACCCATAGTTGTATATACATGTGATGTTAGACCCATAGTTGTATACAAATGTGATGTATGCCAAGGAGTGAAGGAGCGACGGAGAGCGGGTTACGGGGAGTTTATAATAAATATATTTATTTATACCTTCCAGTCCTCCTTGTTTAAGTGAAAACCAAAAACGGCCACTTCAACCAACCTTCACAAGACGATAGTTTTTTCACAGTCTACTTTAATACGACGTTTTCGGAAACAAAACAGTCACTCCACGGAAAGTACTAGACAACCTACACACACTATTTTAAAGAAAAGGCGGCATGATATCAGCCGTGCTGTAGTGACGAGAGACCACGTCCGACGTGGACGCCAGCTCAAGTCTAACTGCCTTTTTCGTGAGGTCTTCGTGCTTGCACCAAAACGTCTTGCACATTTTCCATTCTTCTTTAACTAATGCCGTGCAAATTGTGTCTTACAATCTATAGCCTGATCCAGCCCTATGGCATTGTAAACAAGAATGAGGTGAACTGCAGTAAATGGCATTGTAAGACCCATTGTTTTATGGCCAGCCAACACTTCAGTATTGTTCCAGTCAATATCTCGCCAGCCGCCATCACTTCCCGAGACATTTCCTGGCACCCGGCTATATTCATTCATTCATTCATTCATTCATTCATTCATTCATTCATTCATTCATTCATTCATTCATTCATTCATTCATTCATTCATTCATTCAGTAGCATGTACTTTGCAGAACCTCTCCCCCATAACAACATTCCGGAAAACCTCTCGATCACAAGCAAGATGTCCCGCGTCCGGTACACCCACCTGGAGATCATCCGCCACATCCTGCACCCATCTTCTCTTTGGCCTTCCTCTTCCTCTCCTCCCAGGCATATACCCCTCCATTATTGTTCTCTCCAACTTTCGTAACGTTTCAAGTGACCAAAATATTTCAGTGATCTTTGTTTTATTGTCGTTAATAGCCAACCTTCTTCAATATTCAGCTCTTGAAGAGCGGTTATATAAATTTCAAAAATCCGCCGCGATGCGAATTCTAACCCATAACTACCGGTCGGAGGGAAGCGTGAAACCACCACGCTACTGCGGCTCTCCACACTTGTGACAAGTTCAAAACAAGAATGACTGTAGATGTTCAGTTGTACACAAGGCAAAGCCATGTTGATGCACTAGAATAAGTATTCAGTCAAGACCTTTTTGTCTGGAACAAAACCGGACTGCAACCTCAGTCTGGCTGATTAAGGTTTCATCATCATCATCATCATCATCATCATCTTCCACTTCTGCCGTCAAGCGTCGTGGGGAGGAATAATTTGCGTTCCAGCGCCCGGTGGACGGCGCTGGATAGTGTCATTCCGTGAGGTTGTACAATGTCTCTGATGTCGTCAATCCATTTTCTTCTTGGACGTCCTCGTGGTCTCGTCGCAGATGATCTTTGATGTAAGGCCAGTGACGGTAGTTGCTGATGATGCATTCTAACGACATGGCTAAACCACTTGATCTTCTGTCTTTCAATAAATGTGGCACAAGGTGTTGATCCCACAGTCTGTCTGATAGTAGCATTTCTTACTCGGTCTCGGATTGTCAAGTTGGCAGCTCTCCTCAGGCATCTCATTTCGCAGGTGTTGATTTTGCGAAGGTGTAATTTGGATAAAGTCCAGGTTTGAGATTGGTAGCATAGGGTTGGTGTGAATATGCTGTTTATTATCTGTCGTTTTGCGGACATGAGTATGTTTGGATGTTTCAGTAAGGGTGATAGTTGATATGTAAGTGCACTAGCTTTTTGACATCTGATTTCAATTTCTCTGTCCAATCTGCCATCTTCTGTGATCATACTTCCAAGGTATTTGAATTCTTTAACTTGTTTCAGAGGTGTGTTATTTATCTGTATATTTAGTGGGCTTGGCGATCTGCTAACTTGCATTACTTCGGTTTTGGCTGTGTTTATACTCATATTGTATCTGCTGCAGGTTGAACTAAGATTAGTAATATGATTTTGTAGTCTGCCCTCATCGCTGTAAAACAGGCACTGATCATCTGCAAATAGAAGTTCATTTATTCCCTGTGGGTCAGTTGTTTCATCTGGAGTAAAGAGTTCTAAATTTTCTGAATCTGGTCTGTCGAGACTTTGCTTCTTTGGAAATTCTGTCCATGTAGATATTGAATAGCAGGGGAGAGAGCACACATCCCTGCCTCACTCCTGTATTGACTGTGAACATATCTGATATACCTTCCTGTGTTCTTACTGCACTTTGGCTCGAGTGGTACATGGCTATGATGTTTTCTAGCAGTTGCCCTTCTATCCCATAGTCTTCAAGGATGGTTCATAATTTGCATCTGTCTACTCTATCAAAAGCTTTTTCCTGATCTACAAACACAATATTCTGCTGGTCACTATATTCAATAGTTTTTTCACAAATTTGTCTAAGTGTAAATAATGCATCAGTGCAACTTTTACCTTTCCGAAAACCGAATTGTGCTTTGCTTAACTGTTGTTCAACTATTGGTCTAGCTCTTTGTTCCAAAAGTTTTGCATACATTTTCCTTATATGGCTTAGGCTGTATGTTTCGCACTCTCTCATATTGCCTTTCTTTTTCCATATTGGTACTATTATAGCCTGTTGCCAATCATCTGGGACTTTTCTTTCTTCCCATGCTATATTAAAAAGTCTTGTTAGCCATTTAACTCCTGTTTCCCCACAGGCCTGAATAGCTTCTGTGGTTATTCCATCTGGACCTGGTTAAGGTTTAACGGTTTAAATGCTGTAGAATCGACTTCATTGCACCGAGTTTTATCTCATACCTCTTTCCGCAGAGTGGTCTGATGGAAGCGGGAACTCTTTAGTTCCAACGACCAACCCAACTGGTTTCCAAACAAATTTATTTAGCAGATAGATTCTTCACGTTTGGAAACAGGAAAAAGTCACTCTTCACGTTTGAAAACAGGAAAAAGTCACTCGATGCCAAATCCTGTAACCACTGTGGACGACGCATTTTGCCAAAGCCGCACTACTGGGCAAGGTCGATGGTGCCAGGAGTTGCATGAGATGGTGCTTTATATTAAATCAGACGATCGATTCTTGACAATATGATGAAACAAGAACGTATGTTTAGATACTGCTGAGAAACAATAAACACAAATACATATCCATACCTGAATTGAGCTCCAGACCACGTAAACTGAATACGAATCACAGTGGGATCTTCTTATAGTCCATGCCGTCCGATGATGATGATCATTTCCGTCCATAGTCTTCTGTTTTGTGTGCTGGCAATATTTTACGATACTCTTGTGCCTCCATGTCATGATTTCAAATTGTCCATCAAAAATATACCTCGGCCTATTGTTTATTTGTTCTCCTGCTTTTTAACACTACGCTTGTGTAGTCCATACGCCTGGTACTACTTCTAGTGTACTGAGCAAATTGTTACACGTGGCTTAGCTTTCTCTATTACCAGTATCCCTCGGCTTCAGGCGAACCCACTCCGACTTTAGAGGTAAATCACCCTATATCTATATATGTGTATCTAATGTGTAAAAACAACTTCCACTCCTTAGAAACGTCCATCCGTTAGAAGAAGCCTTTGATAGCCCACATCCGTGGATGTGTTGTTTCTGTTGTGATTGTGTCTGGTCCCATGATTAAATGTTAAGTCTTAATTTGTTACCACCATCCAAAAGTTTCATGTCATCAAAATTATTTAGCAGGCTGGTCATGCCTGACTTCTGATGAGTACCATACCACAACCCCTGGGTTTGCAACTGAGATGTCAGATTTTTGCTGTGTACCACACCATAACCACCGCATGCACTTAGGTGTCAGATTTTGCTGGTACCTTTCCTTAACCCCTCTGTATATATCTGAGATATCAGACCTTTGTTAAGTACCATGCCTTAACCCCTCTGTATATATCTGAGATATTAGACCTTTGTTAAGTACCATGCCTTAACCACTGAGATGACTGTCTGTGGTTAAAATGTCCATGATGTTCAAGTCAGGACCAAGGAGAAGCTCACTCATCCAAGATGAGTCTACAGCAGTGTTTCCCAACCTTTTTTGTGCTATGCCCCACCTAAGCCTTTCTAAAATTCTTATGCCCCTCCCCTTTTTTTAACATATACATAATTTTTAATATTCAAAAATTTAAATGTTCACTAAAGAAACTTGAATGATATGTTTTAGGAAGAAATCACTAGAAAATGATTGAGCAAACACAGTAAGTAAAGTTTCAAAACATATAATGGAGACCTGAAATTCAAGTAGAAAATAATTTTAATGAAATATTTTTCTATATTATTTTAATTATTAGTAATTATTTATTGTTTAAATTTAGTGAGATCCTGCGCTTAATCCTTTCTGCAAAGAGATTTTATGTCAGGTTCCAAGTTAGTTAACTTCAGTCTCTAGTCTCCCCGTTTTGTTATATCCTGCCGATTTCTTTTTTTTTTAAACAGCAAATCATTTATGGCACTAAATCCGCATTCAGCTAAATATGAAGGTGGAAACGGTAACAATAGTTCTCTTGCACATTTGGTTGCATTTGGATATTTGACTTCGGTTTCCTCACAAAGCCATGCCATTGCTTCTTTCATATTAAGTAAAGTTTTAATTGACTCTTCATTTTGCATTTCTGTGAGTCTTGCTTGATACTGCATATTTGAAATATCAGACAAATCCACTAACATTGGCTGAATCATCCAAGTTGGGAAATTAATTTGTTTCAAATCAGAAAATCTTGCTTTTAAATAAGCCGATAAAATTATCAAATGATCGACAATAACACATATAGCGGTATCAGTCACTTCCCATTTTTTGAGCCAATGAAACTTTTCAACATTTTTGTTGTAAATATATGTCTGACATAATTAAGTAAAGGTAATGAAACCAAATATCTTCGCTTTTGCATCGACAATAGTTTTATTTGTTCCTTGAAGTTGTTTATTTAATACATTTTTTCAAAGATATCGGCTAAATAACTCACAAATGCCTTACCGTTAACAGATTTTTATTTCAGACTTGTCGCTTAAAAATTCACTAAGAGTATCAAATAGTTCCATAAATCTTTTCAAGCAGTTCCCTTTCGAGAGCCATCTTACTTCAGTATGAAGTACTGTATAAGTCTCACATGGTCTTCATTTTGTTCTTCACAAAATAACTTGACACATTTGGCACTAGCTTTAATAGTATCGATACACTTTATAACTAAATTTAGTACTTCATCTGCTAACTTTATTGTTAGTTAGTGGCATAGCTTTTAACGTCTTTGTCATCTTTATTTCCAGAACCGTTTTAAGAAATGCTGATATTAATGGTTTGATTACATTCTCCCCTATAGTATGACGTCTCCCAGATTTAGCGATGAGTAATTAAATTTGATAACGAGCCTCAAGAGTACAATTGATAGTTGCATTATTAGCAGTAAACAGAGACTTTAATGTTACTCTTTTTTCAAAATGTTTCTTTAATGTTTGAAAGTAATTCCAATCTGAATTAATATGAGTATTATGTTCAGCCTTCATATGTGCCTCAAGACCACTTCGTTTCATTGATTCGTTGGTCAAGCATTGTTGGCATAAAAGACAAAAAGGTGACCATTCATAGTGGACAGCGGGAATGAAACCAAATTTTAAATATTCCTCAGAATACTGACAAATTTTTTTCTTGCTTGCACAATTCATTTCACCATAGGCTGAAATTAAATAAATATAACATCAATTAAAAACTTTAAAAAAATAAATAAAATATGAACTGGAGTAAACGTAGACTAAAAATGCATATTTAAATGTATGGCACATTTACCCCACCGCATAACAAACAGACTTTCTCATTTGACAATTTTTTTTTCTGGAAAATGATGCTTCTAAAATTGAATTTAATAAACCTTATCAATTGAATTTTCATCCCATTTATATATCATTTATATTACTTATATTTATCTCGTCTCATCTCATCTCATCATTGTCCTCTTGTACCTTGCGGTGTCGAGGTGAAGTATAAACATCGCGAGAGTGCCCGTTTATGGGCTTCATGTATCGATATTTCCATGGACTCTGCTATTCCCTCCGTCCAACGTTTACGTGGTCGGAATTTTTCCCTCTGTTTCCATCTAATCTGTACATCATTGCTTGTGGTATGCTGTTGAATGGTAACCTACTTGCATGGCCAAACCATTTGACTTTCTGCTTTCTAAAAAAATAAAAAAAATCTAGTGCTTCTATAACCCCTACTTTAGTCCTGATTTCTTCATTTCTGATCTTATCTCTTCTTGATACGTTGAGTATTCTTCTCAGGAATCTCATTTCTGTTGTTGTGATTTTTCTTTTCTCTTTTTCTGTCATTGTCCAGGTTTGGCATTGGTAACATAGAGTTGGTAGGAAGATTGTGTTGTAAAGTGCTTTCTTAGTAGTTATTGATACATGTTTGTTCTTTAGTATTGGTGCCATTTGTCCAATGAGTTGGTTTGCCTTATTACATCTATTTTCAATCTCGTCTTCTGATCTGCCATTTGATGATATTATACTTCCTAGGTACTTGAAACTCTTTACTTGTTTCAAGGGATGTTCGTTTAGATGAATTGTTTTTTTTTCTTCTTAAGCTATAGTCATTATCCCTGTTTTGCTTGTGATAATTTTCATGTTATGTTCTCTGCATATTTTGTTTAGACTATTCATGTGGTCTTGTAATTCAGCTTCTGATTTTGCTATTAGTGCTTGGTCGTCTTGAAACCACTTGGATGGAGGAATGGCACCAGTTCATCTTGTCTGCATGATGTCTGCATGAGGACAGAAATGACTTAGGACACTCAGTTTTTTTCCAGACAGGTGCAGGGAAAGCTTTTGAATGTGCGGCAGGCATGTACGACGGAAGCCCTTCCTACAAGACAATATGAATGAAATAGAAAGGGAGAGAGTAAGTGAAGAGAACTTAGATGTGAAACACTCAATTTGAAGTGGTCAAGCCGTTTGACTCGTGCTCCGAAGGTTGTGGGTTCGATTCCGGGCTGCACCCTTTGGTTTACTAGTTAAATGTTTCGGAGACTCCTGTGGGTCGTCGCTAAAAGCTACGGAGTTCGTGCTTTGTGCGACGCTTTCCGCGCTGCGGAAAGGGACCGAGCCATATGGGATAAAACCCGGTGCGATGAAGTCGACCCTGTCGACTTTTAAGCGACTTTTTAAGCGACACTCAATTATATAGGTGGAGGTGAATATTACATGTTTTAAGCTATAGATGTTCTGAAGGATTTTATGAATATCTAAACGTATATGCATATAGATTTATTTAGAAATTATATACGGTTATGTAACATGAATGCATATTATTATATGAATGTATGTTTATATCAATGTATATGCATATGTATTTCGAGATGTGTAGACGTAGATACTACCCATCTCCGTTCGTTTCATTCCAGCGCTCTTAGAAGCCATAGACAGTCAACAACTCATATCCGGGAGTGACTGTGCCTAGTGAAGGGACACATTTGGACCCCTTCAGGCTGACAGTGAACTACGTCTCACTGAAGAGGGGGGAGGGAAGAAGGAAGCAAGACCAATGTGCCCTTTAGCCAGATGAGCTATGTATACCATATCATAATCATCGTCATCATATTATCATGACTGATTGATTGATCTAGGAACCGACATCACAGCATTCGGGGCATTCCAAAAGGCCCTCCGTCCCCATCCTCAGCAGCCAGCGAAGAGTTCCAACATCAATAGTACCAGCAGGAATCTGATTATATGTCTGTCTCGCCTTTCCTCTGAGCATCTCAGTCGGCCAGATCCCCTCCTCACTCCTCGCTGCCTCATTCTTGCCAGACCATGATTATCCATTTGCTCCTCCGAGGTGTACACGTGCTTCCATAAGGCTGTACCCACGTCTGCCTTGTCATGCATCAATACTCCACCAAGCTTTGCAGAGCCAGCCAGTCTGGACGCTTGTTTATTTCCCAGCACACCGGCATGCCCCGGAGAAAAGATCCAGGTAATGCTTGCCACCCGTGACCTCCGAAGCGAAGCAAGCCACTCTGCACGAAGCATGCCTGTCCTCACCTTCCTCAGCATGCTTTCTGAGCCAGTTACAATCACGATGTGCATGTGTACCGTACTCTCCATACAGCGGAAAGCTGTAGTGACCGCCTCCACCTCCGTTCTTAAGCTAGATGTTTTGGTATCATATACCAGGCTCTCCTGCACCAAACGTCGGCCATTATCTGTTGCTATGAACCCAAGGGCACTTCTCCTACCTCTCGACACCGAACCATCTGTGTAGATAATCACATCACCCGAGCGAGCACTATCCTGAATTAGTTGCTGGATTTTCACTTCCTTGACCCCTACTGGCCACTCCCTGCACTCCCGGCTCAATGTGATTATAACTCTGCACAAGTCTGACAGCTCCGCTGGCACTGTGACCCACTCCTCTCCTCGCCTCCATGTTCTCCAAGATGCACACCTGCCTGATCGTCCTGCGCCCAGCGCCTCATGCAAAGGGTGATCTGTGTCTGTAGCTACTCTGAGGTATGCCTTCGCCTGCATCACCTTGAGCCTACCTGCAACAGTCGGAAAACCAAGGATATAACGCAAACACACTACTGGGGTGTCTCTGGTGCATCCCAGATTCGTTCTGTATGCGCTCTAACTTCACCAGCTGACTCTTTGAGACAGTGAGCATTCCTAGTCCATAATCAATCACTGAGAGTATCAAGTGCCGGTATAGTGTGAAAAGCATTCTCTGCTCTGTCTCCATTGCAGCCATAGTTTTAAGTGTATTTAGTCTCTTTTGAGATCTTGTCACAACCGTCTCCACATGGTCCTTGAAGGACAAGCTCCTGTCAAATGTGATTCCCAGATACTTCAGTTTGTTCTCTCTGTTGACGTTTCTACCATCTATCATGAGGTTTGGGACATCAGCACTCATAATTCTGTTGTCCAGAGAGCACCACAAAACAGTCGCCTTTTTCAGGTGGATGACAGCACTCATTTCAGTGCACCAGTCAGTCACTTTGTCTACTGTCGCCTGTAGCTCCTGGGCTGTTTGTACCCTATCTCTCCCCTGCCTATGCATGAATATCATCTGAAATGTTAGTATCCTTCCAACCTCTGGTGCTTCTAGGTTTGTAATCTTGCTCGTATACACGTTAAAGAGCACGTGTGAGATTGCAGATCCCTGTGGCAGTCCCGGGATTAACATATGTGGCTCTGAGGTCCATGCACCCAGACGGAGAGCAACCCGACGAGAATACAGGACGGCTGCTATCCAGTTCACCAACCAGGGATTTACCACCTTCTCCATCAATGCGGTCATCAAAATATCATATCTAACTCTATTGTATGCATCCTCGAGATCAAGCGCCACCGCCATCGTTTCCTGTCTACTCTGGAACCCTTCATAAACGTCAAAGGCAAAAGTGGCTGCATTTGACCAGATATCTTTTCTGTCCTGTAGCTCCCCTGACCTCTTGAAAGAAGCTTTCCCATTTCCAAGAACTCTTGCAGCTTGACAGCGAATATCTTCTCTAAAACTTTCCCAAACGTATTTTGAAGGGTGATGATCCTAAAGCCGCTAAGCTTTGAATGATCCTTGAATGGTTTTGGGAGTGGGATGAGATAGCTGTGCACCCATTCCTGCGGTACTGATGCTGTCCTAATGCTCTGGTTAAAGCAGTCGGTCATCTCCTTCAGGTCTGCATCGCTCAGAGCCTTCATGTGGCCATACCTAACCCCAACAGGCCTTGGTGCCGTGTCCTTTGCATCATATCATCATTAAGAACAGCAATAATTAACACCGTTGTTGTATGTTAAAGTCAGTTTATCCGTATAAATTCTAAATGTCGATAAATGTTTATGTAGCGTAATCGAGTGCACACATTGATAAAACATATAGTGGGGGTTCACACATATATTCCAGAAGTAGATTATGTCAGGGAGGTACCTTGCCTATGCAGTCCATAGGTAACAATCTTACTCTGCATATCATAATTCCTCTTTCTTACTTATGGTGATACCAAGAACAGCTAATTTATCCTTTCAACGAGCCACCTCTTGGCTGTTTTCTTGAGTATACAGACACGGTGTCTTTAATCAGCATAACAGACATTTGTTCCACGTTTTCTCTCTGGGATCTGGTGTGGTAATTACTCCCTTCTGACATAGGTAAGGGATCTAAATCTGCACCAAGAACTAAACACCAGTAGGAGAAAATGACTTTTGACTGAGTGGTTGCCCACCCGGATCTAACCCCAGTCAATGTGATGACACTGTCCAACAATTGTTTTACATCTTTTGCATTTTCCGCAACCATTACTGTGTCATCTGCATAGCGTATATTGTTTATATTATAACCTCCGATTAGTATTCACGGATTCTCTGTTTTCTCTATCATTAATACTTCGCTATAGATATAGAGCGAGACCAGATCCGGTGATAACACACATCCCTGTCGTACTCCTAGCTTGTTCATAATTGTCTTCTTTCAATCCCATTTTAATTGTTGCTTCTTGGTTCCAGTAAATATGCTTTATTATCCAGAGTTCTATTTTTTTTTAAATGTTGATACATTCCAACTTTGTAATCAGTTCATCGTGTTTTACTTAATCAAATGCTTTGGTATAATCTATGAAGCACAGATATGTCTGTCTGTGTCTCTGTTGATCTTACTATTAGTGTTCGTAATGTATAACCGGTCTCCGTGGCTTTAACGTGTTGGTATGAGAGCCGTTCGTTCAGAAAGCAATGGCAAACTCTTGAAAGAAAAACTTGCCAAGACATCAACAACGACAGTAAAATACTGGTGTTGACTGCAACGTTATATAAAGGATATGCAGCTATTTAAAAACTGTAAATAATGCATTGTTTGTTCCGTTTCCTTTCAAAAATACATACTGTCCTTCACAAATTTCCGTGTGTATTTTGTTTTTGTGGTTCTAATTATAATTGACCGTCTTCCTGGCCTAGAGGTTAGCGACTTCTCTCCGTAATCTCGTATACTCTCGTAAGTAACGTGACGACGGTGAGAATCAGCAGTGGTTCGAATCGCTTACGGGGTATGTGAGCCGGCCGCTCAGAAAGCAATGGCAAACTACAACTACTGAGCGTAATCTTGCCAATAAATCAACAATCAGCTGAAAGATGCTGATGTTGACAGCGATGTCCTGTAAAGGATATGCAAAATCTATTTATTATAATTATATTTGGCGTTCATTTGAAATCCGTTTGTGTCGCACCGCGCGCAACTGTTTACGTTGAACATGATCATGTCATAGTCATGTGATAAGTACTGAATAAAAGAGCACGTGCTTATCGTCTCATGATGCATAGGTTCTGTTTCTGATCGTTGAGAATGTGGCTAGGTTGATCCAAACTACGTCCAAACAAGCTCAAAGAGCGGTGATTCAGTTTCTTTCATTTGAAGGATGTCGACCAGTGGACATTCATCGAAGAATGCAGGCAGCGTAAGGTAAAAATTGTGCGTCGAAGACAACAGTAACAGACTGGGCACGAATGTTTCGGAAAGGACGTCAGTTCACGACAGATCTTCGACGGCCGGGTCAAGCGGGTCAAGCGCATATTGCTGCAACAGAAAAAAAGACATCGCCAAAATTGATGCAGCAGTACAGATGAACCGTTGTTGAAGTATACGTTCACTAGCGAAATAATTTGATGTGTCAATTGGGACAATTCAAAAGGTCATTCGTAAAAAACTGCAATATTGGACGGTGTGTTCACAGTGGGTACCACGGATGTTGACCGACCACCAAAAAGAGGAATGCATGGGATGGTGTTTGAATCACTTGCTGCATTACAGATTGGAGGGTGTTGCATTTCTCTACCGCATAGTAGCAGGCTATGAATCATGGTGTCACCACTTTGAGCTGAGCAGAAAAAGATATACCATGCAATGGAAGCAAGCTGGATCACCGAAAGCCACAAAATTCAAGTTACACGTTTCCGCTTGTAAGGTTATGATCAGCGCATTTTTTGTCAATAAAGGGCTATTGTTGGCCGACTTTAAAGAACCTGGTGTCAACATCTACTCTACCCACTACTTGCAAACATTAGACAAGCTGCAAAAAGCTATCAAGAATAAACGACCCGGCATGCTTTCTCGCGGTGTGATTTTGTTGCACGATAATGCTCCTCTGCATGTCGCAAACATTGTGCAGGAAGCATTACAAGGAAGAAGTGGGAAATTCTGAAACATCTGGCCTATATACCTGATTTGTCACCATGTGATTTTCATTTGTTCGGACCTCTTAAAAAAGCTCAAGAGGCAATGATTTCACACAGATGCAGACGTAATGAACGCGTTAAACACTTGGTTCAGTGAGCAACAACAATCCTTTTTTGCGGACGGCATTCGCCGCCTACCTAAGCAAAGGGATGCTTTCCTGAATGCCTACGGCGACTTCTTCTGGCCAACCCATGGTGCATAATTCATTCAAAATGAATGCTTTGTTTAATTCTACCACACCTGTTAATGTTTCTTTCATGCTTTTGTAATAAAGCCTTTGAAACAGGTTTCAAATGAACGTCCCTAATATAATTCTGAGTAGAAGATTATGGTTATGAGGTTAATTGTACAAAAATATGCATTTGATAGCTTCTGTTTTATTTTATAAAGCTGTGGTGCATGAGTGGTTACACACGAGACCAAGATAATATTTTTCTATAGGAATCCAAGCACTTTATCGGCGCTCGAGGACTTGCATTGTAGTGATTACATTGAAAATGATACATTTCTTCTTTAGTTTTTCAGAATATATTGATCCCAAAAAAACATTTAAGGTTTTAATTTGAAGTCACCTCGTATTTCATGCCAATCCTAATTTATGGAAGCGAATCATTTACAATGATCAGACTAGTGAGGAATTATGTGGAAGCTGTGGAGATGTGGATTTATAGAAAAATGATGAGAACACGGTGAGGGGATTAAAAAGCAAAACGAGAAATTACGAGTATGATATCTTGAACTTCGTTAACTCACAAAGACAATTGGTTAGTGGCATAAGAAAATCACAAACCACATTCTTTAGATATGTTGCGACCATGGGGAAAGCTGAAGTGCATCGTGATAATGGGAAAGCTAGAGGCGACATAGGGAGACCGAGAGAGAAGATGCTGGACAGCCTGACATCATGGAATGAGGGAACAATAGTATTAGAAAAGATGGGCAGTACACATGTCAAGAGGCTATGAACAGACGCAATCATAAGATCCACAAGGTGTGAACTATTAGAAGATATAATTGGAACAGCAGATGTCATAATAATAGAAAGGAGCAACAATAACAGATAACACGATTTAAAGATATATTAATAAATCCTAAGAACAATCACTGCAGATCAAGATGTCTTTGTTGGCCACGAAAAGTACGATAATCAAACGAATCCATCGAGTTTGTCTTTGTTGAAATCAATCATACCATACATAATGATGATTATGTTCTTCATCAAAGAATGTTTCGTGGAAAGATATTCTCAGTCAAGGAACATGCAGTATTGATTCCTGTTAGAATAACTAATGTAATGTGATAACCTATGTTACACAATAACATACACGTTTGTGTATATCCTTTATCAATATATCAATACAAACATAAGTGGCAATTCTCAACAGTAGTTGTAACTCTTCATTCGTACATGTAAGTTTGTTGCTCGAACCACCAAGCATGAGCCCCGGTAGTGTCGTGTCAGACGCCCGTCTGCCATCCCGATGGTCATGGCTTCGTTCCGCTTCGGGCAGATTCGAATGTACAAAATTTAGCGCCTAAAATGGACAGAGGAAAAATACGTGGGAAGTAATAGCCACCTGTGTGATACTGACCACATCACCTACCTAGTACCGATATATATATATATATATATATATATATATATATATATATATATATATATATATATATATATATATATATATATATATATATACGTCTAGCTCCATACGTTCATTGCACCTTGAGTTGTGTCTAATCTCATCTCTGCATGTTCCTCTTGTACCTTGCGGTGTCGAGGTGAAGTATAATTGTGAAAAGGGTCATTTTTGAACATGTATTGTGATTTCTTGTATAGGGTGTGTTTTTAATGAATGTGCAGTGTTTGAAAATATTGCCGAACCAAATTTTGTATTCACCCTCTTTAAAGTTCATGCACCAAAATACAAAACTTGGACAGGCAATTGTAGCAGAAGTTGGGTATTAGGTGGGAAAAGGCTACAGCACGATTGAGCATCGGGATGGAATGGGAGGAGAGATGCTCAAGTCGTGACGTAGTTTGTTGTTAGGAGTTTACATCTAGAGCCGGAGCAGAGAAGACGCCATGTTGTGTCCAGATTGTCATCAATAAGAAATAAACTCCATTTATAATAAACCAGAGAACTCGTTTGGCCTACTCTGTTATATAGACATAAATGGTGCCCACAACTCAGGATCGGAACTTGGAGGGTTGCGGAATCACAATACGCTGTCCAACATCGAAGTAAATTACAACGTTTTGAAGATCTTGTTCCGCTCACGCCAATTACCCAGAAACAGAAATACGGCACGGTTTTAAACATGTATTGGACGCAACAACGAAATTGAAAGATGGCCTCTACGTTGTTTGTGAGAAGTACAGCAACCAAAAGCCCGGCTAGGGGTGGTTGTCTGTAAATATTTTCAGAATCTTCACTGTACGGACGTGCTAGATGTACGGGCAGTCGTTGTCAGTTGAAATATGAAAGCCAGCTGAGCAAAAGAGTGAGAAAGAGCACATCTTGTTCTGGATCATTTGAAATAAGAGGAAAAAGAAACCTTCAAGATAAATCGAATCAAGTAGAAACAATTTACTAACAGAGCAGTTGTCTACTTCTCATCAAGATTTCCTCGAGCGAACTAAAGGCCGCAGAATCATGACCTTGGAGTTTTGAATAAACAATCGCTCAACAATAAACTCAATCACTAAATTGAAAAATAAGAAGAAATGAAAACCTCATCAAAAGTAGCGATATCGCCAGGGAACTCTCGGAAGTGGGAGGGGCAGACTGGGCTGCCGACCTACTGAAGAGGGGACCCAAATTATCGCTTACCTGAAGTACATTGGTTCTCAAGACGTCGATTTGATGTACCCCATCCGGGGCGAATAGAAGCCAGAAGTCTGGTAGGGACCCAACCAGGGGTTGAAGTTACTGAGGCATCCGAAGAAGAAACTACCTGAAGGGCGGGATCACTTGAAAGAAGAAACTACCTGAAGTGCGCGATCGGTTTCAACTAACACAGACTCCTAGTGTTTGAGTTCTACCTGACAGCGAACATAGAGGAATACAGGAATATGTCTTTCTTGGATCGGAAACAGAGAGTAGGGTAATCAGTAAACCTATTAACTGGTTGAACTTGGTGTATAAGGTAAATAAGGTAATATTTCTTAAATTAGTTGATTACAAATGTGAAATTGATTATTTAGTCTGTACAATAATATCTCAGCATGACAGAGCAAGATTCATTGGCACAAGTGTTGACGGGAGTGGGAACAGTGATAGATAGACTTAATACGGTCATGAAACAACAAGGAATGGCAACTGAAATTGTTAAGTTTAGCGGACAGGCAAGAGAGTTTAAAAAGTGGGTAACTTCCATAGAGAAATATGCATATTTGGTGTCTGCATCAGATGAAGAGAAAATGAGACTTGCTTATCAGGCAGCAACAGAACCGGTTTCAGATCATATCCGAAGAAAATTAGAGGCTAGAGTAGATGAGACATGGGAGCAGTTCAAAGACGACCTGGCACACAAATACGCGGAAATAACGGATCCACAACATGCGTTTTCGGTATTGAGACAGTCTAAACAAAACCATGGAGAGACGGTACAATTGTTCAGTGATAGGTTGATTAACCTGGCTGAAGAGGCATTCTTGGGACAGAATGTACGAGGAGAAGAGGTGGAGAGGATGTTAGTGGGGATTTTTGTAGATGGCATAAAATCCGATGGACTGAAGTTTAAGTTGATGAGAGAAAACCCCGAGAGGTTGTCACAAGCTGTAGATATTGCAGTACAAGAAGAACATTTGAGACGTAGATTTAGATTGAGAACAGGACGAGAAATAGGAACTAGTCGAGAAGATAGAATTGAGGAGCCTATGGAGATAGGACAAACAAGGTTCGGATGGAATAGGAGAGGAGGCGTACAAAAGTTACAAGGTAGTAATAGAAATGCTTATGATGAAAGGAGACAAATGAGGTCTGTTGGGATTGTGGTCAACGCGGACACGTGTCTCGTTTTTGTGGTAACAGTCATGTCCAGTCGAATACACCAAGTAGAAATGGCAATAGCAGGTTAAATAGGAATGTTGAAGATAGACACAGAAATTTTACAGGTACAAGAACGCAGGGAAACGGGCGCCCTACCTATTAAATAGGACCTGTGGTAGGAGGGAAAATAATAAGGTCCCAAGGTTTAAAGAATATGTTAATAACAAGCATAGTAGAACGGGTAGAGAATACTTTCACCTAGATGAAGTCAAACAGTTTACAGAAAATAAAACAGATCATGATCTCATGTATAATAGAAATAGGAAAATATAGAGTTCGTACATTAATTGATTCAGGAGCTCAGGTTAGTGTAATTAAAGAAAGTTTTTTATATAAAATAGTGAGAAATTGTAGAATATTTAAGAGTCATAATAATCTTCACTCTGTTACAGGACAGAATTTACAAGTAATTGGACAAACAATGATCAATTTTAAGTTAGGAGGGGTCAACGTAAGACATCTTTTTCAAGTAGTGAAAGATTTAAATAGAAACATGCTGATAGGAAGAGATTTTTTAATAAAAAATGAAGTAAGACTTTTCTTTGATTTACACAAATTAAAATTCAAGGACGTCTATGTAGATATGGAAGAAGACATGCATATATCAGCACTAGTTAGAGTTAAAATGTCCACGACGTTAAAACCACAGTCGGTTAATTTGATACAAGCAAAGGTGAAGAGAAACCCATATTATGTGGCAGGACACACAGTCAGAATCACTGAATTGCAACAGGAAGTAATTGATGAGCCTGGTTTGGAAGTTCCGGATGGAATAATAGCGTTAGATAAACACTTAACTTTTCCAGTGATGGTTATTAACAACACAGGTAGAGAAATTAAATTATACAGAGGGTGTGTAGTAGCTAAACTAGAACATAACATTAGTGATATATTGGCAACAGATAGAGTAGAAAGACCGGGAGCAAACTATTCACAAACTTCTAGTGGAAGAATTAATAACAGACGCGGACGCGGAAGTAGAGGGAATGCACAAATGGATGAATTGATCCATCCATTCAGAAGAAATACAGCCCAAATACATTCACTAGACAAAATGACAAGGGAACAAGAATTGTTGGCACAGTTAAAAGCTCCACCAGAAAATAAGAAAGTATTAGAACAACATATAAAGGAAAATCAGGATGTATTTGCAATTAATTATTTAGAATTGGGAAGGACAAAAACAGTTACAATGGAAATAGATACGGGAGACCATCCACCAATTAGTTTAAAACCATATAGAACTCCTTTAAGAAATATAGAAATTGTCGAAAAAGCAATAGAAGACATGTTGAAAGCGGGAATAATAACAAGGTCAAAGTCATAATGGTCATCTCCGATTGTAATCGTGGCCAAACCTGATGGTTCAAGTCGGTTCTGCTGTGACTATCGGGCGTTGAACAAAATCACTAAGAATGTAGCATACCCACTGCCGGTGATTGATGATATTTTAGGGTTGCTTAATGGCTCTACATTTTTCACGACACTAGACGCAAGATCAGGATTCTGGTGTATTCCGATGTCGAAGGACGCTCAAAAGTAAAGTGCTTTCTGTACTCATATGGTTTCTTACGAATTCTTACGAATGCCATTCGGGGTTCGTACGGCTCCATCTCACTACATGCTCTTAATAAATGAGGTATTAGAGGGTATGCAAAAGTTTGCATTAGCATACATAGACGACATTCTAATCTATACAGCAGGGGATGTGGACGATCACTTAAAACATGTCAGACTAGTAGTCGACAGATTAAGAGTACATGATGTTAAATTGAAGCTTAGTAAGTGCCAGTTTTTAAAAACAGAAACAAAATATTTGGGGTATATTATAAATAGAGACGGAATTAAACCAGACCAAGACAAGATAAAGGTTATTAAAGAGTTACCCCCTCCAACTAACGTGAAAGAAGTGCGTGCTTTTATTGGAACTTGTGGGTACTATAGGCGCTTTATCCCAGGGTTTTCAAAGATAGCAGAACCAATTACTAATTTAACGGGCAAATACGCTAGATTTAAGTGGGATGATGAGTGTCAAAAAGCGTTCGAGTTTTTAAAAAACAGCTTAACAGTGGTACCACTATTGACGCATCCAGATTTGAATAAACAGTTAATACTATATACAGATGCTTCGGATAATGCTATAGGAGCGTGTTTGGTTCAACCATATGAAGGAAAAGAGTCTGGAATACCAGGGGTTAAAAATGAAAGGCCAATTTATTTCTTATCTCATAAGCTTAGCAGGTCGCAACGGAAATGGTCGACTATTGAGAAAGAGGCGTATGCTATACACTACGCTCTACAGAAACTAAATTACTACTTACATAACGCAAATTTTGTTATTAGAACTGACCATATGCCTTTAAAATCTCTATTAGAAGCTCCAGTGCAGAACAGGAAAATACAGACGTGGGCATTGAATCTACAGGGATACAATACAAAAATTGAATACATACCAGGTAGGATTAACACGTGTGCTGATTTGTTGTCTAGGATCCCGTACCCACAGTCATCAGGAGACACAGAAGATGAAGGTGAACCGGAGATCGACGACCGAAACTGGCAAGTAAATATATTAGATTCTGCCATAATAAATAGAGAAGAGTTTGAGAGTTTACCATCGGATCAAGAGGCTGAACCTAGAGCAGAAGACCCACATTTAGCACAATTTAATATGAAAGAAGAACAAGAATTAGATCCAAAAGTATTACAAATAAAACAGCAATTAAAAGAAACGGAGGAGAATAAATATAAGAAGAATTATTTAGTTTTACAAGAAGATGAACAGTTATATTATATGAGTGAAAAGAATGAACAGCTAAGGAAATATATTCCCACACAATTGGAAAATGAAGTTTTAAAAGCATATCATGATGAGAATGGTCATCTCGGTCGGGATAAATTAGTGAAAGCACTTACGAGTAAATATTATTGGCTGAACTTATTTAGATCTGCTTGCAAATATGTGGATACGTGTGAAAGATGCAGGTTAAGGAATATGAAAACAATTAAGTGTCCCTTACAAGATACAGATATTCCTCAGTTTCCAATGCAAAAAATTAGTTTAGATATATCGGGTCCTCACCCTAGAACATTGTCAGGAAACGTGTATTTAATTCATATAGTAGACGTCTACAGTCTTTGGCTGGAAGTTTATGCAATCCCAGATAAGAGCGCAGATACTGTCATTAATATTTTTTTTACAGGAGTTCGTACCGAGATTTAGTTGTCCACAGATTATACTCACGGATAATGGTAGAGAATTTGTGAATAAGAAATTCGAAAAGTTATTAAAAGATTTGAATATAAAACATGTAAAGACCTCATACTACAGACCTTCTTCAAATGCTAAGAACGAACGACAACATAGAACATTATACGATATTATAGCAAAAATTGTGGATGAACATGAAAAAGATTGGGATCTATTCTTAGGACCAGCGCTTAGTGCTATACGCACAAATCAAAATGAAAGCACGGGGTTTTCACCATTCTATTTAATACACGGGAGAGAACCAGTACTACCTATAGATAATCTGTTAAAACCAAGACGGAAATATATGGGGGAAGACTTTCAAGAGTTCATCATACAAGAAATGCATAGAGCACACGTAAGATTAAAGAATAATATAATTAAAGCGAGAGAAAGACAGAAAAAGTACAAAAACGTGAATACAAAATTACAGGAGTTTAAAGTGGGTGATAGAGTTTATTACAAGAAGCAAAGAAGGAACTCTAAGTTTGATGCTCGTTGGGTCCCAGGTTATTACGTTTTAGAAAAGCTAGGAAATGTATCTTATAGTATCAAGAACCAGGTAACGGGACATGTGGCAAGGGCACACGTGGAACACTTAAGAAGAGATGATGATGAGAAGGAAAATAATAATTATAATAATAATTATTATTCAGACACCGGATACTTAGATGAACGAGTCGTCAGGGGAACTATAATAACCCCAGGTTTTAGAAAAGATCCAGCACACAATCAGTTAAAAACAACTCCAGTTTACGATGATACTCAAGAACAGACAATACCGAAAACGATAGAAGAAGGAAATGTGAATGAGAGTCATTATGATAGTATAGAGTCTATGGAAGAGGAAATAAGTGCTCCATTTAAGAATACTAGACAAGCAACAAAAAGAAGAATGGATAAACAAAAAGAAAGAGACGTGAAAAGACAGAGGAGAATTAGAGAGTATTCAACAAGCGGTGAAGATATGCCTCTACTAGAAAGGTCCTTAAGAAATAATGATAGACAAATTAGATGGGATATTGAACGGAAGAGATTAGTGGCTGCTAGCGAGAGACATACAGATGAAGAAGAAGAAATGGATGAGAAGTCAGAGTCAAATAGTAGTATGGAGGAAGCTGATAGGTTATACGGAGAGGAGGATATTGATGTGGAGATAGCACTTATTCAAAGAAACTTGGAGTTATTGAAGAGGTGGAAACGTAAGAGGTGAATGGATAGAAAATATTGCAGATAGCAAGATATAAGTTTCATGGTTTAGAAAGGAAAGAGATACTTGATGAAGTATATGAGACGGTGGAAATGGAAAAGACTTCTGTTGATACTTTTCATAAATGATCTTGAGGAGTAGTTAAGGATTAAGATAACTAATATGGATGTAGGTTGAGTGAGGCATATATTTTTTTTTCTCTCTGTGATGGTACAGCAGGTAGATGTACTCTATAGTAAATAGACAAGTTTTTATTGGTGCTAGAAATACCGTGGTTAATGGTAATGATTAAGTAGTTAAGGAATATGTGGAACAAATCCAGGGGAAACAATTGGTGTGTCGAACCACAGGTTCTGTTGGTAGATAATACGCTCATTGTTAGTTAAAAACTTTTGTGAAAGAAACAGATATTGTTGTAAGTTAGAAATTGGTCTGTAGATAACAGATATATATATATATATATATATATATATATATATATATATATATATATATATATATATATATATATATATATATATATATACTTGACAGTGAGTTGTTTTAGTTTCTCGGTTATAAAAACAATGGAGTGACTTGGGTGAATAGATATGAGTTACATTGGTTCGTATAGGAGGACAATGTTGCTTGGTCACTTTAAGTAGTTAATTCTATGTGAATTATATATATTTTTTTTTGAAAACCTTCTCTTTAGCGAGAAGACAGTTGTTTTATTGAATCTGAGTTTTAAATGCCTCATATATATTATGTTTTTTTTTTTGCTTGATTTGCTCCTGTGATATGATTGTTATTATTTGATTTTAGAATAGGGTTATTGTGTTCCTAGACTTTTGCGTACAAACTATTGGTCCGTAAAAGAGACCGGTAGTGTTAGGTAATACTAGAAAATTTTATTTTGATTTGATAAGATGCATGTTATATTATTTTAAAATCTGTTTTCTTTGAATGAGTTGGAGGGTATAATGTCTTGTTTAGATTTTATTTCGCTTAACTCATAATTTAATTAAGTTGTTTTGTGTATTAGGTTACCTGATTATAAATTTAATTAAGTAAGTTAATTTTTAAATAGTTATGGTGTTGGCTGGAATAAAGAAAAAATATGAGTAGTTAATAAAACTACTGAGGGCTAATAGAGAGACACATACTGAGGGTTAATAGAGAGACATATAGTTAATCGGCATGAAGAGGTTCTTATGGATACGAAGTATTAGAAAATAAAATGGGAGATGCATTAAAGTCAGCATTATATGAAGATAAAGGAGGGGGAGACTGTGAATGGCAGCATATAAGCGGGAGTATTTATATAGGTAGACAAAGAAGCAGATTATGGGATGTGAGGGGGAAAGATATAGGAGCTGTGAAATACCAGCGGTTATTAAATTAAAAAGGTTCATGGAATATGAACATTGGCTCGTGGTAAAAGATGAGGTAACGGAAATATAGACAAGATTGTGGATGGCAATATAAATGTTGAATATATAAATGTTGAGAAAACTTATGTCAACTTGATTTATAGAGAACAAAGATCTATTTCATAAGATGTATTTTAAAAAATTGTTTTACAAATTTTTTTTATTGGCAAGGGAGGTAAATGTGATTGTGGGAACTATGCATTACTTTATGTAAATGTGATAATGTTGACTATTCATTCTTTATACTTTTCACTGGGTGCGCACCCCTTCTTTACTTTTTCTAACTACGTTGTTTCTGTTTGTCCTGTGTTGTGAAAGAGTGAGGAATTTCATAATGTCAAGTGTACGATAACGATTATACGAGCTATTCTTATGATATGTATATTTTGTACAGGAACTTTGAGGAGCCAAGAACGAACCAGAAATATATAGTGGATTACTATATGGCAGGGGAAAGATTTACGAATAGATTGGTTTACTTAAAATAAAGTTGGTTTGAGGAAGATTAGAGGAGTTGTGGGAAGTAAGGAAAGGGAAGGAGGAGTGTTTAGTTTAAAAAGGTAACCATATGTGGTATGATGTATTGTATAAAGTTGAGATTTAATGGTTATTGATATGTGTTATGTTATGAAGAGGCAGAAACGAAGAAGAAGTTATAGTGGGTTACTATATGATAATATGACAGGGAGAAGAGTTAAAGAATAGAATATTTACTTAAGTTGGAGTTGGTTTGGGGAAGATTAGAGGAGCTGTGGGAGGTAAGGAAAGAGAGAGAATAGAGTAGGGGGATTGGGAGTAAAGAATTTTTAAAGGAAAAATTCTTTAGAAAAACATAGGAAGGTGTAGCAGAAGTTGGGTATTAGGTGGGAAAAGGCTACAGCACGATTGAGCATCGGGATGGAATGGGAGGAGAGATGCTCAAGTCGTGACGTAGTTTGTTGTTAGGAGTTTACATCTAGAGCCGGAGCAGAGAAGACGCCATGTTGTGTCCAGATTGTCATCAATAAGAAATACACTCCATTTATAATAAACCAGAGAACTCGTTTGGCCTACTCTGTTATACAATATTTTCAAACACTGCACAGTCATTAAAACTACATCTTGTCCTACAACATATCATACCTGGACTAGGACTGCTCACTGTCTCAAAGAGTCAGCTGGTGAAATGAGAGCGCACACAGAACGAAGCTATGCGGGTCATTCTGGGATGCACCAGAGACACCCCAGTAGTGTGTATGTGTTACATCCTACATCCTTGGTCTGCCGACTGTTGCTGGTAGGCTCAAGGTGATGCAGGCGAATGCATACCTCAGAGTAGCTGCAGACACAGATCACACGTTGCATGAGGCGCTGGACGCAGTTAAGTGTCAGAAGCAGATAAGAGGGAAATCATGGATGGCTCAGGCGGAGGATATGATCAGACAGGTGTGCATCTTCGAGAACATTAGGCGAGGAGAGGAATTTGTCAGCGGAGCAGTCAGACTTGTGCAGAATTATAATCACATTGAGCCGGGAGTGCAGGGAGTGGCCAGCAGGGGCCACGGAAGTAAACAACCTGCAACTAATTCAGCATAATGCTCACCCGGGTGATGTGATTATCTACACAGATGGTTCGGTGTTGAGAAGGTAGGAGAAGTGCCTGGGGATTCTTAGCAAAAGCTAATGATCGACGTTTGGTGCAGGAGAGCCTGGCGTATGATACCACAACATCTAGCTTAAGAATGGAGAGGGATACGGTCAGTGCAGCTTTCCGCTGGATGGAGAACACGATACAAACGCATATCGTGATTGTAACTGACTCAGAAAGCATGCTGAGGTGGGTGAGGACAGGCAGGCTTCGGGCAGAGTGGCTTGCTTCGCTTCGGAGGTCACGGGTGGCAAGCATCACCTGGATCTTTTATTCGGGGCATGCCGGTGTTCTGGGGAATGAACAGGCGGACAGATTGGGTGGCTCGGCAAAACTTGGTGGAGTATTGATGCATGACAAGGCAGACTTGGTTGCGGCCTTGTGGGAGCAAGTGTACACTTCGGAGGAGCAAATGGTTTACCATGGTCTGGCAAGAATGAGGCAACGAGGAGTGACGAGGGGACATGGCCAACGCTCGGCGCTCAAAGGAAAGGCGAGACGGACATGTAATCAGATTGCTACTGGAACTATTGGTGTTTGAGCTCTTCGCTGGCTGCTGAGGATGGGAACGGAGTGCTTATTGGAATGCCCCGAATGCTGTGATGTCGATTCCTAAATCAATCAATCAATCAATCAATCAATCATACCCTTTGTTTACATAATTTTTATTATATAAACACAATTAACAATTCACAACTGTAGCCATATGTCTTAAGTAGTACACATTCATTTATTTGCTTGTAACACTATGGTATTTGTATTCAACAATAGAATCGTGAATTCTTCATTACAAATGGCCCATGGTATTGGCAGATCTCATCTATTCGTCACCGCACACTTGACAGCACTGGCCTCTAATCGTTATCGAGTGATGACAGTCTGGCTCTAGTGCTGGACATCCGGACACCCACACTTCAGCTTCACCATCTGGTTGACAGTATAGGTCGGTACAGTCATCGATGATATAGTGTGTATCCAACTGAAATTTCCAAGTAAAGACTTGTAAACAATCGTGATAAAAGAATGTCTACTTAATTATTGTAAGAGAATTATTAGGTTTCTCGTTTCTTTACTATTTCATATAATACTTGTCAAGCTGTAGTAGTTTGTATCCACATAAGAACGCTTTGCACTAGAAAGGAAACTATAATCTATGAGTAAGGAAAATAGGATTTATAAGTAAGGAAAATGTATTATATTTTAAATCTTAGCTGAGGAAAGGAAGACATGCCTTGGCATGCAACTGGTGTTGGCACGTCATATATCCATGATCTAGCATTAATGTAGTTCTTAAGTCTCTATTCTTCAACTGGTGTTGGCACCTCACATATCCGGGACCTAGCATTAATATAGTTCTTAGGGCTCCAGTCATCAACTGGTGTCGGCACCTCATATATCCGTGACCCAGCATTAATGTAGTTCTTAGGACTCCATTCATCAACTGGTGTTGGCACCTCATATATCCATGATCTAGCATTAATGTGGTTCTTAGGACTCCATTCATCAACTGGTGTTGGCACCTCATATATCCATGATCTAGCATTAATGTAGTTCTTAGGACTCCATTCATCAACTGGTGTTGGCACCTCATATATCCATGATCTAGCATTAATGTAGTTCTTAGGACTCCATTCATCATCTGGTGTTGGCACCTCATATATCCATGATCTAGCATTAATGTAGTTCTTAGAACTCCATTCATCAACTGGTGTTTGCACCTCATATATCCGTGACCCAGCATTAATGTAGTTCTTAGGACTCCATTCATCAACAGGTGTTGGTACCTTATATATCCTTGACCTAGCATTAATTTAGTTCTTAGGTTACCATTCATCAACTGGTGCTGACACTTCATATTTCTGTGAACTAACATTAATGTCGTTCTTAGCTCTCCGTTTATCAACTGGTTTTGGCATCTCATATATCCCTGATCTAGCATTAATGTAGTTCTTGGGACTTCGTTCAACAGGTGTTGGCACCTAATATATTCGTGACCTAGCATTAATTTAGTTATTCGGACTCCATCCACCAACTGGTGTTGGCACCTCATATACCCGTGACCTAACATTAATGTAGTTCCTAGGACAGCATTTATCAACTGGTGTTGGCACTTCATATATTCGTGACCTCGCATTAATGTAGTTATTCGGACTCATTCATCAACTGGTGTTGGCACCTAATATATCAGTGACGTAGCATTAATGTAGTTCTTAGGTTTCCATTGATCAACTGGTGTTGGCACCTTATATATCCGTAGTCTAGCATTAATGTAGTTCTTAGGACTCCATTCATCAACTGGTGTTTGCACCTCATATATCCGGGACCTAGCACTAATGTAGTTCTTAGGACTCCATTCATCAACTGGTGTTGACACCTCATATATCCGTGACTTAGTATTAATTTAGTTCTTAGGACTCCATTCATCAACTACATGGAGGTCAGCATCGCCGAATGGATAGAATGGATAAGAGCTCTCGATCTTACACATCCGGTGTGCTGATGCCAAGATAGGGGGCTCAACCCCTACATCAGTCAGTTGGACTAAAATGTTGACTTCCCTTCCTTTTCTTGGGGATGTAAATTAAAAGCATCTCTGAAGTCGTAGTGGGTTCGCCTGATGGCGAGGGACAATGGTAATAGGGAAAGCTAATCTACACGCAAAATTCAGTCCGCTTTTACTAGAATGGACTAAGCTCGAGGTCAAAGCGTCGAGCGTAGAAGAAGAAATGACCCATGTAGGGATTGAATCCTTTAGTTTGGCATCAGCACACCGAATGTTTAAGAACGAGTGCTTTTTCCGCTCGGCCAAGCTGACGTCCTCACTTCCCTTTGATTTGTCCAGTTGTCACAATACCTCTCTTCTCGTCACATGACCAAAGAAAGCGTTTTGTCACTTTCCTACCATTGTTAATTTAACTTTGTATTTTAGATATTGCATTGTAAATTCTGTTTTCACAATTCCTCTATATTGTTGTCTAATTTTTATCTACTTTCAGAATATCATTATTAAGTCTCATATTCTTAACCACCTTTTTCTTCTTTTCAAACTTACTTTTATTTGTCCACGTGATCACTATTACCGCCAGAATAGGCATTGCCTTAACATTTGTTAACTCATTTCTGAATCCTTGGTTGAGTATTTTCTTATCAGTGTTTATCCATGTGTCTTTTATGACGATTAAACTAGATGTGTCCAATAATCATATCATTTGTATTTGCACATTCTATTAGTTTCTCTGATCTTTCGTTTCTTGTACTTAAACCATAATTCCCCACCACATCCTACATTTTCACCTTCCTACTTTTGCATTAAAATCTCCTAGTATTATGTTTATTTCTTGTGATCTAATTAGAGATATCGCCATTTCTACCTCATCATAAAGCTGTTGTATGTCTTCATCACAGCTGCTTATTGTTGGTGCATATATTTGTATAATATTAAATCTATTTGTTTTGCCTCTGATATTGATCATATCAACTCTATCTGAAATATATAAATAACCATTAATTGACATAGCTGTTGTCTAATTAAATAGTATTCCTACACTATTTTCGTGCGTATTCCCCCCATAATAAATTATTGTGTGTTTGTCAGTTATGATTTTACCAAATCCAGCCCATCTCATCTCTCACTAACGCCCATTATATATTTTCATTTTCATATTTTCCATTTGTCCTATAACACTGTTCAACTGACTAACTGAATAACTGACTCAGAAAGCATGCTGACGAGGATGAGGACGGGCAAGCTTCGTGCGGAGCGGCTTGCTTCGCTTCGGAGGTCACGGGTGACAAGCATCGCCTAGATCTTTTCTCCGGGGCATGCCGGTGTGCTGGGAAATGAACAGGCGGACAGATTGGCTGGCTCTGCAGAACTTGGTGAAGTATTGATACATGACAAGGCAGACGTGATTGCGGCCTTGTGAGAGCACGTGTACACCTCGGAGGAGCAAATATTTTACCATGGTCTGGCAAGAATGAGATAGCGAGGAGTGACGAGGGGATCTGGCCGACGCTCAACGCTCAGAGGAAAGGCGAGACGGACATATAATCAGATTGCTACTGGTACTATTGGTGTTGGATCTTTTCGCTGGCTGATGAGGATGGGAGCGGAGCGCTTATGGGAATGCCCCTTATGCTGTGATGTCGATTCCTAAATCAATCAATCAATCAATCAATCAATCAGTCAATCAATCAATCAATCATTGTTCAACTTTCCTAACTCCGTTAGTGTTCCAGCATTCCATGTTCCTTTTTGAAATTGATTTATTTTAGTTTTTCCCCTCAGTGGTTTGAAGACTGTATGATTTCACCTGTGGATAATCACTGTCCCTATCGGACGAGGGTGCCTTTAGACAGTCATTAACTTCGTTCACTGATTGTAAACTATGAATACTCTTTAAATCGTGCGAAGATAATGTGGTGATTTCCCTCTGCCTTCCTCGTCCACATTGAGGTCTTTTATTTCTGCCTTTGGTAGCCATTACCGACTGTCAGAACAAGTGAAAGCCCTGTCTGCTCATCTGCAGAGTTATCCACTTATCCTAGTGGATAATCGTTCCTTGTTAAATATGTGAAGTAAAAAGAAATAAGCGAAGCTAGTAACTAAGTTAAAGTTAGTTGTATATCCTTCACATGATATCGCAGTCAACCTAAGCAAATTTTGGCGGTTTGTTATTTCTTGGCAAGCTTCAGTTAAGTAGTTTGCCATTGCTTTCTGAACAACTAGCACTCATACTATTGTGATTAAAACCAAAGGTATGCGATCTGCTGCCAAATCTCCCGCAGCTGTGTATGCGGCATTAACCCTTTCGCAACAGTCTGCTAAATGAAAAGATGATATAACACAAATAAAGAAGAAACACAGATGAGCGTACCTGATATATTTTTCGGTTCCACTCACAACAAATGATAATGATATCCAAATTGCCATCACCATTACAATAGGCGTCAGTGCAGTTTCCAATCTTGTATCTTCCATAAGCCTAAGGTGGTTAATGATAATAACCATAATGGTAAACAAAACAACAACACCTTATTCAAGTCAAAAACAATATCTATTGTGCGTGTGTATGAATGTGTGTATGTTTTCGATCAAGCGTTTGGACATTCATCCATCCATCATGTGCCATGCCGATAAGCGTGGGCGGTCATGTTCTGCAAACTCACTCGATCACCAGAGTCGTGGATCAGCTCCGTGTTCCTGTCTCGACCATGCCACGTGGCCAAGCCATCCAGGTATTTACTTCTCAGTATTACCCTTGGTCTTTTCCCTTCGATCTTGCCAGTCGTCACCAAGTTCTCCAAATAATTTCTTCTCATAATATGCCGAAAAAATTTAGACTATCTACGTCTAATGTTTCTAATCAGTTTACGATCTTCATTTGTTTCTTAAAGGACTTGTTCATTGGTTTTTCTGTCTGTCCATGGTATTCTTTGCATTCTCTTCAGAAACCACATTTCCACAGCCGTCAGCTGTGTTTCAGCTTGACTGCTCATTGTCCACGCTTCACATCCATACAAAATTATAGGTTCTACGTAGCACTTCAATACTCTTTTTCTCGTTTCAATTGATATCTTTTTATTGGTCAGTATGTCTGTCATCATGCAAAAGCCTACCTTCGCAATGGCAATTCTTGTTTTAATCTCTTCAAAGCATCTTCTATCAGATGTTATAACTGTGCCGAGATAACTGTATCGATTCACTTGCTTAAGAATATGCCCATTTATTTATATATCACATTGTGGAATTTCCTTCTTCCCAGTGAGGACCATAATCTGTGTCTTCTTATATTCAGTTCTAACCCTAGTTGTTCACTGTGTGCAACAACCGCATCTACTAAATCATGCAGGTCCTGTTCATTGTCTGCAATCAAGACTGTATCATCTGCGTATCTAATGTTACTGATGTATCGTCCCCCAATGTTGGTTCCTTCAATACCTTCAATATTTCTGAAAATATTTTCACTGTACAGGGAAAAAAGATCTGGAGACATTACACATCCTTGTCTCACACCTCTTTTAATAGGCTGATATTGACCTACATCGTTATCAATTCTGATGGCAGCTTGTTGTTTCCATTAGATGTTTGTTTATAAGTCTAAGGTCTTTTCCATCAACTTTTATATCTTCAAGCATCCTTATCATGTCGACATGTCTCACTTTATTGAAAGCCTTAGACATAGCTACACGTAAAGACCTATCCCCAGCCTTGAGGCCTATTGGGTTTATGGTGCTATCCCTATATGTGTATAGAAGAGTCGACACTCAACTGGTTATGTGGTCAACATCACGCCTGTCGTCTTGGCCTCCAAGAACGTTTCCTGGCACACATTCTAGACTGGGTAAAGTTACACAAAACATGTCTATAGAATCGACAACATGACCAGCGGCCCGGCAGGCAAGCACTGCATGACTGCGGCTCCAGTTTGGACACGATGTTCTGCTGCATTTGTGGTTTGGTGCCCCGAATTTGGTAAAGGATTGCTTTCACACACACACACACACACACTCACACACACACACACACACACACACAAGCACACATACACATAATGTGTGTGTGTGCTTGTGTGTGTGTGTGTGTGTTTGTGTGTGCTTGCGTGTGGGTCGTGACGTGGACGATCATGTTTCTACACATCTGGCTACCTACGACAGCATCTATTATTTCGTGTGCCGACACCTTTTCGTGCCACGACAAAGGGCTGTTAAAATATGTTCTCTAGTTTGCTTACACTATTTCTCTTCCCCCATATCGTTGCACTTGTCACAACATGTTACAGTTTGTCTATTCTTATAATGTTTCCAAACATGTTGACTGACTTCATTCTAATATCTGTTACAAACTGTCTTTGTGTCTCCGCCTCTTTCAAAATATTTAGGTTACTCATTTGGCTGTCCTCGGAATTTTTAGCCTTCTTCTCTTACACTTCATCACTAAGGCCTCATGTTGTTACATGTTATTAATTGTCAAAGATTCATTATCATTTGTTAAAAACTGGGAGGAGACTGGGGCACTCATAAGTGAATATCAGTATGCAATGAAAGAGATCATTTACCAAAAACTGGGAGAAAAGGAAGTAAACCAACAATACATCAAAACGTTCGTCTAAACGAGAACCAATTTTGCAGTGCTTGCCAGGCACACACTTTTATGAGTGGGTGTGCATTTGTATACGTGCGTGGCTCTGTGTGTGTATGTAACAGTACCTAACTAATAGACTTGGTCGTTTGTACCATAAAAGCTGGCAGTTCTAGAAAGAACAACCAATAGAAACAATAGGCAATTGTTAAACCAAATTCAGAACAAGCATCGGAGAATGCAAATATTAGACGTTGTATGTCTTCCTCAAAGTGGTCCGTAATTGCAGCATCATCTGCAACAAGCAACTCTCTGATTAGTACCCTCTTAATTTTCGTCTTGGTCTTCAATCTCTGAGCATTTTAGAGGCCGCCATCTGAGCGTGAGTGACTATATACCACCATCCTGATCACGAAAGGAATATTTCAATAGAAGTGAAAAGTATATTCTAAAGAGGGTGGGAGCTAGTACACAACCTTACTTATCTTCACTCTTGACTTAAAACACTTCTGAAGTTGAACCATCAAAGTTGATTGTACCCTTCATCTCTGTGCGGAACGATTCCACAATGGACAGAAGAGCTGATGGGCAGCCAATCTTCTTTAGTGCCTTAAACAGATCCTTACGACTGACCAAATCAAATGCTTTTGTGAGGTCGATGAAGGAAATAAACAGTGGTTGATTCTATTCACGGCATTTGTCTTGCATTGGTCTCAATGAGAATATCATATCAATGGTAGACAGGTTCTGTCGGAAGACACATTGTGATTCGGAGTAGACTTGATCTCCTAGGACTTGAAGTCTGTACAGAACTATTCTGGTAAATACTTTCCCAACAATACACAGAAGTAAGATACCCCTATAGTTGTTACAGTCGCTCTGATCGCCATTGTTCTTATACAGTGTTATGATGCTTTAATCTTTGAAATTCTGTGGGACTTGTCCTTCTTGCCAGCATAGCTCTATTAGCTGGTGGATCTGTAGAGTGAGTGTGTCTTGCCCACTCCTGATAACCTCTATTGGAATCCCATCCTTACCTGGGGCCTTACCAGATGCAAGTTCATTTATAGCACACTTAACTTCTATTATAGTGGGAAATGTGTCCAGGTGGTCAATAGTTGGTAGGGCTTCTGTGGCGTTGAGGGCATCATCCGATAGTTTGGTCTCACTTGAGTAAAGCTCCAAATAGTGCTCTACCATCTAGCAATCTGCTGTTTCTTATCAGTGATGACTTCTCCAGTCAAGGTTTTCAATGGTGCACTTCTTTTGATCATTGAATCACAGGCTTTCTTTATCCCTTCATACATGCTTCTGATGTTTCCCTTATCACTTGCGTTTTGAAAGGACTCATATAACTTGACCCAATAGTCATTTGCACACTGCCTGCCAGCCTTTTGCACATCCTTCCTAGCTTGCTTTAGCTCACTCAGAATGTTAAACTTTGTTCTTTCCTTGTTTCTTAAGAGAGCTATCTTCTTTTTATCAATCAAGTGCTGCAGTGACTGGCTGTTTACCGCAAACCAGTCTTGCCTCTTATGATACACAGTGCCGAAAAGCCCTACGGCTGTTTTATAAAGAGTTTTCTTAAGAACTTTTCAGGATCGTGGTTATTAATAATATTAATCCTATGGCTAGATTTGTGTTTAGCTGTGTAGATTCTCTTTGGCCTCAGTCTAACCCTTGCAATAAACAAAGAATGATCCGTATCACAGTCAGCACTGTGGTAACTTCGAGTTAATGATGTTTGCTTCAGATGTTGTCTCCGTGTGATGATGAAGTCCAGCTGATGCCAATGGCCGGATCTTTGATGTTTCCATGTGACCTTATGCAGCCTTTTATTTTTTTTAAAAGGGATTTGTAATACATAGGTCATTTCTGGTGCAAGGCTCCAAGAACCTTTGCCCATTTTCATTCATGCGATCGATGTTGTATTTTCCAAGGCAGACTGGCCATGAACTGGAGTCCTTGCCAACTCAAGCGTTGAAATCACCGAGCATATAAATGTAGTCGGATTTTGGAACTGCCTTGATCATAGAGTCTAACTCCTCATAGAACGAATCCCTCATATTATCAGGGGAAGTGAGTGTCGGTGCATTTGCAGTGATAATGGTGGCAAAACCACAAGAGGTTGTCAAGCGCAGGGATTAATATTCTTTCGTTACCTCAGCTGGAATATCAATCATTCCCAGTAGCGAATTCTTCACTGCAAAGCCCTCACCATGTTGCCTGTTATTTGCCTGCTCGCTATCCTTCCAAAAAAGGTGTAATTATTTTCCCTGAGGGACCCTTCCTCAGCAAGGCGAGTCTCCTGTAAGCCAGCAATATCAATGTTAAGACGATTAAGTTCGGCATCAATCACAGCCGTTTTTCTAACATCGTCTATATTCGTCAGGTCAGTGGAAAATCCATGACACATGGCTCTTACGTTCCTGGTTGTGAGCCGTATTTTGAGGTTTCTATTTTTCGTTCTTTAGTAATACCTGTTGCATTGGTTTTACAGCCTGCGATTTAGATTTTGTTCTAGTCCCAAGCACCCATTGAAGAAGGCAGGCTGTGGCGGATGAGCACCCAACTGGCCAGGGGCTGCCAAGTTTGAGGCGGGCGGTAGCTGATCAGTGACACCTGCAGGTGTCTCCATCTTCAGAGGCAACGCGTGGCGTGGTTCATGGCCAGCGTGCCTTGGAAAATACAAGATCGGTCGCATGAATGAAAACGGGCAAAGGCTGCTGGAGCATTGCACCAGTAATGACCTATGTATTACAAACTCCTGTTTTAAAACAAAAGAGATGCATAAGGTCACATGGAAACATCCAAGATCCGGCCATTGGCACCAGCTGGACTTCATCATCACACGGAGACAACATCTGAACCATATATCCTTGACTCGAAGTTACCACAGTGCTGACCGTGATACAGATCATTCTTTGGTTGTTGCAAGGGTTAGACTGAGACCAAAGAGAATCTACACAGCTAAACACAAATCTAGCCCCAGGATTAATATTATTAACACTCACGATCCTGAAAAGTGCTTTCAGTTTCAACAGCAACTTGAAGACGCTTTCACTGATACACCAAAATATTGTACAGTAAATGAAAAGTGGGGTCAACTTAAGAAAACTCTTTATAAAACTGCTGTAGGAGTTTACGGCACTGTGGATCATAAGAGGCAAGACTGGTTTGCGGCAAACAGCGAGACTCTGCAGCCCTTGATTGATAAGAAGAAGATAGCTCTCTTAAGAAACAAGGAAAGACCAACGCGTAACACTGAGTGAGCTAAGGCAAGCTAGGAAGGATGTGCAAAAGGCTGCCAGGCAGTGTGCAAATGATTATTGGATCAAGTTATGTGAGTCCATTCAAATCGCAAGTGATAAGGGAAACATAAGAAGCATGTATGAAGGAATTAAATTAAATTATCCCTCGATCAGGAAATCAACATCAGGATTGGCAAGGCAGCAACAACAATGAACATGTTAGCAAAAGAGTCTGGGAGAACAGGAAGCTTACTGCTAAAACAAAAGTCCTCGTCTACCAAGCCTGTGTCCTTAGAACTCTTCTTTATGGCAGTGAAACCTGGACAACTTACTCACACCAAGAGAAACGTTTAAACAGCTTTAATATGCGGTGTCTGCGAAGAATACTTGGTATTAAGTGGCAAGACAAAATCACAAATACTGAAGTATTGGAAAGATCAGGTTGTGTAACGGTGTATTCCATGCTCAGTCTTCGTAGACTTAGATGGGTAGGACATGTTAGGAGGATGGATGATGGTAGAATACCAAAGGACATCTTTTTTGGTGAATTACAGACCGATAGGAAATCTCAGGGTCGGCCTCTACTACGATACAAAGATGTGTGTAAGCGGGACATGATTGATACAGGCATTGATAATGCACGTTGGGAGCAAGTCGCCGCTGAACGTGTTGCATGGAGGGCAACTATCAGAAATGGAATAAAGACAAAGGAGAAAATGATTGCAGATAAAGCACACACAGAGTGTGAGAGACGTAAGATGGTGCACAATGGTGGAAATGACCATGTTTTCACATGCATCTACTGTGGGCAAACATTTGCAGCAAGAATTGGCCTTACCAGCCACACTCGCCACCGCCATGGGTCGTAGTTATTAAGCCTTTTTGAAGCAAAATGTACCAAACTATCGTCTGTCAAGACGGAAAGGTGCCAATGAAGGAATAAAGAAAGCCTGTGGTCCAGTGATCAAAAGAAGTGCACCATTGAAAACCTTGACTGGAGAAATCATCACTGATAAGAAACAGCAGATGGACAGATGGGTAGAGCACTATTTGGAGCTTTACTCAAGTGAGACCAAACTAGCGGATGATGCCATCAACGCCATATAGGCTCTACCAACTCTTGACCACCTGGACTCACTTCCCACCATAACAGAAGTTAAGTGTGCTATAAATGAACTTGCATCTGGAAAGGCTCCAGGTAAGGATGGGATTCCAATAGAGGTTATCAGGATTGGGCAAGACACACCCACTTTACAGATCCACCAGCTAATAGAGCTATGCTGGCGAGAAGGACAAGTCCGACAGGATTTAAAAGATTCAAGCATCATAACACTGTACAAGAACAAGGGCGATCGGAGCGACTGCAACAACTATAGGGGTATCTCACTTCTGTGTATTGTTGGGAAAGTATTTGCCAGAATTGTTCTGCGCAGACTTCAAGTCCTAGGAGATCAAGTCTACCCCGAATCACAATGTGGCTTTCGACAGAACCGGTCTACCATTGATATGATATTCTCATTGCGACAAATGCAAGAAAAATGCCGTGAACAGAATCAACCACTGTTTATTGCCTTCATCGACCTCACAAAGACATTTGATTTGGTCAGCCGTGAGGGTCTGTTCAAGGCACTAAAGAAGATTGCCTGCCCACCAACTCTTCTGTCCATTGTGGAGTCGTTCCACACAGGCATGAAGGGTACAATCAAGTTTGATGGTGCAACTTCTGAAGAGTTTGAAATCAAGAGTGGAGTTAAACAAGGTTGTGTACTAGCTCCCACCCTCTTTGGAATATACTTTTCACTTCTACTGAAATATGCCTTTCGTGATCAGGATGGTGGTATATACATTCACTCACGCTCAGATGGCGGCCTCTACAATGCTCAGAGATTGAAGGCCAAGACCAAAATTAGGAGGGTACTGATCAGAGAGTTGCTTTTTGCAGATGATGCTGCGGTTACGACCCACTCTGAGGAAGAATTGCAATGTCTACTATCTGCATTCTTCAATGCTTGTTCTGAATTTGGTTTAACAATTAGCAAAAAGAAGACACAGATTATGTCACAAATTGCACATGGGGTACCATCAATCTTTACTGACGACGCCGAACTAGAGATGGTAGACCATTTTACATATCTAGGATCAGTGGTAAATAGCAAATTATCCATAGATCAGGAAATCAACATCAGGATTGGTAAGGCAGCAACAACAATGAACAGGTTAAGAAAAAGAGTCTGGGAGAACAGGAATCTTACTGCCAAACCAAAAGTCCTTGTCTATCAAGCCTGTGTCCTTAGTACTCTTCTTTATAGCAGTGAAACCTGGACAACGTACTCACACCAAGAGAAACGTTTAAACAGCTATCATATGCGGTGTCTGCGAAGAATTCTTGGTATTAAGTGGCAAGACAAAATCACAAATACTGAAGTACTGGAAAGATCAGGTTGTGTGACAGTTTATTCCATGCTCAGTCTTCGTAGACTTATATGGCTAGGACATCTTATGAGGATGGATGATGGTAGAATACCAAAGGACATCTTTTTTGGTGAATAACAGATGGGTAAGAGATCTCAGGGTCGGCCTCTACTACGATACAAAGATGTGTGTAAGCGGGACATGATTGATACAGGCATAGATAATGCACATTGGGAGCAAGTCGCCGCTGAACGTGTTGCATGGAGGGCAAACATCAAATCTCGACGTCAAATCTATTTGTATTTGTATTTACAATGTTTATTGCAGTTCTACCTGCACTGGCAGAACAGAGTCCGTTGAAAAATAAGCTGGTAAACAACAACGTGGTGACAATAATAAAGATAACCATGCTTACATTATAATATCTGCCGTTCTCTTCACATCCAGAAGGCTCGCTTGGTGACGACCTCTATGATGAAATACGAAACATATTTATAACTTTATGCCTGTCTATATACTACCTACCTATCTACCTACTTACCAACTTACCTACTTATCTACAGACTTTTGAACCTGATTATATGTCTTGTCTGTCTGTTTGTCTGTCTGTCTGTCTGTCTGTCTGTCTGTCTGTCTGTCTGTCTGTCTGTCTGTCTGTCTGTCTGTCTGTCTGTCTGTAGAGAACTTAGTTCGCCACAAACTAATATTTGACAGTCAGGATTCCGGTCAAAATACTCTTGTCATACGGCCCTTACAAATATGATAGAAAACTGGCATAAAAATATTAACAACAATTCTCTATGTGGAGCGGTGTTTATACACTTTAGAAAAGCATTCGATATGATAGATCTTACTATTCTAATTTAAAAAAAAAAAAAATAAAAAATAAAAAAAAATAAATAAAACTAGAAACAATGAAAGTAAGCTTTAATATATTGACATTAATAAAATCATTTTTATTAGACAGAAACCAAGTAGCATCACACAATAAATCTTTAGGCACTGTTCCGAATTCCGGTCCCAAATAGTTCCGCAGTGAATGTAGTGAATAAGAATCCCTTACAGGACCTCATTGTGTGATTACTTCCGTTTTGACTACTTCCTTAGTTACATATAAATAAATACGGAGATACGAGGCTTTCAATACACTTGTTTCTACTTGATGTGAAGAAATATTATAATGCCAGGCAGACCATCAGCTCGGGTAGAGTGTTACAACTGGATGCTGTGTAACAATCCACTGTTGGGAGGATTTGATGCTCAGGGACAGTCAGTGGTCTTTGAAGTTGACGAGAGCTACTTTTTTCCACCGAAAGTACCACCGTGGTCACTTTCGTCGTGGTCAATGGGTAGTTGGCCTGGTTGAACGTGGTGGAGGTCGTTGCTGGTTGGAAGTTGTGGAAAGGCGAGATGCGACAACACTGGAACGCATTATAAGTGATCACGTCTTACCAGAAACGACCATTGTCACCGATGCCTGGCGAGGCTACAACAACGTAGGTCAACTAAACCATGGCATCTACGATCATGCAGTTGTTCATGCCAATAACTTTGTTGACCCTGTACACAGTGACATTCACACCCAAACAATTGAAGGGTTGTGGATGCAAGTAAAAAGGAAACAAAGATACCAAGGTGGCACTAGTCGTACAGTGTTTTAACACTTATTTAGCAGAATTTCAGTGCCGCCACAGTCACAAAGTACATGTTTTCGGACAATATTTACAACTTTTGTGCCACAATTTCGAGATATAATTTCATATATTGATGCAGGCTGCTGTGGGTTTGATTGATCATTATCATTGTCACCAGGCTGCTGTGGGTCTGATTGATCGTTATCATTGTCAGCAGGCTGCTGTGGGTTTGATTGATCATTCTCTGAAGCATGATTTTTATTTGCGCTCCCTTGCTTTGAACTCAAGCGTAGTCTATACGCAATACATATTCATGCATTGGACTGAACTTTGAACTCAAGTGTAGTCCATACACACTATTTCAAGTAATGCTGGAAGGAACTTTGCATGTGGATTAGCTTCCCCTATTAACAGTGTCCCTTGCCATCAAGTGAATGCACTCCGACTTCAGAGGTACTTGTAATTTACATCTCCAAGCAAGGACGATAGGTCAGCATTTTGGTCAAACTGCCCGGTGTAGGGGTTGAGCCCCTTACCTCGGCATCATCACACCGGATGTTTAAGAACACGTGTTCTTATCCATTCGGCCATGCTGGCCTACAAGTATGGAGTTGAAACCAGGGATCTGAGTCAGAGACCAAATATAACTAGAAAACATTGTCAAATGAATTTTGTAAACATAAACAATACATATTACCATGTTATGAGACACATCCACCACCCACCCACACATCCCCCATTCACCCCAACTCCCCCACCCAACCACACACACAACCCAGATACACATACATGCCTCCACCCATCCACCACATTGTGTGTGTAAGTGTGCATGCATGCAGTGTATGCGAGGGAGTGTATCTTCGGGTGTTATGTGAGTACGTGTGCGTAAGTATATGGATGTGTGTAAGTGTGTGTATGTGCGTGGGTATATGTGTGTATTTGCGAGTGTATTTTGTATGTGAATGTGTGTATGTACATGTGTGAGAGAGAGAGAGGGAGAGAGAGAGAGAGAGAGCAAGAGAGAGAGAGAGAGAGAGAGAGAGAGAGAGAGAGAGAGAGAGAGAGAGAGAGAGAGAGAGAGAGAGTTCAATTGCATCACTAAAGTTTACGCTACATAATGTATATGTAAAATTATTTCTCCACTTCTTGCAATGCGAGAATTCTCACGACAATCGTCATTGTCTCAATTGTGTGTAAAGTGTGGGAGTTTGTTCTTATTAGTTTCAGTGATCATGTGAGGCATCATGTATGTGTCTAGATGTGAGGATGTGTGTATGAGTGTGTATGTGAGGGATATGGGTGTGTGTGGGGATGTGGGGAATGTATGTGTGGAGGGGTTGTATGTGGGGGATGTGTATGGGTTAATGGGTGATGTGTGGATGTGTGAAGGGATTTGTAGTCGGTGTTGGATGTATGTGTATGTGAGGGATATGTGTGTGTGTGTGGGGGGGGGGGGAGGGATATTTGAGAGGATAGTTGGAAGTATGTGGGTGTTGGTGGGTTGGGAGGGGTGTGGGTAGGGAGTG
>OY992882.1:38558285-38590785 GCA_963921405.1 Cepaea hortensis
TTGCCAGGCTTATTTCACTGCATCTCGTCAGTTGCATACTACAGCATTCTCACACCATAAACTAAAGCAATAAGAACAATATTTCAAACTTAAATATAAATCACATATATTCCCACAGTAATTTGAATTATCTACCACTTAACAGACGATAGATTTAAATATTGAGCACAACCCACTGCTGGCAGGTTGTGCTCAATGTTTATACCCTCCCAATTGCGCTCTTCCGCCCGAAGTCGTTGGCACAATGTGGGGTGTCGGGTTTGGTAAGCGCCGCCCAACGATCGAGGCTAACAGAAATGATGTTGGATGGACTGGTGCGGTGGTGTCGAGCGAATATCATCAGCAAAATAAGCGTTTAAACGGCTTTAAAAAAAAGTCGCTTAAAAGTCGACAAGGTCGACTTCATTGCACCGGGTTTATCCCATATGGCTCGGTCTCTTCCCGCAGCGCGGAAAGCGTCGCACAAAGCACGAACGCCGTAGCTTTTTTTAGCGACGACCCACAGGAGTCTCTGAATCATTTAACTCGTAAACCGAAGGGCGCGGCCCGGAATCGAACCCACAACCTTCGAAGCACGAGTCAAACGGCTTGATCACTTCGCCACAGAGACTCCCACAGAGACAAAAAAATTAAGTAACGTAAACAAAACGATACAAATCTTCTAACAATACAAAATAAAATTGATTACAAAAAACGCAATCAAAAGTTAGCTAATTTTGTCAATATGCCGAATAACTGTCTTTGTACATAGTTATCTTGTCGCTTTCGCTTAATTAATTTATGAAAATTGAAAAAAAAAAAATAACCACATTTTGCCGGTGGGGAATCGAACCACGGTCTCCTGCGTTACAGGCGGAGATACTTACCGCTATGCCACTGAGAACACGACGAAAGTTTTACAAAAATATGTCATGTAGTTAGTCCCGATGACATCACATAGACTTGCCTTTGACCCATTGCCTTTGACCCATTACCTTTGACCCATTGAGGCTCTGTAAGATATACCAAATCACGTATTCACTGCGGAACTATTTGGGACCTCAATTCGGAAGAGTGCCAAAATTTTTAATTTATTAAAAATATTAAATTGAGACTTGGGCACTCTTCCGAATTCCGGTCCCAAATAGTTCCGCAGTGAATAGGTCAGGGGTAAGGGTTAGGGTCAGTGTTTAGTTAACAACTAACCCTAACCCTTAACCCCTGACCTATTCACTGCGGAACTATTTGGGACCGGAATTCGGAAGAGTGCCGAGACTTGTATAAAAAACCAATTTTTGGTTTTTATACAAGTCTCAATTTAATATTTTTAATAAATTAACATTTTTTAATTTTTTAATGTTAATTTATTAAAAATATTAAATTGAGACTTGTATAAAAACCAATTTTTGGTTTTTATACAAGTCTCAATTTAATATTTTTAATAAATTAACATTTTTTTTTAATTTTTTTATTTATTTTTTTTTTTTAATTTTCTTCGCTGGAATTAAAATCTTTTTCTAAAGAGCTTGTGAGGGAGTTAATCATAGATCCGCATCGAGGAGGATTTATAACACATGAACACTGGACCGCAGGCGTGAACATGTAGTAGGGCCTATACTCTGTTCTATATCTACTGCCCTGCTGTCTGAATGAAAAACTGGGTGAATTTCAAGCCAACGCTTCAGAAAAGCATCAAACCTGGTGACTTCAATATCCATTTACTAGCGGTCTGTTAGACCAAGTCTGCGGAAGGACTGAGGGCTTCTTCTTCTGCGTTCGTCCGGAATGTTGTTTCAGACGTAATTGCCTTGTGTCTGTTTACAGCAGAGCTGCGATATTTGAAGCTTTCGGCCGACACAACCGACTTCTTCAGGCATTTGTTGACCGGTTACCTTCCCGAGCAACTGAGGACACACGAGATGTGCAACATGCCTGCCAGTCCGGCGGGCATGTGTTCGAATTCCCACTAAGGCAGGAATTTTCACCCTTGACTTGACCTCGGCTCCTAGGTCCACCCATCCAGAAATGAGTACCAGGAAATGTCTAGGAAAGAAAAAGCGGTCAGAGTGATACTGACCACATCATACATGGAGTGCCGATTGGTCTATACAAATATGGGGCTGGCACCATGCATCCAGTATGTCTCACATGTGTGCAATGACCATTTACTTATACATATTATAAGGTTGGTACATGAATACTTTCTATCAAACATATAACTTCAAATGGAAGATTCGCGAAACAGATTAAGGGAAATGTAATGACTGACATGACAGCTTTCTACCAAACATACACCATCAGATGGGAGATTCGTGACACAGATTAAGGGAAATGTAATCACTGACATGACAGCTTTCTACCAAACATACACCATCAGATGGGAGATTCGTGACACAGATTAAGGGAAATGTAATCACTGACATGACAGCTTTCTACCAAACATACACCATCAGATGGGAGATTCGTGACACAGATTAAAGGAAATGTAATCACTGACATGACAGCTTTCTACCAAACATACACCATCAGATGGGAGATTCGTGACACAGATTAAGGGAAATGTAATCACTGACATGACAGCTTTCTACCAAACATACACCATCAGATGGGAGATTCGTGACACAGATTAAGGGAAATGTAATCACTGACATGACAGCTTTCTACCAAACATACACCATCAGATGGGAGATTCGTGACACAGATTAAGGGAAATGTAATCACTGACATGACAGCTTTCTACCAAACATACACCATCAGATGGGAGATTCGTGACACAGATTAAGGGAAATGTAATCACTGACATGACAGCTTTCTACGAAACATTCACCATCAGATGGGAGATTCGTGACACAGATTAAGGGAAATGTAGTCACTGACATGAAAGCTTTCTACGAAACATTCACCATCAGATGGGAGATTCGTGACGCAGATTAAGGAGAAGTATAGGCCAAGCAGAAGCAACATTTCAGACAATGAAAATGTTCTTACGCAGTAAGTTACTATCATTAAATGTCAGAAAGAGAGTTAACGTTACTTGCATATTTTTTACAGCACGTCGCGTCACAGTCAACAACAGCATTTTTTTTATGTTTGTGATTTCTTGGCAAGTTAACGTTCAGTATTTGCCAGAAAGAGAGTATTCAAGTGTTATATAGAACCTTTTTGCTGTATGGATGCGTATAAAATCTAATGGCTGTGGAAATGTTGTTTCTGAGGAAAATGCAAAAAATATCATGCACAGACAGAAAAACCAATGACAAAGAAACAAATGAAAACCGTAAGCTGATTAGAGAAATTAAACAGAGACTGTTACACTTTTTGGACACGTTATGAGAAGAAGTAAATTGGAGACCTTGCTGACAACTGGCAAGATTGAGGGGGGAAAGAACAAGGGGAAGGCAGAGAAGTAAATACGTTTTCTAGGCCACGTGGTATAGTCGAGACAAGAACGCAGAGCTGACTCACGACTTTTATGATCGCGTGAGATGGCGAAACAAGACTACCCATGGTACATGATGATAGTGAGTGAATCATAGAAGATGAATGAAAACATGAAGAAGAGATCGAGGACACGGATTTGTGGTTCCTTACACGAATGATACGAATACATTGGACTATCAAAGGCTAACAACGATTGTCTAGAAGAGGATTTAAAAAAGTAGAACTTTAAATACAACTATGTGACATATATGTCATCATCTCGCAGTCTTTTCCAGCAGACAGCTTCACGCGCTATTAATTACTTAGGACAGGAGAATTCTTCTTCTTCATCTTCAGCGTTCCGAGCCATTGAGGTTCTTTGCTGCAAATACAATCCGTCTCCATTCGTCTCTCTGGTGGACCTTCTCTTGCCAGTCGTTGATTCCAAGTGCTTGCAGGTCTGTACATGTATTATCTCTCCACCGCCTTCTTGGTCTACCTCGGGGTCTACGGTCATTTATTTCCTGAGTGTAAGCGAGTTTTGTTTCCCTATTATCTTCCATTCTTTCTATATGCCCCAGCCATTGTAGTCTATTAGCCTTCATGATACCAGTGATTAGCGGGGACTTAAACAGATCATAAATGTCTTTGTTACTTCTTCTTTTCCACTCTCCACTTTGTGTATCCCTAATGGGTCCAAAGATGCGTCTTAAAATTTTGTTCTCAAAGGTTTGTAACAAGGCTTCGTCTCCTTTCGTTGTACTCCAGGTTTCAGAGCCATACAGCACAACTGGTCTGATCAGTGTTTTGTATATTGTGATTTTGGTGTTACGAGATAGCGCCTTTGATTTTAGTAGATGTTGTAGTGCATAGTATATCTTATTTCCAGAGTTGATTCTAGTTTGTATTTCTTCCCTTATGATGTTGGAGCAGTTGAAGATCGTACCCAGGTATTTGTATGTTTCCGTTCTTTTAATGGTCATATTATCTATTTGTATGTGGCCAGAGTTTCTAGCCATTCCGTCTCTTGAAATTACCATATATTCTGTCTTATCTTGGTTGATAACCAGCCCCATCTGTTGGGCTTTTTCCTTTAAGTGAGTCAATATTTCCAATGTCTTTTGTTCACTTTGCCCTATAATATCTATATCATCTGCATAACCAAGCAGCTTGGATGTTCCTCCAATATCACATTCCTCCTTTACCTTCCTTACAACTTTCTCTAGAGCCAGATTGAAGAGTAGCGGCGATAGTGCATCACCCTGTTTCAAGCCAGATGTTATTTGGAAGGGGTCTGATTTCCTGCCTTTATATGTTACTATATTATAAGTATCTTCCATGCATAGTCTGGTCATGTTGATTAACTTCCTTGGTATTCCAAATTCCTGCATAGCATTCCATAGACTATTCCTATGGACACTATCATAAGCCTTTTTAAAATCCACAAAAATGTTATGGAGATCTCTTTTATATTCCCAATGTTTCTCGGCTATTTGTCGTAAGATAAATATCTGATCTATTGTTGATCTGTTTTGTCTAAACCCCGCCTGGTAGTCACCTAATATGTCTTCTGAATATGGTTTTAGTCTATTTAGTAATACTGCGGATAGTATCTTATAGCTTGTGGACAGTAGTGATATTCCTCTATAATTTCCACATTGGAACTTGTCTCCTTTCTTAAAGATAGGTATCAATAATGACTCTTTCCAGTCATGGGGTAATTCTTCTGTCCTCCAGATTTTTATTATTAGTTCGTATAGCTTTAGATGTAATGCATGGCCACCTGCCTTTATAAATTCAGCAGCAATTCCATCAGTCCCAGTTGCCTTATTGTTTTTAAGTCGTGTGATTACATATAGGATTTCTTCAAATGTAGGTTCTTCAATTTGTGGTTCGCATGTTAGAACCTCTTCCTGTGAGAAAATGTTACTTGGAGCTTCACAATTTAGTAATTCAATAAAATATTCTTTCCATGTGTTGCACATTTCCTCATTGGTATTTATCATATTCCCATTTTTGTCTTTTAAACCATATGTGTTTTGTTGGTGCCCTCGTTTCATTGACTTCAGTTCTTTAAAAAATTTTCTGGATTCATTTTTCTGGTGATTAGTTTCCATATCTTTGATTATATTATTCATATATTCTCGCTTCTGCTGTCTGACTATTTTTGTAGCCTCTTTACATTCATTTCTATAATGCTCTTCCTTTTGGATGTTATTGATGTCATTTAACCATACATGTCTGGCATTCTTCTTCCTAATGACTGCTTCTTCACATTTTTGATTGAACCATCTGTTCTTTCTATGCGTGGTTAACACACCGAGACATTCTTCTGCGGTAGACTGAATTGTATTCTTGATGTTCAACCAAGTTTGGTCAATGCTTTCCTCCAAAGGGTTTTGCAGAGTTTCAAGTTTACATTTTATTTCATCTGTAAATTTCTCTTTGACTGTAATGTCTTGCAGTTTTTCTCTGTTATATGTTGGGTGTAATCTTTGTAATTTAGTATAGAAAGCTCTCTTAAGTTTTATTTTAAATTTTGCTCCAACGAGGAAGTGGTCACTGTGGCACTCAGCTCCTCTATAACTTCTGACTTGCTGTATGTTTGATGCATTTCTGTTGTTAATTAAAATGTGATCTATTTGATTATAGGTTCTCTTGTCACATGATTTCCAAGTTTGTTTGTGTATATCCTTTCTTTGTAGTCTGGTACTGCTAATCTGCAGTCCTTTGGCTTCTGCCAGGTTGATGACTCTCCATCCATTATCATTTGAAGTTGTATGTAGGCTTTCCATACCGGCCACTTTTTTATTAGTTTGCTCTCTACCTATTTTTGCATTGAAGTCTCCTAGCACAATCAGGATGTCCTGTTTGGGGGTTTCTTCTATGACATCTTCCAGATCATTATAAAAGTCTTCTTTAATATCATCTTCTTTCTCTTCAGTAGGTGCATGTACATTAATCATCGTTATATTTTTCCATTTACCTTTTATTCGTAATTTACTAATCCTGTCATTAAAAGCTTTAAAGTTTAAAACGTTCCCCCATAACTCTTTTTTGATGACAAATCCTGTTCCTAATTCATGTTTATTTTGGGTGTTTCCTCCATATATTATAATCATTCCATTTTGCTCTAAAGTACCCTCTCCTGGCCACCTTATTTCTTGAATTGCTGTTATATCCATTTGATATTCAATCAGCTCCCGGGTTAGTTCTTCGGCCGCTCCAGCTCGATATAGGGTCCGTACATTCCATGTTCCAAATCTCAAAAGTCCTTTAACGTTCCAAGGTCGTTGTCCAGATAAGTCAGTCCGATATCGAGGCTCATGTATTTGTTTCGTAACAAAGAAAGGTTTTTACAAAGGTGGGGATGTTAACCCCACGCTTCAACCCCCAACCTGGAGGACCAGGGTGTTTCTCTTTGTCTGTTATCTACCCTTTGACCTGTCCGGCTTGGGAGGCCCTGCTGGTAGCTACGCTACCTCCGGCATAGCTCTCAGGGTCATTGAGAAACTCAAGCTCCCCCACCACGACAAGGTGGAAACACCATCGGGGAGAGGACAGGAGAATTAACAAAACGAAATTTCGTTTCGTTTTAATTCAAATGATTGGCCGCGCCCCGGAAACACAGGCTTAATCTAGACAAAGGCTTGGTAGAAAAAGCGGTCTGGTCAATCGCCATATTTCTCCAATGGTAGCGGGTGACCCATTGTTAATGGGTTAATTTAAAGCCCACTTATTCTCTGCGTTTTAGGTGAGCATTATATTATATACAACATATCATGTTATGTATTAGGAAATGCTTTGTGGCAACTAATATCATGATTGAAGTTGTGTGTGTGAAAATTAGGAGAATCGCTTTCATTGAAATGTTGGTTTACGTCACACAGCCTGGACATCGCCATGTTGTCCAGTCAGCCTTCATAAAGCTTACAATATAATCTTGCTATGAGTCATTATTCTGAGATGATTTTGTGAACTTACTATATTCCTAAATACTTATTTTTCACAACTGGTCTCTGTGTTATAAAGTGGTTTTTTCCTGAGTGCTTATTTTGTATTTCTGCTCTTATGATGGAGAAATATTACTATCTCACATTTGTGTACAACTTTAATATAGGTTGTTAGATAGAGAGAGAGAGATATATTCTCGCTTGACTTTTTCATGCACTTAGGAGTTAATCTTTTGTTTACCTGGTTGTAAATACACAGAGATTGTCTTGTAGTCTTTTATTTTCATAAATGATGTTATGGGATTTTCATGTGGTATGATATACATAATCTCAAGTGTATGGGAAAAGATTCCCATAATTTCTCTTTTATGAGTATTTTACCTTTTATGCTCATGATTGTTACTGCTTAATGCTGTAATAAATGCTGTTATAAGATTGTCATTTGGTATGATATATCTATATATAATCTCAAGGGAGTGGGAAATGACACCATGCTCTTGTGTTTTTACTTTGAGATGTTGGGTAATACCCACTAGAGAGTTCATACCATGTTTAGTAAAAGACCAACAAGGTTTTCTGTTATTCATCATATGTATATTCTATTCATGATGTTACTGTTGGAGTAGATCTTTTAACCCCCCCCCCCCCATTGGGGACAAACACATGATGATGATGATGATGATGATGCAGGAGGAGATGACTGATTGGTAGCTAGCCTTTTTGCCATTTGTCAGTGGTAGTCACATAATGCTGTTTGTAACTATGGAAAGGAGATTTATGAATTGTGTACATGAGGACATTGTCTCAGGAACTTTTTCCATGATGTGACAGCGGTACTATCAAAAGATGTTTGCATATTTAGGAGGTGAAGAAAACCTCCCAGGAAGCTCCAGTATCAGTCCCGAAGAAATGTACCTATTGAGTAGATATCTCACTCACATTTGGAGTGAGACAAAACTCTACAGTAGGCGACAAGTGCTAGGCAACTATTGTCACCTTTCTTTCTTCTCCCCTTTTGTTTCCTCTATTTTTATTATTATACACTGGTATCGGAATGTTTATTTTGTTATTTACACTGATATCAGAATATATGTTTTATTATGATAACTGATATCAGAATATATATTTAATTATGATACATTGGTATCAGAATGTATGGTTTATTATTATCCATTGTTATAAGAATGTATATTTTATTATGATACACTTATCAATGTTTGGGTTGTATTACTAATCTATATCGACCCTGTTCTTCTTCACTCTACATAGGCGCTAGAGATGGCAGTGGAGTATTGGCACTAGTCACCATGCTTGGCACTGGATTTATAGTCAACTTGTTTGGATTTAGAGGCAGGAAACTGGGATATCAGCCTCCTCTAACATTCTACAGAGAGTGCTGGTTACGTTACTGCTACAGAACCTGAATGTCAATGCCTGGATACGTAACGGATTTTGAATATACGGAAGTGGATTCCCTACCTCTGGGAACTTACAGACGGTGTTAAGCTTTTCAATGTCTGCAAAGACATGAGGCATGCCTGGCCTAGATGGTTTTCAGCGTATATCCTCTCTAAAAGTCACCGCCTAATTCCACGTTCAACTGTCATATTCCAGAGGCTCAGGGATAGTCTGGAATTCACCATCATTTACCAGTATGGATTTAACCAACTGATTTTGTGAACTCCCAGCTTCCTTTGAATCTTCTCATCCATCATATCCCAGACATGGATAATCAAGCACATTACCAACTCCCGTCAATCAAGTCGTATATTCAACTGAAGAAAGAATAACCTACATCTTAACCCAGAGAAAGGTGCTGGAATATTCATGCCCAATTCAAGTTAGTTCTGTCAGGAAATTCTAATGGATTATGTGATGTCACTCCTCATCCAAAGAGATACTGAAAGTGTTTGTGCCTGATCCTGATCGAATCAATCACATGGACTCCTGTGTGTCACGCCACGCCAGAACGCTTCAGACTTATTTATACCTGTCTGTTATATCACCCTGGAACGCTCCTAGCCCAGTGACTTAGCAACTATGACTTGAGAGATTACAGTATATCCACATTGGATTCATATGGATTACTCCTACATGTTTTTCGCGATGGATATATGATCCAGAAGTGAAAGTTCTGTGTGTGTGTGTGCAATCCCCAATTTTCTGAATAGGTGGATATATGCAAAGCAGCTGTTTTCCTGGATTATAGAGAGTGTGATTATGGCCAGACTTTTTCTAGTGGATATTGAAGGAGAGGGAGTCATCATCAGACCCCTAGGATATTTCTAGAGACAGATTAGATAGATTTTCTTTATCTAGTTCTTTGTATGGATTATTTACTTTGTTTTGTGTTTGACACATGTATTTGATATGAACCTTTTTTGGGGAAATATTTTTGGGGACTTCTGTTTGGTTGTATACTTTGTGTGCATTGCCTGAAATATGATAATTTTTCATGTCCATGTCACCATATTGTAGCCAACAGGGTTTTCCAGAACCCAAATGTTTCCACAATACAATTGTTTGTTTGTTTGGTTTAACAAAGCCTTGCAGTTACTTCATTGTTAACCTGTTGTTCCAAAACTGATGTTTATAGTCCACTTATTGTTACTGTTATGTGATACAGTGAGTTATGGTTACTGATATGTGATACAGTGAGTTATTGTACTGTTTTGTCTAACCGTGGCTGTTTTCCTTTGTCATGTAATCCAGTGTTGTGTCTAACAGTGGTTGTTGTCCCTCTGTTGTATAATACTGTGGATGTGCATGACAGTGGATACTTGTCATTGTTTATATATATGTGGGAGATTAAATGTGGGGCGGGGCACTTACACATAGACACACCCTCTGGGTAGAGTGATTAGTACTCGGGTGTCTGTGGTAGAACTTCCCGGATCTCCCAGCCTTCTATGGGAAACATTTCTTCTATGTTAGTGTTGAACTTGCACCCTTTTCTGCCTTGTTCAATACTTGGGGGTTACGAGCCAATATATTAATTCCTATAGAGGGCGTGTTTGGGTTTTAGACCCCATTCATACTGAATACCCCTAGCGAAACTTGTCCTTATTCTAATTTATTATATTTACCACCCTACAAACTATAAGAATGAGACAGCGTTCTTTGGTCAGATGATGTGACAAGTTATATAGTTAGTTGCTTATCTTTTACAGGACGTAGCACTCATCTTCGGCATTTATTTTGTTGGTTGTTCGTGATTGCTGGGCAAATTTACGCTCAGTAGTTTGCCATTGATTTCTGAATGATCGGCACACCTACTATTGTATGGAAACCAAAGCAAGGCAGTCGGCTTCCAAATCGCCGATAGCTGTGTTTAGAACACGGTATGCGGGATTATGGATTGCATTGGTAACCTCTTCGCCACAGCGCCGGCTGATGTGACACGAGGCATTAGAAAACATAGTGACAACTGGGATAATTGTGACAACTGGGATAATTGTGACAACTGATAATTGTGACAACTGGGAAGATTAGTGGGAGGGGAGGCAGAGGCAGACAGAGATAAAGGATATTGGATGGACGGAGACGGTGGCATGTTATCAATATAGTTGAATTCGAATACCAAGAACATAGATCTGTGAAAAGTCATGAACCCAAACGCCAGTTGACAGGGAACATGATGATGATGATGATGATGATGATGATGATGATGATGGTGGTGGTGGTGGTTGTGGTGGTGATGATGATGATGATGATGATGATGATGATGGTGGTGGTGGTGGTTGTGGTGATGATGATGATGATGATGATGATGATGATGATGATGATGATGATGATGATGATGATAAATACAAACAAGGCACTAATCGCATATTTAAAAGAAACTACAAGAAGCAAGCAAAACTACGAGGATAAGTTAATAAGTAAGTCACAAATGACTGTAGAAAAATAACTTACAATGATAACAACTTGAAAGCAGTTTATTTTTATCCCTACATTGTCCCTTTATTTCTCAACATAATTTATACCATCATTGATGCATTTGCCGGTCTCTCTGGCCGATGGGTTACAACACTTTCTCCGTAATCCCGTTTATCACGCAGAGTGTCGTAGCAGACGAGAGCTGGAAGCGGTTCGACCCCCGCTGGTGACTTGCGGGATAATTGAGCCGGCCGCTCAGAAAGCAATGGCAAACTACTGAGCGTAATCTTGCCGAGAAATCAACAGACAGCTGAAAGATGCTGATGTTGACAGCGATGTCCTGTAAAGGATATGCGAAAAAAAAATTGATGCATTTATCCCATCGTTTTTTATCAGTCCTCCCAAACCAGCTGCATAGAAATGCTGGCTTTGTTTTAATTTACCAGCCATCCCACAGCACTGTGTGACTTACTTACTGACTCGCCCTGGCAACTTTTTCTACCCAACTATGCACCGATTTACGGGAAATCTCTAGGGGCTGAGTCCACTGAAAACCCACCTTGGCGGGAGACATTTCGCGAGTGACGCTGAAGTTGTATGTGAAGTGAAAATGTGGTTTAGAAAACAGAGCACGCAGTTCTATGCCGCCGGTTTGGGAGGACTGATAAAACAATGGGATAAGTGCATCAACGTTGGTGGAGATTATGTTGAGAAATAAAGGGACAATGTATATAAAAATAAACCGGTTTCGAGTTGTTATCATATTTAGTTATTTTTCTACAGCCATTTGTGACTTACTTATTAACTTACCCCCGTAGAAGCCGACATGTATAAGAACATCGTGTAAAACTTCACACCTAATACAAACAGACTGCTATACAACTGCTGACATTACCATGAGAATGTAGATGTGCAGAAAAAAATAAGCCGTTTAAAAAAAAAACAATGCCGAATATGCACCGTGGCTGTGTTCTTAAACGTGTTCCAACATACAACCAAACATACAGGTCTATGAAATTTGTTAAAATTATTGCCCTACCGTGAAGTATCTTGGTATTGCGGAGTGTTTACAGTTTTGTCCGAGTGATAAATGCCTCATTTCCCACAAACACGTTTGCAGACGTTAAGTGTTTTCTTTAAAGTAATGGATCCGTTTGCACGCCTTAAGCCTCATTGGGCGTATGGTGCTGGGTCAATATTGTTACATACCAATGGGCACTCGGTGAGACATGTTCTGGTTCTTAGGTTGAGTTGTTGAGTTGAGCTAAGAACCGACATCACTGCACTCAGGACATTCCCATAAGTGCCCCCCTTATTCAACAGCCAGCGAAGAGCCATATTACTAATCGTTCCCACGGCTATCTGATTTAAAGTTCTCCTGGTCTTCCCTCTCAGTTTTGAGATTATTCCAGAACCTCTACTTATCCCCTGCAATCTCATTCTTTCCACATACGGGTTCTCAGTCTGTTCCCTCGCCTTCTCCACCTGGTTCCACAAACGCATGACCACCTCCCCCTTGTCCATAGGCAATCTACCACCAAGAGGTGCATTCTCTGCCAGCCTATCAGCCTGTTCATTCCCCCCGCACCCCCGCAAGGCCAGGGCAAAATATCCATACAATTCTCACAATCTGTGACCTCTAAAGCGAGGTGTGCTATTCCACAGGAAACATTCCTTTCTCCACCTTGCTAAGCGTACTCATTGAATCCGTAATGAATACAACGTGTGTTGCAGTAGTCTCCTCTAACCAAGGGAATGCCGCTATTACTGCTTCCACCTCCAATGGGTTTCCCTCTAACATGTTAGGCTGACTTGGCCTGGGATCCCACCGGGCCGGCACAGCGTCTAGAATTCACATGACACGTTTAAAATCTTGGCATTTGTACGGGAAATGTTGTAATCACACTCATTACAGCTATGGTTTTTTTCCCCAGGTAATGTGCGTGTTTTTTTGTGATACTTACATGTTTATATATTTGCTATTATATGCTGTAATTTTCACACGAGCAACACGTATTCGATGGGAGCGTTAGGGAAGTTGGTAGGGAGCTACGTAGGTAATGTCATGAGCTCGATGGGACGAGGGTTCGACACCACCGCTTGTCGTCCTCCACTAGAGTAAAATATTGGCCACCTATTCCTTCGTGGATTAATCCCGAAAAAATCTGATGGCTTTATCACTTCGCACACCCACGACAAGTTCCTGCTTCGGGCCGTGTTTTGTTGTATGTTTTAACACGGATTTCTCATTGTACATCATAATCATCTGTTGGAACAGCTCCCACTTTAAGTCTTAAAACATCTGTCTGCATGTCAAGTCCGCCCATTTTTGTATTACATGGCATTTTGCCAATAAAACAACATATCACACTGGTTATATATAACTATTTTACTGTTATTACACCATGGCAATGCATTTTGTTTCAGGATTGTCACGTATGGAAGGCACAGTGGCGTATCGGCTAGACGCTTGCCGTTGACTCTGTAGACTGTCATTTACTGTCAATATAGTACCTTGTGGTATAAGGCGGGGGCGGGTCTTGAGGCAGAGAAATTAAGTCTTCCTGGCTATTGCAGTCGCCGCGAACTGTGCAGGCTAGAGTTTTCTTTTTGCCCGTCACGAAAAAAAAAAACTTGATGTATCGATCGATGACAGAAAGACGTGAAGGTCGTCTACCAAAAACCGACAAACCCCTTTGATGAGTGAGAGAATGAGGAATAAACAAGTCTCGAAAACTGTCTGCAAACTGTCGGCATTTCTGTATGATGTGGGTTGTTCGAGAAACGGACAATAGCGCCATACGTCTGCCAGGCGGTAGTTAGCCTTTGAAGTGTAGACGAAATGTCTGAATACACGGCGGATGGATTCTGTGACGTGGGAAAAAATTCCCTGGTTCACAGGCAGACAGGACTTTTGTTGTACGAGACAAAGGATTCCCAGATGAAAGCAAACTAGACAGCGGGGTGATTCCACACTGTCTAAAATAGAGGGAGAAAACCAGATTCTGGACTGCACAGCGTCAAGACAATTTGGTGACGTCATTCAAGCCTCGAAATTAAAACTAGTTGAGGTAAACAAAGTTGAGTTAGCGACCACAAGTTCTGAAGTGATGAGGAGAGGAACGGCGTTCTCAGTTGTGTTATAGAGCGAAATTATCATGTCAGTTTGTTGATATAGATATATCGGCGGACATCGATCCAGTCTGATTATATAATCTCCATTTGCAACGAGAATTGCTATATGGTATTCTATTAATCATATTTAGCTTAGTTATGATTAGTGATAGAACGTATGATAAGTGCGGTGGTAGAAAGTATCATAGGAACGTCGGCACCAGTAGCCAATTGTGTAGTTTAAACTAGCCTGTGTGATATATCATTTAACTCAGGGAGTTAAGGCCAATGTAGTGGGACACTATTTAGAGAGATTGAGGTTGTTGGGGAGGGATGGGGGAAATGTGAAATGGTAGGATCTTCCAGTAGGGCCTCTGCTGAGTTTCTACCCTTTTCCTTTAATCTTTCCTTGTTTTACCATGACTCAGATAATGTGATGAGCTATTTGGCCGTATGACAGAGTTCGGTTCTCTGTTATAGAGCTGAGTGCTGCCATCGGCCTACACTCACCTAATGAAGTTCAGAATTGAGTTGCTATCACCAGGGTGTACTATTCTACAGGTTCCATCTGGGTGTGCTTCGATATTCCACAGTGAAGCTAGAAACACAGTTATTGAAAATGCTGGCTTGCAAACTGAAGACAGAGATATCTGAGAGGCATCTTAAATTGAGTTTATACCTCAGTTGGTCTGCGGGATCCTGGCTTCAGATGAGAAGGACATGCTAATGATATGTGTGTTTATTAAGTGATAGCTTGATCACTGAACAGTCAGAACATTATAGATAACACAGATACCAGGAACACTCATATAACTATATACATACCTGAAACATTTAGATTGTGTTATTGAGATAGGGAATCTGTTATAACCAGTGACAATAGAACAATTAAGATTTCCCAAGTAACGGTAACAATAGTGATAGAATTCTGTGATTAACAAACAGTTAATAGCATAGGAGATTCACAGAGTATAGGAAATTGAAGAACAACATTAGACAGAGTTCGACATGGATGTCCAAGCATCCTAATGGTTCGAGAGACAACGGAGAAAGTCGTCACGTGACCGGAGAAGCATCACCTGGGTGAGGTTGTCTGTCCGGAATACATGGTGCTGGTGTGTTCAGCACAATGATGAGAATGACTTTGCTCCAGAAAACACTGATCTGAGTCTATATACACTTTAGAATATACGACACACATTCTACACATTACACACATTTCTCCCACACATACTCTTTGCTTTAATAAACTTCTTGTATTTATTTGTTGAAGCTAGAGTTGTCAAGTATGTTATGTTGGGGAAGAATGAGAGGGGGCATGATCCAGGGGTGAGTAAGAGTGAGAAGAAGGTGTCTTTAGACTGAGGGAGTGCTGTGGACGGAGTCTGGTGGATATCTCCAGGATAGTGATATTGAATTAAAATAAATGTGGGTGTTGATTCCCCTCACTCCAGGGACGACACTAAAGTAATAAAGCATTACTACTACGACATTATTGGGGGCTCGTAAACGGAATCTTTGGACAGCGGGATCTCTTGTAGACGGGATCTTTTGACAGCGGGATCTCTTGACAACGGGGTCTTTTTACACCGGATTTCTCAACACGGGATCTTTAGTTAGAGGACGGGGATATCCTAATAGTGAGAATCCAGATAGAGTGAATGTGGATAGGGGTTAAGACACTTATCTAACCTGTTCACACCTCACACGTCTGCATAGGTCTGTGGTCCAGATTCTACTCTTGTCACTGGGTGATTGTGTTGTGTTGTGGTGTGTTATTAAATATACAGATTAATTGTACTTGTTCATTATCTATATATTTATCTTGGGGTTAATCTACACTAAAACTGCTGACTTACCTCTCTGAAAGATGGCCACGCCTAAGCTAGATCTGGCAGAACTAAGGGCAACGGGGGAAGCAATGGGATTGTCGGGCTCTGCACTCACAGATTACATACAGGAGGTGGAGAGGGATTTTCGCCAAGCAGATAGGGAAAATAGGAAGGCCGAGATGGAAATGAGAAAGATGGAGTTGAAGCAAGCTGCCAAGAAACTGGAAGCTGAGCAGGCAGTTAAGAAACTTGAAGTTGAGCAAGCTGCTAGGCAACTGGAAGCTGAGCAGGCAGTTAAGAAACTTGAAGTTGAGCAAGCTGCTAGGCAACTTGAAGCTGAGCAGGCAGCTAAGAAACTTGAAGTTGAGGAAGCTGCTAGGAAACGGGAAGCTGAGCGAGAAGCTCAGAAAAGGGAGCACGAGTTTCGGATGCGGGAACTCGAGCTTAAGAGGCAATCTAGTGGGGGAACTGAGGGAGCAGTGGGAGGTTCCTCTCTCCATGGTTCAACCCCAGTAGGTGGACATAGTTACCATGCTATGAAGTTCCCTCTAGCGATATACGAGGAGGACAAAGAGAAGATTGACAAGTACCTTCAACGCTTCGAGGCTATGTTGGTTGCTATGGGTCTGGAGCGTGATAAATGGAATCTTAAGCTATCCCATGGATTACGCGGGACCGGTTACGAGGTTTATTCTCGCCTGCCACCAGGACATGAGAACAATTATGACGAGTTGAAGACGGCTCTGCTGATACGATTCGAGGTCACGTCACATACCTACCGGAAAAAAATTTTCGATGAGCGAAACGAGAACCGGGGGAGTTGATTGCCGCCTATAGTCTGCGTCTGAAAGCATATCTCCATAAGTGGATGGATTTGGCTGGGTTCGCGCATGACTATGAGCGTCTGGAAGAGCTCATGGTAGTCGACCAGATGCGAAAGAAAATGTCGAAACCTCTCAGGACATTCTTGGGAGAACAAGGGGCGGAACGTATCGACATGGTGACGAAATTGGCAGACGGTTCGTCGAGGTACATGGGGAGGCAGCAGAAAACCTTTCTACCAACACCAAAAGTCAGGAAAAACATAACCTGAAGAAAGCCAAAAGCACGGAAACTAAGAAGGTGTATGTATGTATGTATGTATGTATGTATGTATGTATGTATGTATGTATGTATGTATGTATGTATGTATGTATGTATGCATGCATGCATGCATGCATGCATGCATGCATGTATGTATGTATGTATGTATGTATGTATGTATGTATGTATGTATGTATGTATGTATGTATGTATGTATGTATGTATGTATGTATGTATGTATGTATGTATGTATGTATGTATGTATGTATGTATACATTCATTATAACACTTTCGTTTTTAATTTACACTCATTAATATGTTCCATACAGTTTGACTTCATTTCCAAACACATGTATTAATTTCGCAATTTATTGTGCAACCGTACATATTTTGAGAGCATATACATTTGTCATGCAACAACATGTCAAAGACATTAAGGAAGGAAACAAAAGCTTGTACACCTAACTGTGACAACAACAAGGAAATTATTAAAACACTGTCAGTCAGATAGAAGACAAGCACAAACATTCTACACGGTCTGAACACGACCTAAACACGTTTATGTCACGGAAACTTAAATCATTATCATCATGTTCTGCACCGATAAGCATGGTCGGTAATAATTCGCCATCTCACATTTCAAATGTCGCCTGCAGAATTTAGTCAGCCTCCCTTGGCCTGTAACTTTCAGAACATCGGAGCTTTTCCCTTTATAAATATTCTTGAAACTTACCAGCAACGATCTTCTCCACTACCTTGCCAAAATTATTCAGTAGTGTGATACTCCTAAACCGATGTAGCTTTGAATGATCCTTGCCTGTTTTAGGAAGTGGTGTTAAATAGCTGTGCACCCAGTCCTGGGTATCGATAACGTCCTGATGATCAGGTTAAAGCAAGCAGCCATCTCCATAAGTTCCCCGTCACTCATGGTCCTCATGTGGGCGTACCTAACTCCATCTGGCCCTGGTGCGTTGTCTTTTGCCTTTTCAATACATTTTTATATCATCCGGCTGTATGATATCTTCACAGAAGGTATCTTTAATGGTAATTGATAGATTTCCACTAACTGAGACTCCGATGTTCCCATCGTTCTGATATGTCTTTGCCATGAGTCTCAGCAGGAAAGCGTCTACTTTCTATTTTGTCTGTTGTCAACGGCGAACCGATATCTCTGTATATTGCAGCCACTGTGATAGGACGATCTTTTGTTTGCATATATCTGTCAAATTTCCAAAACTTTCCCAGTGTTTTATCTCCTCCAATTTAATTCATAAAGTGTTCCAATTTCATTCTTTTGGCCTCAGCTGCACAGCGCTTGAATTCCTCTACCTTATCATTCTTTTCTTTTGAAGTTTTCTCCATTGCATCCTGTTTGCTTTGGGGTGTCCACCGCTCTTTACTTGCCACTCTCTTTGATTTCTAAGCCCGTTCTATCCCAGAAGACCACCACGGAGGCTGCATATAAGTATGTTTGCCAGCTACACTGCATGCCCTCGGTCTGAGGCGTCCCAGAAGGGTGTTTTCTTTCTCATATTTAAAGGGCTTAGGTGCACTCACAGTATTGTTCTCGTGAGGCTTAGAAATCAATACTGAATAGGGTGGATGGTCACCCCCATGGCAGTCAATTTTACATCTAATACTGCCGACTGGGTAACAAATGCCACGACAACAGCCATGTCTGCATCACCAGGCCGCATTCCCATTCTCGTCGGAACCCTATGGTTTATACAGACTACCTCTGAATCCACCGTGGCGTCTGCAAGGGCAATTCCAAGGCGGTGTTCCCCAGTATTGTCCCATTCTCTATTTCGTGCATTAAAGTCGCCACAAATGAGCAGCCTATTGCATGGGATCTCCGCAATCTCCATATGTCAGGCCTATCGTTGCTTTGTGACAAAAGAATCCCCCACGACATACATTTAATAAATTCCAGCTCAGACCCCCAATCTCTATCTTTATACCTTGCACCTCTATTGCATTGTTATATCAATGGCTTGGGTCTGGAACCTCATGTTTTAACCCCTTCTTCACTAGACTACCCTAGCAATGTTTCCCTTGTTCAGCTGAAGCAATCATTCATGGTCACAACAATACTATAATAAACATAATTTCTCTATAGAGCAAATCAACAGAAATGTGATCACAACGAAGGAGTTACGAATGCATTTCGAAATCCCACATACCGCGTTCGAGACACAGCTACGGGCGATTGGGAAACAAGCCTTGCGTTGATTTCCATACACTGGTATGAATGCCATTCGTTCAGAAAGCAGCGACAAACTACTGTACGTTAAAAGTTACCCAAGAATCAGAAACAGCCAAATTATTCTGGAGTTGACTGCTACATCCTATAAAGTATATATCTTTTGTTTAAATTACTGTTATGGGGAGGAGCGGCTGACCGACTGGCACATGGAGAGGGAAAAAGAGAGACGGGGGGGGGGGGGGGGCGAACAAAGAGTTAAGAATTGGGCGTGCAGGACAGTATTACATTTTGCCCTCGTTATCTCTCTTCTGTCATACATTATTTGATACATACATAATGTATGAGGCTAAACTCAGACAATAACAATAACACCGATAATAGTTATATATTTATTGAAACGCGAGAAAGAGAGGGGGGGGGGGGAGAGAAGGGGAGAGTTAGAGAAGGAAAGGGGGGAGAGAGAGAAGTAGACGGATAGGGAGAGAGGGGAAGAGAGGGAGAGAGACCAATCGTTAAAAATCATAAAAATCAGTCTCGACAGGGGATAGAACAAATGACTACAAACCGACAGGCACGACAGACATATCCCCCCTTCCCCCCCCCCCCCCCCCCCCAGCCAACGCGCTACCGCGGTTTTGCAGAGCGTTTGCACACATGAACTACGCTTTCAAAATTCAACAAGAAAAAAAATATTAATAACAATAAAAAAAATATAAGTAATGTGTTGAATATTTTGTTCCATAAAAGTTGTAGTTTAAGATGTGTAGATTATCTGCTTCCGTCTCAGTAGACAACAGCAGGGGTAGTGTCACCTGAAAATATAAACAGACATTGTATAAGACGCAATAAATGACTCGAAAAATATCTCAATATCACAGCTTTGTTTAGGAGCTTATATAAATAAAATAAATAAATAAATAAATAAAAATACACGCATATATATATATATATATTGACAATACCTGGGTCAGTGACATTGAGATGAGTGACCTGTGTAGCGGGACTACGAGAGAAACAATCAGCCCTGAGAAATAATGGGGCGGGTGTGAGTGGATACCCCTAGGGTGGATGGGGCGAAAGACAGTTGAGTGTTGTGTGAAGTCAGGAGACTTAAAAGTCAGTGAGAGAAGAGACCGACTGCGGGTCAGGTCGTTTAAGACAGTTGATGTTTTGACTCCGAACGGGTCGGGAGTTGAAGGATAGAAGCGAAGGTAGGACGGATAGAGCTCCGTCCTGGATTGTGTTGTTCTCCGAGTTTGAATGCAGGCCTAAAACCCAGAGTGGGGTGGATAGTGAGTGTAGACCTATACCCATTGTGTGGGTTGTCGTGTGTGAGGTCCAGCTGGGGCTAGTAGCTGGATACCTGTCGTGTACATTCGAGAGTAAGGAGGCCTTGAGAAGGCAGTGATGTGTGCGGATTAAGTGTGAGGAGAATATACTTATTCGGTGGATTTACATTGTGTTTTTCTGGATGTATAAACATGTTCCGTTTGTCCGTGTTCTTTCTGTATTAAAGGATTATGTGCGCCAACTCAATCTTGTTTACTGACTGATGGATGTGTATTACTGGGGTGAGTTGCATTGTGAGACAGTTAGATAGCTCCATTGACCAGGAGCATCTTTACCTAGACAACGACCATCGCACGCACTTATCATAAAGAACGTCGTGTGATATATATCGTCTTTCTCATGTTCCTCCTCTTCAGGCCCATCTTCCTCTACTGCTACTGGAGTTTTCGTTTTCTCAAATACCAATGTTCTCCTATCTGCTCTATACAATTGGCAGTCACTCATGTTTCCTTTGGAATCATACAATGTTTTGCTCAGTGAGCTTGGGCAAAAGCCATGTTGATCTTCTGCAATTTTCGTATAGCTGATAGTGGAGAGATAATATACATACAGACCTACAAGCACTTGGAATCAGCGACTGGCAAGAGAAGGTCAACCAGAGAGAAGAATGGAGACGGCTTGTATCTGCAGCAAAGAACCTCAATGGCTCGGAATGCTGAAGAAGAAGAAGAAGAAGAAGAAGAAGAAGAAGAAGAAGAAGAAGAAGAAGAAGAAGAAGAAGAAGAAGAAGAAGAAGAAGAAGAAGAAGAAGATAGTCTCACTGGGTATGTTTCGTTATTTGCTTGACCTTTAAGCATAGACGTATACAATTACGTCTAATTGTCACTTGTTGAATAGATATTTTATGTTGCTTGTAGTATATTGTATTGTATTGTATTGTATTGTATTGTATTGTATTGTATTGTATTGTATTGTATTGTATTGTATTGTATTCCCAACAAACGTGACAGTTGTTTGCCACAAAACGCTTAAGATATAATGTTTCAGCCGAAAGACACTTTCAAAACACTGTAAATTGAGTCCAATAAAATATTACACGGTTATAAAATCGATAGGCAAATGTAACAAACTAGTTAACATAAGGGATTAAAAAAAAAAAATGTCCACCTTGTCTATGATAAGTGTCCAAATCACTGTCACTTTTGAAGACAACAGTTCCAGTAGCTCGTTAACTCACACACCAGCATGTCCTGGACAAGAGACAGTTATCTATGCTTGGTATCCACTTATTTGTCCCTTTTGAACTCTACGTAATACCAACTTACAATAAGAAGCTGAATGTGTTGGTGACTCAAGGTTACCTGTTTTCCACTTTAAAGCTTCTTTGATCGCAGCCACGTCCATCTTGAAGCGTAGAACATTTTGTATACAATATTGCGTCATCATCATCATTATTATGTGCCATGCCTATAAACGTGGGTTATCATGGTTCACAATCTCACACGATCACCAGAGTCGTTGATCAGCTCTGTGTTCTTGTCTAGACCATATCACGTGGCCAATGCACCCATGTATTTAATTCTCTGCCTTCCCCTTGTTCTTTTCCCTTCAATCTTGCCAATTGTCACCAAGTTTTCCAATGTATTTCTTCTCATAACAGACAGTGTTGGAGATCCATTGCAGCCAAACTTCATTGTGGGGACGGCACCTGAGTAGTATAGTAAATCAGAAAGCCACTCGTTTTGTGGATCTTATTTATATATCAAAATTGTGTCGATCCTGACCCACAGAGGGCGATAACTTCTCGGTTTTTTAAAAGTAATCGTGGTAGTCATGTGACCCCTTAAATAGTAAGGTAGAGTACGGCTAGTAGCGAGATGGTGGTTAAAGTGACCGATGACGTGGTCAAGAAGTGGTAAATAGGTGGTTAAGTGGTCAAGGGATGGTCAAGTGAACCCTTAAATTGTAGGGGGGGGGGAAGTACGGCTAGTGACGGGGTGGTGGTTAAAGTGACCGATGACGTGGTAAAGAGGTGTCAAGAGGTGGTCAAGTAAACCCATAACGTGTAGGGTATGGTGCGTGTAGTGACACTGTGGTGGTTAAAGTGAGCAAGAGGTGATCAAGTGGTCAAGGAGTCGTCAACTGATCCTTTAAATTATAGGGGAGGTTATGGCAAGTGACGTGTTGGTGGTTAATGTGAGCGATGACGTGGTCAAGTGGGGGTCAAGAGATGGTCGAGAGGTCAAGATGTGGTCAAGTAAACAATTAAATTGTAGGTGAGAGTACGGCTAGTGACGGGGTGGTGGTTAAAGTGACCGATGACATGGTCAATAGGTGGTCAAAGGGTCAATTGGTGGTCAAGTGACACCGTAAATTATAGTGGATGGTACTGCTAGTGATGTTGTGGTGGTTAAAGTGAGCGTTGAAGTAAGTGGTGGTCAAGAGATCGTTAAGGGGTTAAGGGGCAGTCAACTGACCCCTTCAAGTGTAGGTACGGCTAGTGTACAACATAAAACAATAAAAAAAATTAAAACAATTCAAAGAAGATATTTACCAAAAAAAAATTAATAAAGGAATAACATATATAGAAAACAATTAAATTAGAAGAGGCATGGCGGTGGTCGTGGCGGGGTGTTATCAGGGTCGGGCTGCGCATATATGGCCAGTGGTGTTGAGATGCTAAAATTGTTAGGTCTAGAGGTTGGGGTGTCTCAGTCGTGAGGTATCGAGCTGTCTGCTGTGGGTAAGATGTAGCTGATTGGGACGGGTAGGTACTAATGCATTTATCGATATTGTCTGGAGTTGGTGTGGTTGTATAGTAATAGTAGTAGTTGTTCGTAGTAATATTAATCATCATCATGATCATCAAAAGACATGTTGCCTGGCATGGGCGTTCTTACCTTTCTAAATATTGCGATCTCCGATGGTATGGTTCAATAATACATGTAATAATAATATTTGTAATAGTAGTAGTCGTCGTAGTCGTAGTAGTAGTAGTAGTAGTAGCAGCAGCAGCAGCAGTAGTAGTAGTAGTAGTAGTAGTAGTAGTAGTAGTAGTAGTAGTAGTAGTAGTAGTAGTAGTAGTAGTAGCAGCAGTAGTAGTGGAAAAGAGAGAAAGAGAAGAGGAAGAAGAGGGGAGATGGACTAGTAGTAGTATTTGAGTAGCATTAGTTGTAGCAGTAGTAGTAGTAGTAAAAATAACCAAATAATTAGTAGTAGTAGTAGTAGTAGTAGTAGTAGTAGTAGTAGTAGTAGTAGTAGTAGTAGTAGTAGTAGTAGTAGTAGTAGTAGTAGAAGTAGCAGCAGCAGCAGTAAAAAAAGGAAGAAAAAGAAGAGAAAGAAGAGGTGGAGATGGACTAGTAGTAGCATTAGAGTAGCATTAGTAGTAGCAGTGGTAGTAATAGTAAAAAAGTAGTAGTAGTAGTAGTAGTAGTAGTAGTAGTAGTAGTAGTAGTAGTAGTAGTAGTAGTAGTAGTAGTAGTAAAAGTGTAGTAGTAGTAGTAGTAGTAGTAGTAGTAGTAGTAGTAGTAGTAGTAGTAGTAGTAGTAGTAGTAGTAGTAGTAGTAGTAGTAGTAGTAGTAGTGGTGGTGGTGGTGGCGGCGGCGGTGGCGGCGGCGGCGGTGGTCCTGGTAGTAGTAGTAGTAGTAGTAGTAGTAGTATTAGTAGTAGTAGTAGTAGTAGTAGTAGTAGTAGTAGTAGTAGTAGTAGTAGTAGTAGTAGTAGTAGTAGTAGTAGTAGTAGTAGTAGTAGTAGTAGTAGTAGTAGTAGAATAGCGAGGGTGCTTGTTGTTTCACAAAGTATTTGTATATCTTATTCCTATGAACTATAAAGCTGGTTTGTATTGTTTGTTGCGTAATGTGGTGCTGAAATATCTTACTTTTGTAGTTGTAAGAGGTGATGACATCATAACCCCCCACTCTATCATTATCGCCAGCTTATTGATAGTCTCTACAGTGCCGCGAAAAAGGCCCATTGTGAGATATCGATAATTTCTCAAAGTGACAGCAGTTCCTCAATTACAAGGCAACGACAAGGCAAAATGTCGTCGAATATAGCGTAACATACAAAACTTATGAGATCATCCGTCGTCCGTTCCATCACGGTCGACAAATAGGTGGTCACTAAGTCCTCAAATTACTCACTCAGATACACATATATGACAATAATTCACCGACATAAACATTGAAAACTTACACAAAAAGAACCCAAAAAAACATTGACATAAACACTGAACGATACACAAATGTAACCGTCAAAATGTAACACATACAAAGTAATCGACAACTACTAAAACATTAAAAGAAAATGACAAAATGACACAAGCAATGAAAACTGACGCAACAACGCACTGACGCAAACAAAAGAAAACATCCAAAATGTAACAAACATGTACATCAAAAGAAATCAACAACAAACCAACACAAAGAAAAACTGACATAAAAAATTAAAACTGAAACATTCAGTGAAAATTGCTGACATAAACACTGAAAGCTGACACAAACATTGAACAAGACACCTAAAGAAAGCATAACATCCAAAATGAAACACATACAAACAAATCGACAGCTACTCAAAAATAAAATGACACGACAAAATGACACACACAATGCAAAAATGACATAGCCTTTGAAAAATTACACAACGACAAACTGACACAACAACAAACTGACACTTGCAAAGAAACCAAAAGATACAAATGGCAACGTAAAAATGTAACAGACGAACAACTTAAAATGACACAAGCAAGAAAAAAAATGACACAACGGTAAAATGAATTAATGAAAACTGTCAACATAAACACTGAACACCTGACAAAACGACAAACTGACATAATCAAAGAAACAAGACAGCCAGCTGTAAAGGTCAAAATGTAACACACAGAAGGAATCAAACAACAACCAAAAAAAGACACAACCACTGAAAATGACAAACATAGAGACTATCAAAGAAGCGACATAACCAATCAAAAGGGCACGAACACTGACTACTGACACGTCCAGTGACAACTTCTGACACAACCAAAGAAAAAAAAGACATACAAACGTAAACGTCAAAGTAAAAATGTAATACAACAAGAAATCGACACAAACTGAAAATGACGCACTCTCTAAAAAATGACACAATAATAAAATGAAACAACCAGTGAAAACTGACACACCAATGGAAACTGACAGAACAGACTGACACAAACAAAGAAACCAACACAGGTCGACTTGCCCTATCAACTTACCCATTTAAGCGCATAACTTGACCACTTTCCCTAACAATAACCCCACTTAATATAACAACTTGCCCAATGGCTCTCACAGCATGTCCACTTGCCCTATAAATATACACTTACCCTAACAACTGCCCACTTGCTCACAAATTTACCCAGTTGCAATGTCAACGTGTCATCTACCTCTTACAAACATGTCCACTGGCTCGCACAACTAGTCGAATTGCCCTAACAACTTATCCACTTACTTCACAACTAAGCCACTTACCCTAATGTGGCTGTCGTAGTAATCCTTTATTACTTTAGTGTCGACCCTGGAGTGAGGGGAATCAACACCCACAATTTTTTAACCCAATATTATTGTCCTAGAGAAACCACCAGAATCAGACCAGTGAATCACTAGCAAAGCCTGTTACATCACTGTGCTGAGCACACAACAGCACCATGTATTCCGGACAGTGAACCTCACCCAGAAGATGTTTCTCCGTCCACGTGACGACTTTCTCCGATAACGCTCGAACAAACAGGATGCTGGTCATCAGTTAGACACTGTTCGATCTTGGTCTTCACTCTAACAAACACGGTGAAGTTACTCTGTTTAATAATGTTTGTTGAACAGAGAATCTTTCAATTAACTGAAAAGTCACTTGGGAAAATCTACTGTTCACAAGTCTCTGATTATAAGATTTTCCCCCTCTTTAACAAACAACCTTCTTTTTCTAGGTAGATGTATATATATATATATATATATATATATATATATATATATATATATATATATATATATATATATATATATATATGTATATATATATATATATATATATATATATATATATATATATATATATATATATATATATATATATATATATATATATGTGTGTGTGTCCTTGGTATATGAGTTATGAATCTTCGGTGATGAAGCTTATCACTCAGTAAACACAACACTTATGTTCATCAAGTCCGGCCCAGCAGAAGCCAGATTTCTGCAGACCAACTAGGTTCTGAGCCCCGTGTAAAAGCCTCTCAGTAACCTCTGTCTTCATTCCGTGAGCCATCATTGTATAAAACTTTGAAACTGCTTCTTCGTAATAAATCATCGCACACTTAAGTGGAACCTGTTGAGTAGAGAACATCATGGTCAGAGCAACTCAATCCTGACCGTAATTAGGTGAGTGTAGGCCAATAGCAGCACTCAGATCTATAACAGAGATCCGATCTCTGTCATGCGGCCAAATAGCTCATCACATTGGTCTTAGACATGGCAACACCAGGAAAGAATAAAGGAACGGGTAGAAACCCAGCAGATGCCCTACTGGAAAATCCTACCTTTTCACATTCCCCTCCTCCCTCCCAACCATCCTCAATCTCTCCAATTATCATTCCACTACATTGTCCTCAACTCCCCGAGTAAAATGATATATCACACAAGCTAGTTAAAGACATACAATAGGACACTAGTGCCGACGCTCCAATAATACTTTCTAGCACCGCACTTATAGAACATTCTATCACCGCACCTATAATACATTGTATCACCGCACAGTACTGTACTCTATTCCTAATCATACTCTAAGTTAGATATGATTAATAGAATACCATATGCATATTCCGGTTGATGATTAAGACTATGCAATCACAGACTGGATCTATGTCCGCCGATACATTATCAACACTTTGACACTATAGTCTCTTTCAATTAACACAACTCGAAATACTGCGCCTATCTTTAACCCTTCAGAATTTTTGGTCGACTCCCCCAACTTGTTTACCTCAACTGGTTTTATATCGGGGCTTGAGTGACGTCACCAAATTGTCTAGACGCAGAGGCATCGAGAAGTTGTTTTTCTCTTTATTTTTCCCAACTCAATGTGAAATTGTCTCCTGTCTGTGATCTAGAGAACCATCTCCACATCACAAGACTCCATCCGACGTCTGGCCAGACATTCCGTCTATCACTTCAAAGGCTGACTCCCGCTTTGTAGACGGATGGCGCCATTGTACGTTTATCGAACATCCCACTTGTTAACAAAATGCCGACCGGTGAAGACATTTGACGCGACTTATTTTGTTCCTCCGTCTATACAACATCAAAGGGTTGCCGGTGTCTGTGCAGACGAATGTCTCTTTTTTTCATCGATCGAACTATCAAGTTTATTTTTCGCTACAGTGGCCGAGAGGAAAAGACAATGGAAAGACAATGTTTCCTTTGCTACGGTGCTAAGATGTAGAGAGTAACTCTGACTTCGTTATGACCCAAGAAGAAAAGGGGTAAATAGAGAGAGAACCTCACACCGCCCTCAACTGATAAAAAACTGATAGTAATTAGATAAGAAGGGGCGAGATCTTGGGCAGGGACCTCAACTCTGGACATTAACTGTCATATTTAAGATCCAGACAGTGGATTAAGTTGTTAGATTGTGGTAGAAATAGTGGTTGTAAAAACTAAGAGAGACTAAACAAACAAACAAAATCAAGAACAGTACAAAAATAACTCTTTATTTATCAGCTACTACAACTTGGTGACCATAGTGTTCAAACACATAGAATTATACATAGAATTTCAATAACAGATCCAACAGACAACTGCAGACACCAAACATCAACCAAGGGTGGTCCCTATCCAGTCACCAAAACTTAAGACAACAGGGTACACCAAGTACCACAACACAGGTGTTCCAAACAATAGCTGAGTAGGATGACACAATAAAGGACTTTGACACAGACAACAATAAAAAATAAGGCACTACCAAAAAATAAGTTACACAATATAAGTCCTAAGACGCAACATAAACAAAATAGTTGTGACAAAAATTACTACCCCACCATGAACCCAGGTGTGCTGACACTAGTCAACCATTCGGCTTTCTCCTAGGACATAGGTTGTTCACTGATGAACACATAGGAAACCCCACATACCTTGTCTCAAGGCGGGCTGGCCACAGAACTCTATACACAGGGTCAAAGTGCCTGCCTCCACAAACCGTGCCGGCTGCTACAATAAATATGACATCAGATCTCTTTGTCTCGCTTGAGTTCCGGCAGTTGCCATAGTCAAACTGCGTTAATAGGCCAAACCAAGGTGCGCCGATTTCGCTCTGTTACATTAATAACACCCCCATTTGCCCCAAGAACTTGTCCACTAGCTCTCGCATCTTGTCGACTTGCAATAGCAACTTGCACACTGGACCTAACAACTTCCCCACTTGCTCTCACAACTTGCTGAATCGACTTACCAACTTACCTACAGGACCTAACAACGTCCCAATTTGCCCTAACAACTTGGCCACTAGATGTCGCATCTTGTTGACTTGTCCTAGCAACTTGCACTCTTACCATAACAACTTCCCCACTAACTCTCACATCTTATCGAATTGTCCTAACAACTTATCCACTTACGTTTACAACTTGGCCAGTTGTTCTTACAAACATGCCTGCTGGTTCTCACAATGTGTCCACTTGCTCTTACAACATGTCGAATTGCCCTTATAACTTGCCCACTCGACTTCAATCTTCCCCTCTTGTTCTTACAAACTTGCTTGCTGGCTCTAACAGCTTGTTCACTTGCTAATACAATTTGTCGACCTGTCCCACCAACTAATACACTTACCTAACAACTGTCCCTTTCCCCTGACAACTTGTCCACTGACTCTCTCATATTGTCGACTTGCCCTATCGACTTACCCACGGGTTCTAACAACTTCACCACTTGTGCTCACAAAATGCCCACTTGCTATTACAACTTGTCGACAGTCTCGCACAAATTGCCATTAACTCTTACAAACTGTAACAGTTGCTCTCACAAAGGTATCCACTTGTGATTTCATGTCCTCCTCGCCACATAGAGAAGTATCCCTCATAGAATACAAATGTATCCCTCAAGTCACATAGAAGTGTCCATCATATTGTCATCAGCAATATTTGTGTGCGTAGGTAAGTTCATGTCTTCGGCAGTTCATATTTTGTAAATTAATATTTTCAGCATTTGATTTGTGTAAGATTATGTCGTCATCATTAATTTTGTTGTGTGTGAGTTCAAGTCTTCAACAGTTCATGTTTTGCTAAGGCCTATATTTCGTGAAAAAGCAGAAGTCTATAGACTAGAAATTCAACCTGAGTGGTCAATTACTACCGCTTCCCGTGGACAGCAATTCTTACGCATGCACCTTTTCTTACGCATTTCTATCCTGTTTCAGGATATTGCGGTCAACATCAGCGTCTTTCAGCTGTATGTTGATTCCTAGGCTAGATTACGCTCATCAGCACGCTACAACTTTCTGAACAACCGGCTCCCTACTCTCATAAGTCACTGGCGCGACTCGAAGCATTTCCAGTTCTCGTGCGCTCACGTCAACAACGAGAGTATATCGGGGTTACGTAGAAAGCTGCTAACTCCTCGGCCAGGAAGACCGGATTACGCATGCACTAAAGTTGAGAAAATGAACATCCGGTTGAATGGAAGCTACCACGGGCTTGAATTGTTAAACCCTTCCGGAAGTAGTAGAGACATCTTAACGAGGAAATAGATCGAAGTAGTTATCCTCCTTAGTCTGGGAATTATGAAAATGTATGCCACCGCAAGCGATATTGGTCGTGACGTCACATAAAAAAATTAAATTATAACAAATGAGGTAGAGCCACTAATACTACTAATACTACTACCACCACCACCACCACCTCCACCACCACCACCACCACCACCGGATTGTATCTGCAGCAAAGAACCTCAATGGCTCGGATCGCTGAAGAAGAAGACGAAGAAGAAGAAGAAGAAGAAGAAGAAGAAGAAGAAGAAGAAGAAGAAGAAGAAGAAGAAGAAGAAGAAGAAGAAGAAGAAGAAGAAGAAGAAGAAGAAGAAGAAGAAGAAGAAGAAGAAGAAGAAGAAGAAGAAGAAGAAGAAGAAGAAGAAGAAGAAGAAGAAGAAGAAGAAGAAGAAGAAGAAGAAGAAGAAGAATGTGTTTCTGAGTGAGTAATTTGAGGACTAGTGACAACCTATTTGTCGACTGTGATGGAACAATCGATGATCTCATAAGCTTTGAATGTTACGCTATATTCGACGACATTTTGCCTTGTCGTTGCCTTGTAATTGTCGTATCGTTGTTTGCTCCTAATGGTCATACATCTCAGCTGCTGTCACTTTGAGAAATTATCGATAGCTCACAATGAACCTTTTTCGCGGCAATGAAGACACTATCAATAAGCTGGCGACAAAGATAGAGTGGGCGATTATGACGTCATCACCTCTTACAACTACAAAAGACAGATATTTCAACAACACACTACACAATATACAATACAAACTATCTTCATTGTACATAGGAATAAGATATACAAATACTTAGTGAAACACCAAGCACCATCGCTATTCTACTACTACTACTACTACTACTACTACTACTACTACTACTACTACTACTACTACTACTACTACTACTACTACTACTACTACTACTACTACTACTACTACTACTACTACTACTACTACTACTACTACTACTACTACTACTACTACTACTACTACTACTACTACTTCTACTACTACTACTACTACTACTACTACTACTACTACTACTACTACTACTACTACTACTACTACTACTACTACTACTACTACTACTACTACTACTCATTGGCACCTTGCGGTCTTGACAGACGATAGTTTGTGCTTTAAAAAGACATAATAAATTTTACCTATAGCGATAGTGAATGTGACTGATAAGGCCAATTCGGGCTGTAAATATCCGTTCACAGTGGGTGCATGTGAACACGTGGTCATTTCCACAATCATACACCATCTTACGTCTCACACGCTCGGTGTGCGACTTATCTGCAATAATTTTCTCCTTTGTCTTTATTCCATTTCTGATCTTTGCCCTTCATGCAACACTTTCAGCAGCGACTTGCTCCCACTGTGCATTATCAATGCCTGTATCAATCATGTCCCGCTTACACACATCTTTGTATCGTAGTAGAGGCCGACCCTGAAATCTCTTACCCATCTTACCAAAAAAGATGTCCTTTGGTATTCTACCATCATCCATCCTCCAAAGATGTCCTATCCATCTAAGTCTACGAAGACTGATCATGGAATAAACCGTCACACAACCTGATCTTTCAAATACTCCAGTACTTGTGATTTAGTCTTGCCACTTAATACCAAGAATTCTTCGCGGACATCGCATATGAAAGCTGTTTAAACGTTTCTCTTAGTGTAAGTTGTCCATGTTTCACTGCCATAAAGAAGAGTGCTAATGACATAGACTTGAGAGACAAGGACTCTTGTTTTAGCAGTAAGATTCCTGTTCTCCCAGACTCTTTTTCTTAACCTGTTCATTTCTGTTGCTGCCTTACCAATCCGGATATTGATTTCCTGATCTAGTGATAATTTGCTACTTACCACTGATCCTAGATATGTAAAATGGTCTACCATCTCTAGTTCGGCGTCGTCAATAAAGATTGATGGTACCCCATCTGCACCATGTGACATAATCAATGTCTTCTTTTTGCTAATTGTTAAACCAAA
>OY992882.1:38595785-38745785 GCA_963921405.1 Cepaea hortensis
TTGATGGTTCTGTAGAGATCATAGACGAGGTAATCCTTTCCCTGAAGTTTCAAGTTCAGTTCATTCATGTCGACAAAAAATAACAACTTTGACAGCCAGGTAGGATCTGACAGCTGCGAATCAGCTATATCTTTTTCAGTGAGGAAAACATCTATGTCGTTTCGGAGCTTGTAAAAACGAAGCTGGACTTTACTGCAGCTGAACCATCTGACTAATGTGTGATAAGGCAAGTCACAGAATTCAGAATCAATTTCTTTAAGAAAAGCCTATAACTGACGGTGAATGAGTGCGTATTCCCGAATGAAGTTCACAGCAGAAACGACTGGCTTCAGTACACAATAAATATCTTAGTCTTTCCCACAGAGTACTTGCTGATGTAGGAAGCAGTGTATAAACAGAGCGCCCGGAATTTGCAAATCTTCCAACTGAGTCCTGATCTGCCCCACCAGACCCTTCCTCACTCCAGCCATGTTTTTTTTTTCCCTTCGATCAACTGTAACATCTAAAAGCTGATTTCACTGAAGGTTATAGTCTTGCAAAATTGTTTGCAATTCCACGAAAATAACTTTCCCAGTTGTTTTTCCATGCATGCTGCAAACGGATGCCAACTCTTCCGATATCTGAAAGTTCAAATTGACACCACGAATGAACACGAGAAGTTGTGACGTTCTCGAGAGATCAGTAGACTCATCCAGCGCCAGAGAATACCACAACAAGTTCCTAGCTTTCTCGCGTATCTGTAGCACTATGTTCTCTTCAAGTTCTTCTGTTCTCCGCACAACTGAACTTGCCGAAAGGCTGATAATTCCAAAAAAAAAAAAAAAAAGAAATTTCTCAGGACACAAGTCATTTGCTGCTTCGATCATACACTCTTTGATGAAGTTGCCATCAGAAAACGGTTTTCCTCGTTCTGCCATCTTATGCACTGTTTTGTAACTTGTAAGAGTGACAGATTAATTTTCAGCAAATTTTCTCGTGAAGAGATGTCTTTGTGTTTCAAAAAAAAAAAAAAAAAAAAAACGTTTAATGGTCTCATATATCCCAGAGCGTAACTTTCCGGAAAACTTTTAATATTTTGATAGATGTTTTGTTTCGTAGTGACGCCGAAGATTGTACTCTCAAAACGGCAACACTTTCGCTGCATATTACGCAACTGGTTTTCTGGTCCTTTGTTTCCACAAAGAAGTACTTTACTCCCCATTCTTCATTGAAAAATCGACACTCGGCGTCCACTTTTCTTTTCCTAGTAGCCATAATTAAGGGTGAAGTACACGGGAGCTGAAAAAACAAAACAAAACAACAACAACATTAAATTAGAAACATAATTAAAATTCCATTGAAACACAAGAAAAGCAGAGGACTAGGTATCACTGGTAAAGCTACGGCAAAGGTACATATACAGTTTAGAGGTACCTTTGTGTAATCGCACAGAGATGATGGAGATAATAGCACAACGCCTACTGCTCATGGGCCGTAGAAGAAGAGAGGAATAAGAAGACAAAGAGAATCTCATTCTATGGTTAGCAAAAAAAAACAACGATTTAGAGATATCAGAAGAAATTCAGGTCCGTGTACAGGGAATCAGAATAATGTAATTAAAAAGATACAACAACATCTGATTAATAATGCCATTGCCCTAATAAATAAAATTCATGATTAGATGAAATGACAAAATAGGCATCCCCACGACTAAACATACGCATGATCATCCTTCACAGTACCAGTGATCTTCCATCACAGCATGGGTGGTCATCCAACACAGTACCAGTGATCCTCATCACAGCATGGATAATCATCCAACACTGTAACTGTAGTCTGATAAACAACACCAGCAATTATCAGACAACAAGATGGAACAAAGGTCATTCATTCAGTAGTATGTCCTTTGCAGAACCTCTCACCCATAGCAACCTTCTGGAAAACCTATCGATCATAAGCAAGATGTCCCGCTTCAGATACATCCATCTGGATATCATCCGCCACATACTGCTCCCATCTTCTCTTTGGCCTTCCTCTTCCTCTCTTCCCAGGCATATATCCCTCCATTATTGTTCTCAGACACAGACATAGCTATTATATTCCTATATTCCTATTTAAACTATGAAGGTTCATTCAAAACCCACCCTACAGCAGATAATCGTCAATCCACAATCAAGATCCTCTTAGATCTTTTGGATCTTCACAGGGCCTGTCTGGCCTCTCAACTGCGGTCTGGAAAAACAGTGGCCACGCTCGGCCGTGCCTGGGGCATGTTCTCCCACCTGCTCAGAGGGATGAGTTCAAACACTCTGCTGAAAATTAGACATCAGCATCTCTTCGGCCTCAATTGTTCTCAAGGCCAAAGAGGCTGGAACATGGCGTGACTGGGCTCTTATAGGCACGCCAACACAACATCCCAACATCCTATGCATTTACCAGGGTATCATGGGATATGCTACTCCATACTCTTGTAGAGCAGCGGCAGGCGGCTTCATTTGGTAATAGAATATATCTCACAATAAGGTTTGCAAAATATATAAATAAGGTCGCCTAAATAAACAGCCTAGTGCAGCCATGAGGTCTCCGCACGTGTGAAGATCTCATATTATTCTAAACATAATATTTACATTTAAATTGTCTCACAACGTCTCGTGTTTCATACGTTATATCAAGCAAGTTCGAATACCCACGGCGTGCCGGATGAAATGACGTCGCGGGCCGGATCCAGCCCGCGGGCCGTAGTTTGGTGACCCCTGCTCTAGACCTAACAACTATAGCACCTCAATAACACTGGCCATATATGCGCAACCCGACCTCTATACCACCCCGCCACGACCACCACCATGCCTCTTGTCATTTAATTGTTTGTCTATGTATGTTTCCCTTTATCAATTTTCAAAAAAATATCTTCTTTGAATCGTTTGTTTGTTATTGTTTTATGTTGTACACTAGCCGCACCTACACTTTAAGGTGTCACATGACTGCCCCTTGACCCCTTAACCACCTATTGACCACCACTTGCATCATTGCTCACTTTAACCACCACCACCACTAGCCGTACCCTCCCCTACAATTTAAGCAGTCGCTTGAACACCCCTTGACCACTTGACCACCTCTTGCCCTCTTCTTGATCACGTCATCGCTCACTTTAACCACAATCATATCCCAACACTCACCATCCGCTTCAATTTAAGGGGTCACTTGACAACTCCTTGACCACTTGACCACATATTGACCAAACATCGGTTAGTTTAACCACCACCCCGTCACTAGCCGTAATCTCCTCTATAATGTAAGAGGTCACTTGGCCAACTCTTGACAACTTGTCCACCTCTTGTCCACCATTTGACCACGCCATCGCTCATATTAACCACCACCACGTCACTGGCCATATCCTCCCCTATAATTTAAAGGGTCACTTGGCAACTCCTTGACCATCCGACCACCTCTTGAATACGTCAGCGCTCACTTTAACCACCACCGTGTCACCACACACACCATCCCCTACAATGTAAGGGGTCACTTGACCACTCCTTGACCACTTGACCACCTATTGACCAAACATCGGTTACTTTAACCACCACCCCATCACTAGCCGTACTCTCTCCTACAATTTAAGGGGTCACTTGACCACTCCTTGACCACTTCTTGACCACGTTATCGGTCAATTTAACCACCACCCCGCCACTAGCCGTACTCTCCCATTCAATTTAAGGGGTCACTTGACTACCACTTTTACTTTTCAAAAACCGAGGAATTATCACCCTTTGTGGATTAGGATCGATAAATTGTTGATTTATTTAATATCCACAAAACGAGCGGCTTTCTGATTCACTATACTACTCACCTGATTGATTGATTTACCTCTTATTTCTGTAATTAGTTTACCGTTTTCATTTGTTTCTTTAGGACATGGTCATTGTTTATTTTTCTGGCTGTCCATGGTAGTCTTTTCATTTTCCTCAGAAACCACATTTCCACAGTCATTAGATGTTTTTCAGCATGTCTGCTCAGTGTCCACGCTTCACACCCCTACAAAAGTACAGGTTCTATGTAGCAAATAAACACTCTTTTTCTCGTTGCAAAGGACATCTTTTTTATTGGTCAGTAATTTTTTCATCTTGCAAATGGCTACCTTCACCATGGTGATTCTTGTTCTAATCTCTTCAAGGTATCTCTCATCAGATGTTATGACTGTTTCGAGATAACTGAACCGATGTACTTGTTTAAGAATATTCCCATTTACTTGTAATCTACATTGTGGTTTTTCATTCTTCCTAGTGACAAGCATAATCAGTGTCTTTTAACAATTTAATTCTAACCCAAGTTGTTCACTATGTGCAACAACCAGAACTACTAAATGTTGCAGATCAAGTATCATTGCCTGCAATCAAAACTGTATAATCCGCATTTCTCATGTTACTGATATTAAGTCCCCCAATGGTGAGTCCTCTCATATCTTCTGAATTTCTAAACATATTTTCACTATACAGGGACAAAAGATCTGGAGACATTACACATCCCTGTCGCACACCCCTCTCAATAGGTTGATATTGACCTACTTCATTATCAACCTCTGAGGGATGTGTCAAGCGCTTATGGGAATGTCCCGAATGCTGTGATGTCGATTCCTAAATCAATCAATCATTATCAACCTCTATGGCCGCTTGTTGTTTCAAATACATGCTTTTTACAAGTCTAAGGTCTTCCCCATCAATTTGCAGATCTGCAAGTATCCTCATCATGTTCACGTTCTTACCAAGAAAATAGCACAAAAAGTTTACCAACTTGCTAAAATCCAGTACTTCCTGGAGGAAAGCACACGAAAAATATTCTATACATGCTATATCCAATTACATCTCGATTACTGTTCCACAGTTTGGGATGGTTGCCCTAAATCTAATTTAAAACGACTATGTTCTCTACAAAACCGCGCTATACGTCTAGTTTCTGGCATAAAGCACGTCGAAAGTAATAATTTATACAGTCATCTAAGACTTATACCACTTCGAAAGCGCTTCCTTTTTAACAAAGCCAAACTAGTGAATAAAATGATATCTCAAAATACCCCAGAGTGTCTTCTACCGCTGATTCAATCTAATGCAATGAACAGCAAGCGCCTAAATTTGTTACATGTCCCAAAGCCTAGATTGGACCTATACAAAACATGTTTCGCCTATTCTGGTGCTCAATTATCAAATGATATTCCTCCAGATCTGAAATCTCCAATGAGTCCCTACACATTTAACCGAAAACTCTTTCAATACTTAATCCAAACCGACTATGTGCCACCATAATTCATATGCTGGTATAATTGTTCATTTTTGTTTAATTATAACTGTTCACTATATATGTGTGTGCGTGTGGGAAAGAGAGAGAGAGAGAGAGAGAGAGAGAGAGAGAGAGAGGGGGGGGATGAGAGAGATAGAGAGAGAGAGAAAGTGGGTGTCAGAGAGAGTGAGAGAGTGTGTGTGCGCACGTGCATGCCTGTGTGTGTGGGAAAGAGTTATTGAGCGAGAAATAGTTAGGGAATGTGTCAATGCATACATGCATACGTGTATGTGCGAGAGTGAGTGAGGGAGTGTGTGCGTGCGTGTGTTCATGCGTATGTGTATGTGTGAGAGAGTGTGATTGATAGAGTGAGTGTGTGTGAAAGATTGTGTGAGAGAAAGTGAGTAACTGAGTGAATGCGTGAGGAATGAATGAGTGAGAGAGTGAGTATGTGTGAGTGAGTGAATGCGTGTAAGAGTGAGTGTGTGTGTGTGTGAGAGTAAGAGAGTAAGAGATAAAGTAAATGAAGATGGAGAGAGTGAATGAACGAGGGAAATAGTGAGTGAGAGAGAGAGAGAGAGAGAGAGAGAGAGAGAGAGAGAGAGAGAGAGAGAGAGTGAGAGAGAGTGAGATAGTGGGAGAGTGGATGTGTTAGTATGTGTGCGCGCGCGCAATCATGCGTGTGAGTGTGTGTATGAAAGAATACAGAGAGAGAGAGAGAGAGAGAGAGAGAGAGAGAGAGAGAGAGAGAGAGAGAGAGAGTTGAGTGCACGCATGTCATATAACACACATGTCATATAACACGCATGTCATGTAACACGCATGTCATGTAACACGCTAATCCATATGTTTGTGTATTCTCATCTGTCATATTATCAGTTGAATACCATTTGATTTTATCATATATAATATAAACTTGTGTACATTACTGTAGTTTGAGTGCGAGAGTCAGTGAGTGTGAATGAGGACAGAATGAGTGAGCGTGACAGTGAATGTGTGTGCGTGTGTGTGTGTGTGTGCGCGCGCGTGCCTGTCTCTGTGTGTATCTATGTGTGGGAGCATCACTATTTTTTACGTCACACACTGTATATGTACACATTTTGCTCCATGCTTTACATGTTTGTGAGACTGCTGACGACAATTGTCAGTGTATGTGTGTGAGTAAAGTGTGGGAGTTTGTTCATACTAGTTTCAATGCTCACGTGAGGCATTATGTATGTGTCTAGGTGTGAGGATGTGTGAGTGTGTGTGTGTGTGTGGAGGATGTGTGTAAGTGTGGGGATGTGTGGATGGGGGTATTTGGATGGGTAGGGGTGTGTGGGTGTTGGTGGGTAGTGACATTTGTGGGTGTTGGTGGGATGTGTGGATGGATGTGTGTGGGTGAAAGTAGGGGTGTGGGAATGGGTGTGGGGAATGTGTGTATGGGTGGAAGATGTATGTATAGGACGGGTGCAGGGGATGTGTGTATGGGTGGGGGATATGTGTGGGTGGGTGGGGATGTGTGGATGGTTTGGGGAAAATATGTGTGAGTGGCGAGGTTGTGTGGGTAGGGGATGTGTGTGGGTAGATTGGGGATGTAAGGGTGGGTGGGGAGAAGTGTATGGTGTGTGGGTTGGGGATATGTGTGTGGTGTGTTGGTGGAGGACGTGTGTATAGTGTGTGGGTCGGGGTATGTTTGTTCTGGGTGTGTGAGGATATGTGTGGGTGGGGGTTAGTGTGTGGTGTGTGGGTGGGGGATTGTGTGATGGGTGCGGGGAATGTGTGTATGAGTGGGGGATATGTGTGGGTGAGTAGGGGATGTGTGGGTGGTTGGGGGGAAGTATGTGTTGGTGGTGGGGGTTTGTGAATGGCTTAGTGATGTCTAGGTGGATGAGGGATGTGTGTGTGTGTGTGTGCATGTGTGTATGTGTGTGTCGGAGCGGGATGTGTGAGTGGGTGGTGGATTTGTGTGGGTGGGGGTATGTGTGATTGGGAGATGTTTGTTTAGGGGATGGGTGGTTGGGGGTGTGTGGGTGCGTAGTGGATAATGTGTGGGTGAGTGAGTGTGTGTGTGATGGTGGATGGCTGGGGAATATGTGTGTGGGTGGGGAGATGTGTGGTGTGTTGATTGGGGGTATGTGCGCGGTGGGTAGGTGAGGGTTTCTGTGTGAATGGGGATATTGTCTGGTATGTGGGTGGGGGATATGTGTGTGGTGTGTAGGTGGGGGATATGTGCTGGTATGTGGGTGTAGTTTGTGTGGGTGTGGGAAGTGTGGGTGTTGGGTGTGTGTGTGTGGTGTGTGGGTTGGGAATATTGTGTGGGGGGTGTGTGTGGTGTGCGAGTGGGGGATATATATGTGGTGGGGGGTGTGGGTTAGGGCATGCGTTGTTGGGTTGTAGATGTATGTGTGGGTGGTGGGGTGTGTGTGAGTGGATTTGGGATGTATAGATGGTTACGGAGGTGTGTGCGTGTGGATAGAGAGATGTCAGTTGGTGGGGATGTGTGTGTGTGTATGGTTTGGGGATGTGTGAGTGGATGCGTGATGTGTGGGTTGGGGGGGGGATATGTGTTTGAGTGGGGAATATGTGGTCGATGTAGGTGTGGTTGGGGGATGGGAGGTTGGGGGTGTGGGTGGGTGGGTAGAGGATGTGTGGTTGAGGGATGTGTATGTGGGTTAGGATATATATGTGGGTGGGCGCGGGATGTGTGTGTTGGTGGGAGATGTTTGTGTGGGTGGTGAGTGTGTTTGGGTTGGGGGAACGGAAGAGGGCAGTGTGTATGGGTGGGGGTATGTGCGGGAGGGTGATGGGTCGGCTGGTTGGATATGTATGTGTCCCTGGGTGTGTGTGTGTTGGTGGGGTGTGTGAGGGTGGGGTGTGTGGGGGTGGGTGGGGTGATGTGTGGGTAGGTGGGAGATGCGCCTCATAACATGGTAATTTGCCTTGTTTATGTTTACAACATTCATTTCACAATGTTTCTTTTTTCTTCCTATGTGAATGTATAATGCAATTGTTGAAAGAAAGATGAGTGATTGGAAGGGCCGAATGTAAGACAATTTGTGACCCGTTTAAAATAAAGTTGATTTGATTTGATTTGATTTGATTTCTTCATTGTGACATTTGTTACTTTATCGAACGCCTGTGTGTAGTCAATATAGCAAAGATGCAGGTCTTTATTTAATTCTACAGAACGTTCATCATATACACAGCATTTACTATACCCTTGCCTTCCACGAACGAACATTGTTCTAATTTACCGGGTTGTAATTTTATCTAAAATCTTTGGATGATGATCCTTTGTAAAATATTGTTATTCAACTCATTACGCTGATTGTTCGATGTTGATTATATATATATCAACATATATATATTATTATATATGATTAATATTTATTATGTATATTATTAATATATATTATATCATATCTACTGGCAACGTCATCCCAACCATAGTGTAATACATTCTTTATCCTGTTTACGTTTTACATTCTACATATTCTGGCATCTTCAGTCACGCGGCCAATTCATCATCTTTGAAAGTCAGATACGTGTGTTTGTTCATAACGATTACTTCCCATCTTGGTCATCTGAGGTGAAAATCTTGTGGCACAGAAAGTCTCAAAATTTGTGGCTGTAGTGGCCGATCCATGAGCTGCTGGCCGAGTGGCTAGTTTCGGGAGACACGGGTTCGAATCGTCGGTAAGGTGTGGCAAAAAGAAAAACCCTAACCTGTACAGTTCGCGTCGACTGCAATAGTCAGGCGGACTTAAATCCTCAGGCTCAAGACCCACTTGTCCTACACCGAATGGTAATATAGGCAGTAGATGACAATTTCTTATAGTAATCGATTAGTTACTGACGTATTCTGGGTGAAGAATTGATTAAGAATAAATGCAGTTATATTTCGGAGTATAGTATAAATTAAGAGATAAATAAAAATGTAAGAGCTAGATCTGAAGTTGAAGAAACTAACCTGTAGCTGGTACACATTCAGGGCAACACTTTCCAGGCAGACGAACAGCAACTTTCCCATTTGTGCAGATTAATTTTGGAAAGCATTTTATCACGGCGCAAGCAACTTCACCGGATTCACCACAGAAGCAGGACATGCATGGGTTATTCCTATTCACGGGACCAGGCTGCATAAAAAGACAGAATAAAATATAGTGTACACAACGATTCCTAGTTCGCAACATTTGTCTAGTCACTCAGGACCATTGGTATGATATACCATAAGGGGCGTTCATTTGAAATCCGTTCGTGCCGCACCGAGCGAAATTTGCATACTTTGAACATGATCATGTCATAGTCATGTGATAAGTACTGACCAATGAATAAAATAGTACGTACTTTTCGTCCCATGATGCATAGGTTCTGTTTCTGACCGTTGAGAAAATGGCCGGGTTGAACCAAGATCCGTCAAAAGAAGCTCAAAGAGCGGTGACTCAGTTTCTTTCTCTTGAAGGATGTCGACCAGTGAACATTCATCGATGAATGCAGACAGCGTACGGCAACAAATGTATGTCGACGACAACAGTGGCAGACTGGGCACAAATGTTTCGGAAAGGACGTCAGCTCACGACAGACCTTCGACGGCCGGGTCAAGTGCATATTGTTGCAACAGAAAAAAAAACCATCGCCAAAATTGATGCAGCAGTACAGATGAACCGTTGCAGAAACATACGTTCGCTAGCGAAAGAATTTTATGTGTCAGTTTGGGACAATTCAATAGGTCATTCGTAAGAAACTGCAATATCGGAAGGTATGTTCACAGTGGGTACAACGGATGTTGACCGACCACCAAAAAGAACACATGTGATGGTGTTTGAACCACTTGCTACGTTACAGAGTGAAGGGTGATGCATTTCTCTTCCGCATAGTGACATGCGATTAACCACTTTGAGCCGAGCACCAATGCAAGCATGCTGGATCACCAAAAGCCCAAAAATTCCAGTTACAGGTTTCCGCTGGTAAGGAGCACAGTTTTTGACCATGAAGGGCTATTGTTGGCCGACTTTAAAGAACCTGGTGTCAACATCAACTCTACACACTACTTGCAAATACTATACAAGCTGCAAAAAGCCATCAAGAATAAACGACCCGGCATACTTTCTCGCGGTGTGATTTTGTTGCACGATAATGCTCGTCCGCATGTCGCAATGATTGTGCAGGAAGCATTAGCAAGGAAGAAGTGGTAAATTCTGCAACATCCAGCCAATAGTCCTGATTTTTCCACCATGTGATTTTCATTCGTTCGGACCTTTAAAGAAAGCTCTCAAGGGGCAACGATTTCACACAGATGCAGACGTAATGAACGCGGTAAACACTTGGTTCAGTGAGCAATCACAATCTTTTTTTGCAGACGGCATTCAGTAACAGTAACAGTAACAAAGACATTTATGATCTGTTTAAGTCCCCGCTAATCACTGGTATCATGAAGGCTAATAGACTACAATGGCTGGGGCATATAGAAAGAATGGAAGATAATAGGGAAACAAAACTCGCTTACACTCAGGAAATAAATGACCGTAGACCCCGAGGTAGACCAAGAAGGCGGTGGAGAGATAATACATGTACAGACCTGCAAGCACTTGGAATCAACGACTGGCAAGAGAAGGTCCACCAGAGAGACGAATGGAGACGGATTGTATTTGCAGCAAAGAACCTCAATGGCTCGGAACGCTGAAGAAGAAGAAGAAGAAGGCATTCGCCGCCCACCTAAGCAATGGCATGCTTGCCTGAATGCCTACGGTGACTTCTTCTGACCAACCAATGGTGCATAATTCATTCAAAATGAATGATTTGTTTAATTCTACCACACCTGTTAATGTTTCTTTCATGCTTTTGTAATAAAGCCATTGGAACGGGTTTCAAATGAACGTCCCTAATACTTGATGTACCGCAATGTAGCATGTCCACTATACATTATCATTCGGTTTATGATATAACATGTGACGCAGAGGTGTTTCCTATGCACCAGGGCCAGGTTCCACACTGGCCAAGACCTACTAACACGTCCTAGTCGTGCGTCCTGGGCAACAGGTCCCTTCGTGGTCCTGGCTAACGTTGTAGGATCGCTGATTATTCCGAAGTCGAAGAGTATCTGCCTGCACGGCGAGGAACTACCAGTCTGCACACCAATAAACCTGACATTGGACAACGGATACTCCCGCAAACTTCAGGTCCGGTATGACATTACACTATTGTATGTCTTCATCCGACATACAGGACTTCGATCTGGAGTTCCCAGCCAGCAAGCGCAAGCAAACAAGCAAGCATGATATAACATAATACATGGTGTATGGCAGTGTAACATGTCCACTATGATTCATCATTCGGTTTATGATATAACATAATACTTGCTGTATGGCAGTTTCTTCTGTCCACTATGAACCATCTTTCGATTTCTGATTATTGCCCTTTTCGTTAAGATGCACTAGCTGTTAGACTTCGCCCTATCGTATCTTATTAATAATAGTGTACAATGATGCTCCGTTGTTTCATAACTTGTCATCTTTTGAAGCGATATCATCATCGTCATCCTCCCCCACCTAGTCCTCCTCCTCGTCCTCCTCCTCGTCCTCCTCCTCCTCCTCCTCCTCCTCGTCGTCGTCCTACTCCTCCCCCTCACCGCCTCCTCCTCCTCCACCTTCTCCGCCTCCTCCTCCTCCTCCTCCTCCTCCTCATCATCATCATCATCATCATCATCATCATCATGGGCGATGTCGACAGGATGGATGATCATTATTCGCCAGCATACGGTCGTAGTGTCTTGAAAAAGGAGTTTAATAAGCAGACATAAAACTGCCACGGTCTAGTCTAGACGTCACCTATGATTAAGCCAGGAGATTTACAAGAGGCAATTATAGAATCAAGAGAAAATCAGAGCATACAGGCCACCAGCAGACAGAACTATCACATGTTTAATACACGAAAGATAGGACACACGGATGATGAAAGTACAGCTAAATATCTCATATGTTGCAGTTCACAGGAAAGTATTTTGGCATGCACCCGCTACATTTGAAGTCAAACTTTATGAAGTTGTCAACAAGCTTAAATTTACTGCTTCTTTAATTGGATACATTTATATTGATGTATGAAGGTGGGCGATGAAGAATTATTCAATACTAACATCATCATCATTAATTAACATAATTTACTTTTTGTTTTTGCTCTGATTGTGCAATTTCTAAAACATTCACCTATCTTGAGCGTTATATTTTCTATTTGTTAGACCATCGGCGTTCGAAGTATAGAGTGGTTAGAACCATTTAACTTCCAATCATATTTCCTGATACAAATTTGTCTGCGACTGGATAGGCACCTGAACTGCGTGGTTATTTAAATAAAATCACATCTTTGTGGGGATTTTAACACAGTCCACAGGGCTGGCAGGTGAGTGCCCTAGTAAATGCGCGACCGCGGCTTCCCGACAAAATACTGATAGTACTTTATGTTACCTTACCGGAACAATTGCACCTTCGTAGAGGCAATAGCTCTGAGCTCCCATCCACAAGGCAGAGAATAGAATCAAGCACATTTGCGTTTTAGTAGCAGCCATTGCGACTTGTAAATATTGTACGACAATTTCCTCTTGCTCTTTGCCAGCTGGCTAAACAAGTGCCTAAATACTGTTTATGCACAACCTTTTATTTGTAAAGAATATCATGACTAAAAATAACCTTCGCTGTATGCAATTTGCATGATAGATAATATGCTTCCGCGTTTCCAAAGATGACATCAGGGTTGTAATGTAAATCTCAGCCGTGACCAAATGTTGTGGTTACTTTAAGCTTTAAGGTCCACTATGCATCATCATTCGGTTTATGATATAACATAATACTTGATGCACGGCTGTACGGCTGTGTAAAATATCCACTATGCATTATCATTATAGCCGCCTTTTAAAAGACAACATAGAGACGTTAACGTGAAACATAGGTGTAGCTACACGTTTTCATTATTATTTTTTCCTGAATAGACTGGCATTAGTATATATGTGTTGTCATAAACATTGACAAGTAATAGCTGGCCCTACCTGTTATGTATAATAAGTAGTGAAGGAAACTTTATACGTCCAAAGGCATATTGGGCATTTAAAGTAAGTACAGGAAGGGGGACCTTTCATACGTCTTTAGGAGTGTGCATATGGTGCTAGACCCATAGTTGTATATACATGTAATGATAGACCCATTGTTGTATACATATGTGATGTTAGACCCATAGTTGTATACACATGTAATGATAGACCCATTGTTGTATACATATGTGATGTTAGACCCATAGTTGTATACACATGTAATGATAGACCCATAGTTGTATATACATGTAATGATAGACCCATTGTTGTATACATATGTGATGTTAGACCCATAGTTGTATATACATGTAATGATAGACCCATAGTTGTATACATATGTGATGTTAGACCCATAGTTGTATATACATGTAATGATAGACCCATTGTTGTATACATATGTGATGTTAGACCCATAGTTGTATATACATGTAATGATAGACCCATTGTTGTATACATATGTGATGTTAGACCCATAGTTGTATATACATGTAATGATAGACCCATAGTTGTATATACATGTAATGATAGACCCATTGTTGTATACATATGTGATGTTAGACCCATAGTTGTATATACATGTAATGATAGACCCATTGTTGTATACATATGTGATGTTAGACCCATAGTTGTATATACATGTAATGATAGACCCATTGTTGTATACATATGTGATGTTAGACCCATAGTTGTATATACATGTAATGATAGACCCATAGTTGTATATACATGTAATGATAGACCCATTGTTGTATACATATGTGATGTTAGACCCATAGTTGTATATACATGTAATGATAGACCCATAGTTGTATACATATGTGATGTTAGACCCATAGTTGTATATACATGTAATGATAGACCCATTGTTGTATACATATGTGATGTTAGACCCATAGTTGTATATACATGTAATGATAGACCCATAGTTGTATACATATGTGATGTTAGACCCATAGTTGTATACACATGTAATGATAGACCCATTGTTGTATACATATGTGATGTTAGACCCATAGTTGTATATACATGTAATGATAGACCCATAGTTGTATACATATGTGATGTTAGACCCATAGTTGTATATACATGTAATGATAGACCCATTGTTGTATACATATGTGATGTTAGACCCATAGTTGTATACACATAAAATGATAGACCCATATTTGTATACACATGTAATGATAGACCCATTGTTGTATACACATGTAATGATAGACCCATAGTTGTATACACATGTAATGATAGACCCATTGTTGTATACACATGTAATGATAGACCCATTGTTGTATACACATGTAATGATAGACCCATTGTTGTATACACATGTAATGATAGACCCATAGTTGTATACACATGTAATGATAGACCCATAGTTGTATACACATGTAATGATAGACCCATTGTTGTATACACATGTAATGATAGACCCATTGTTGTATACACATGTGATGATAGTCCCATTGTTGTATACACATAAAATGATAGACCCATAGGTGTATATACATGTGATAATAGACCCATAGTTGTATAGACATGTAATGATAGACCCATAGTTGTATATACATGTGATGTTAGACCCATAGTTGTATATACATGTGATAATAGACCCATAGTTGTATACACATGTAATGATAGACCCATAGTTGTATATACATGTGATGTTAGACCCATAGTTGTATACACATGTAATGATAGACCCATAGTTGTATACACATGTAATGATAGACCCATAGTTGTATATACATGTGATGTTAGACCCATAGTTGTATACACATGTAATGATAGACCCATAGTTGTATATACATGTGATGTTAGATCCATAGTTGTATACATATGTGATGTTAGACCCATAGTTGTATACATGTGATGTTAGACCCATAGTTGTATACACATGTAATGATAGACCCATAGTTGTATATACATGTGATGTTAGACCCATAGTTGTATACACATGTAATGATAGTCCCATTGTTGTATACACATGTAATGATAGACCCATAGTTGTATATACATGTGATGTTAGACCCATAGTTGTATACACATGTAATGATAGTCCCATTGTTGTATACACATGTAATGATAGACCCATAGTTGTGTACACATGTAATGATAGTCCCATTGTTGTATACACATGTAATGATAGACCCATAGTTGTATACACATGTAATGATAGACCCATAGTTGTATATACATGTAATGATAGACCCATAGTTGTATATACATGTGATGTTAGACCCATAGTTGTATATACATGTGATGTTAGATCCATAGTTGTATATACATGTGATGTTAGACCCATAGTTGTATATACATGTGATGTTAGACCCATAGTTGTATATACATGTGATGTTAGACCCATAGTTGTATATACATGTGATGTTAGATCCATAGTTGTATATACATGTGATGTTAGACCCATAGTTGTATATACATGTGATGTTAGACCCATAGTTGTATATACATGTGATGTTAGACCCATAGTTGTATACATATGTGATGTTAGACCCATAGTTTTATACACATGTAATGATAGACCCATAGTTGTATACACATGTAATGATAGTCCCATTGTTGTATACACATGTAATGATAGTCCCATTGTTGTATACACATGTAATGATAGTCCCATAGTTGTATACACATGTGATGTTAGACCCATAGTTGTATATACATGTGATGTTAGACCCATAGTTGTATATACATGTGATGTTAGACCCATAGTTGTATACACATGTAATGATAGACCCATAGTTGTATACACATGTAATGATAGTCCCATTGTTGTATACACATGTAATGATAGTCCCATTGTTGTATACACATGTAATGATAGTCCCATAGTTGTATACACATGTAATGATAGTCCCATTGTTGTATACACATGTAATGATAGACCCATAGTTGTATACACATGTAATGATAGTCCCATTGTTGTATACACATGTAATGATAGACCCATAGTTGTATATACATGTGATGTTAGACCCATAGTTGTATACATGTGATGTTAGACCCATAGTTGTATACAAATGTGATGTATGCCAAGGAGTGAAGGAGCGACGGAGAGCGGGTTACGGGGAGTTTATAATAAATATATTTATTTATACCTTCCAGTCCTCCTTGTTTAAGTGAAAACCAAAAACGGCCACTTCAACCAACCTTCACAAGACGATAGTTTTTTCACAGTCTACTTTAATACGACGTTTTCGGAAACAAAACAGTCACTCCACGGAAAGTACTAGACAACCTACACACACTATTTTACAGAAAAGGCGGCATGATATCAGCCGTGCTGTAGTGACGAGAGACCACGTCCGACGTGGACGCCAGCTCAAGTCTAACTGCCTTTTTCGTGAGGTCTTAGTGCTTGCACCAAAACGTCTTGCACATTTTCCATTCTTCTTTAACTAATGCCGTGCAAATTGTGTCTTACAATCTATAGCCTGATCCAGCCCTATGGCATTGTAAGACCCATTGTTTTAGACCAGCCAACACTTCAGTATTGTTCCAGTCAATATCTCGCCAGCCGCCATCACTTCCCGAGACATTTCCTGGCACCCGGCTATATTCATTCATTCATTCATTCATTCATTCATTCATTCATTCATTCATTCAGTAGCATGTACTTTGCAGAACCTCTCCCCCATAACAACCTTCCGGAAAACCTCTCGGTCATAAGCAAGATGTCCCGCGTCCGGTACACCCACCTGGAGTTCATCCGCTACATCCTGCACCCATCTTCTCTTTGGCCTTCCTCTTCCTCTCCTCCCAGGCATATACCCCTGCATTATTGTTCTCTCCAACTTTCGTAACGTTTCAAGTGACCAAAATATTTCAGTGTTCTTTGTTTTATTGTCGTTAATAGCCAACCTTCTTCAATATTCAGCTCTTGAAGAGCGGTTATATAAATTTCAAAAATCCGCCGCGATGCGAATTCTAACCCATAACTACCGGTCGGAGGGAAGCGTGAAACCACCACGCTACTGCGGCTCTCCACACTTGTGACAAGTTCAAAACTAGAATGACTGTAGATGTTCAGTTGTACACAAGGCAAAGCCATGTTGATGCACTAGAATAAGTATTCACTCAAGACCTTTTTGTCTGGAACAAAACCGGACTGCAGCCTCAGTCTGGCTGATTAAGGTTTCATCATCATCATCATCATCATCATCATCATCTTCCACTTCTGCCATCAAGCGTCGTGGGGAGGAATAATTTGCGTTCCAGCGCCCGGTGGACGGCAATGGATAGTGTCATTCCGTGAGGTTGTTCAATGTCTCTGATGTCGTCAATCCATTTTCTTCTTGGACGTCCTCGTGGTCTCGTCGCAGATGATCTTTGATGTAAGGCCAGTGACGGTAGTTGCTGATGATGCATTCTAACGACATGGCCAAACCACTTGATCTTCTGTCTTTCAATAAATGTGGCACAAGGTGTTGATCCCACAGTCTGTCTGATAGTAGCATTTCTTACTGGGTCTCGGATTGTTAAGTTGGCAGCTCTCCTCAGGCATCTCATTTCGCAGGTGTTGATTTTGCGAAGGTGTAATTTGGATAAAGTCCAGGTTTGAGATTGGTACCATAGGGTTGGTGTGAATATGCTGTTTATTATCTGTCGTTTTGCGGACATGAGTATTTTTGGATGTTTCAGTAAGGGTGATAGTTGATATGTAAGTGCACTAGCTTTTTGACATCTGATTTCAATTTCTCTGTCCAATCTGCCATCTTCTGTGATCATACTTCCAAGGTATTTGAATTCTTTAACTTGTTTCAGAGGTGTGTTATTTATCTGTATATTTAGTGGGCCTGGCGATCTGCTAACTTGCATTACTTCGGTTTTGGCTGTGTTTATACTCATATTGTATCTGCTGCAGGTTGAACTAAGATTAGTAATATGATTTTGTAGTCTGCCCTCATCGCTGTAAAACAGGCACTGATCATCTGCAAATAGAAGTTCATTTATTCCCTGTGGATCAGTTGTTTCATCTGGAGTAAAGAGTTCTAAATTTTCTGAATCTGGTCTGTCGAGACTTGCTTCTTTGGAAATTCTGTCCATGTAGATATTAAATAGCAGGGGAGAGAGCACACATCCCTGCCTCACTCCTGTATTGACTGTGAACATATCTGATATACCTTCCTGTGTTCTTACTGCACTTTGGCTCGAGTGGTACATGGCTATGATGTTTTCTAGCAGTTGCCCTTCTATCCCATAGTCTTCAAGGATGGTTCATAATTTGTATCTGTCTACTCTATCAAAAGCTTTTTCCTGATCTACAAACACAATATTCTGCTGGTCACTATATTCAATAGTTTTTTCACAAATTTGTCTAAGTGTAAATAATGCATCAGTGCAACTTTTACCTTTCCGAAAACCGAATTGTGCTTTGCTTAACTGTTGTTCAACTATTGGTCTAGCTCTTTGTTCCAAAAGTTTTGCATACATTTTCATTATATGGCTTAGGAGTGATATACCTCTGTATGTTTCGCACTCTCTCATATTGCCTTTCTTTTTCCATATTGGTACTATTATAGCCTGTTGCCAATCATCTGGGACTTTTCTTTCTTCCCATGCTATATTAAAAAAGTCTTGTTAGCCATTTAACTCCTGTTTCCCCACAGGCCTGAATAGCTTCTGTGGTTATTCCATCTGGACCTGGTTAAGGTTTAACGGTTTAAATGCTGTAGAATCGACTTCATTGCACCGAGTTTTATCTCACACCTCTTTCCGCAGAGTGGTCTGATGGAAGCGGGAACTCTTTAGTTCCAACGACCAACCCAACTGGTTTCCAAGCAAATTTATTTAGCAGATAGATTCTTCACGTTTGGAAACAGGAAAAAGTCACTCTTCAAGTTTGAAAACAGGAAAAAGTCACTCGATGCCAAATCCTGTAACCACTGTGGACGACGCATTTTGCCAAAGCCGCACTACTGGGCAAGGTCGATGGTGCCAGGAGTTGCATGAGATGGTGCTTTATATTAAATCAGACGATCGATTCTTGACAATATGATGAAACAAGAACGTATGTTTAGATACTGCTGAGAAACAATAAACACAAATACATATCCATACCTGAATTGAGCCCCAGACCACGTAAACTGAATACGAATCACAGTGGGATCTTCTTATAGTCCATGCCGTCCGATGATGATGATCATTTCCGTCCATAGTCTTCTGTTTTGTGTGCTGGCAATATTTTACGATACTCTTGTGCCTCCATGTCATGATTTCAAATTGTCCATCAAAAATATACCTCGGCCTATTGTTTATTTGTTCTCCTGCTTTTTAACACTACGCTTGTGTAGTCCATACGCCTGGTACTACTTCTAGTGTACTGAGCAAATTGTTACACGTGGCTTAGCTTTCCCTATTACCAGTATCCCTCGGCTTCAGGCGAACCCACTCCGACTTTAGAGGTAAATCACCCTATATCTATATATGTGTATCTAATGTGTAAAAACAACTTCCACTCCTTAGAAACGTCCATCCGTTAGAAGAAGCCTTTGATAGCCCACATCCGTGGATGTGTTGTTTCTGTTGTGATTGTGTCTGGTCCCATGATTAAATGTTAAGTTTTAATTTGTTACCACCATCCAAAAGTTTCATGTCATCAAAATTATTTAGCAGGCTGGTCATGCCTGACTTCTGATGAGTACCATACCACAACCCCTGGGTTTGCAACTGAGATGTCAGATTTTTGCTGTGTACCACACCATAACCACCGCATGCACTTAGGTGTCAGATTTTGCTGGTACCTTTCCTTAACCCCTCTGTATATATCTGAGATATCAGACCTTTGTTAAGTACCATGCCTTAACCCCTCTGTATATATCTGAGATATTAGACCTTTGTTAAGTACCATGCCTTAACCACTGAGATGACTGTCTGTGGTTAAAATGTCCATGATGTTCAAGTCAGGACCAAGGAGAAGCTCACTCATCCAAGATGAGTCTACAGCAGTGTTTCCCAACCTTTTTTGTGCTATGCCCCACCTAAGCCTTTCTAAAATTCTTATGCCCCTCCCCTTTTTTTAACATATACATAATTTTTAATATTCAAAAATTTAAATGTTCACTAAAGAAACTTGAATGATATGTTGTAGGAAGAAATCACTAGAAAATGATTGAGCAAACACAGTAAGTAAAGTTTCAAAACATATAATGGAGACCTGAAATTCAAGTAGAAAATAATTTTAATGAAATATTTTTCTATATTATTTTAATTATTAGTAATTATTTATTGTTTAAATTTAGTGAGATCCTGCGCTTAATCCTTTCTGCAAAGAGATTTTATGTCAGGTTCCAAGTTAGTTAACTTCAGTCTCTAGTCTCCCCGTTTTGTTATATCCAGCCGATTTCCTTTTTTTTAAAAATTAAACAGCAAATCATTTATGGCACTAAATCCGCATTCAGCTAAATATGAAGGTGGAAACGGTAACAATAGTTCTCTTGCACATTTGGTTGCATTTGGATATTTGACTTCGGTTTCCTCACAAAGCCATGCCATTGCTCCTTTCATATTAAGTAAAGTTTTAATTAACTCTTCATTTTGCATTTCTGTGAGTCTTGCTTGATACTGCATATTTGAAATATCAGACAAATCCACTAACATTGGCTGAATCATCCAAGTTGGGAAATTAATTTGTTTCAAATCAGAAAATCTTGCTTTTAAATAAGCCGATAAAATTATCAAATGATCGACAATAACACATATAGCGGTATCAGTCACTTCCCATTTTTTGAGCCAATGAAACTTTTCAACATTTTTGTTGTAAATATATGTCTGACATAATTAAGTAAAGGTAATGAAACCAAATATCTTCGCTTTTGCATCGACAATAGTTTTATTTGTTCCTTGAAGTTGTTTATTTAATATATTGTTTCAAAGATATCGGCTAAATAACTCACAAATGCCTTACCATCGACCGTTAACAGATTTTTATTTCAGGTTTGTAGCTTAAAAAATCACTAAGAGTATCAAATAATTCCATAAATCTTTTCAAGCAGTTCCCTTTCGAGATCCATCTTACTTCAGTATGAAGTACTGTATAAGTCTCACATGGTCTTCATTTTGTTCTTCACAAATGAGACGTTTATATTTGGCACTAGCTTTAATAGCATCGATACACTTTATAACTAAATTTACTACTTCATCTGCTAACAGTATTGTTAGTTAGTGGTATAGCTTTCAACGTCTTTGTCATCTTTTTTGTCCAGAACAGTTTTAAGAAATGCTGATATTAATGGTTTGATTAAATTCTCCCCTATAGTATGACGTTTCCCAGATTTAGCGATGAGTAATAAAATTTGATAACAAGCCTCAAGAGTACAATTGATAGTTGCATTATTAGCAGTAAACAGAGACTTTAATATTACTCTTTTTTCAAAATGTTTCTTTAATGTTTGAAAGTAATTCCAATCTGAATTAATATGAGTATTATGTTCAGCCTTCATATGTGCCTCAAGACCACTTCGTTTCATTGATTCGTTGGTCAAGCATTGTTGGCATAAAAGACAAAAAGGTGACCATTCATAGTGGACAGCGGGTATGAAACCAAATTTTAAATATTCCTCAGAATACTGACAAATTTTTTTCTTGCTTGCACAATTCATTTCACCATAGGCTGAAATTAAATAAATATAACATCAATTAAAAACTTTAAAAAAATAAATAAAATATGAACTGGAGTAAACGTAGACTAAAAATGCATATTTAAATGTATGGCACATTTACCCCACCGCAAAACAAACAGACTTTCTCATTTGACAATTTTTTTTTCTGGAAAATGATGCTTCTAAAATTGAAATTAATAAACCATATCAATTGAATTTTCATACCATTTATATATCATTTATATTACTTATATTTATCTCGTCTCATCTCATCTCATCATTGTCCTCTTGTACCTTGCGGTGTCGAGGTGAAGTATAAACATCGCGAGAGTGCCCGTTTATGGGCTTCATGTATCGATATTTCCATGGACTCTGCTATTCCCTCCGTCCAACGTTTACGTGGTCGGAATTTTTTCCCCTGTTTCCATCTAATCTGTACATCATTGCTTGTGGTATGCTGTTGAATGGTAACCTACTTGCATGGCCAAACCATTTGACTTTCTGCTTTCTAAAAAAATAAAAAAAAATCTAGTGCTGCTATAACCCCTACTTTAGTCCTGATTTCTTCATTTCTGATCTTATCTCTTCTTGATACGTTGAGTATTCTTCTCAGGAATCTCATTTCTGTTGTTGTGATTTTTCTTTTCTCTTTTTCTGTCATTGTCCAGGTTTGGCATTGGTAACATAGAGTTGGTAGGAAGATTATGTTGTAAAGTGCTTTCTTAGTAGTTATTGATACATGTTTGTTCTTTAGTATTGGTGCCATTTGTCCAATGAGTTGGTTTGCCTTATTACATCTATTTTCAATCTCGTCTTCTGATCTGCCATTTGATGATATTATACTTCCTAGGTACTTGAAACTCTTTACTTGTTTCAAGGGATGTTCGTTTAGATGAATTGTTTTTTTTTCTTCTTAAGCTATAGTCATTATCCCTGTTTTGCTTGTGATAATTTTCATGTTATGTTCTCTGCATATTTCGTTTAGACTATTCATGTGGTCTTGTAATTCAGCTTCTGATTTTGCTATTAGTGCTTGGTCGTCTTGAAACCACTTGGATGGAGGAATGGCACCAGTTCATCTTGTCTGCATGATGTCTGCATGAGGACAGAAATGACTTAGGACACTCAGTTTTTTTTTCCAGACAGGTGCAGGGAAAGCTTTTGAATGTGCGGCAGGCATGTACGACGGAAGCCCTTCCTACAAGACAATATGAATGAAATAGAAAGGGAGAGAGTAAGTGAAGAGAACTTATATGTGAAACACTCAATTTGAAGTGGTCAAGCCGTTTGACTCGTGCTCCGAAGGTTGTGGGTTCGATTCCGGGCCGCACCCTTTGGTTTACTAGTTAAATGTTTCGGAGACTCCTGTGGGTCGTCGCTAAAAGCTACGGAGTTCGTGCTTTGTGCGACGCTTTCCGCGCTGCGGAAAGGGACCGAGCCATATGGGATAAAACCCGGTGCGATGAAGTCGACCCTGTCGACTTTTAAGCGACTTTTTAAGCGACACTCAATTATAAAGGTGGAGGTGAATATTACATGTTTTAAGCTATAGATGTTCTGAAGGATTTTATGAATATCTAATCGTATATGGCCGGTCTCTCTGGCTGTGGGGTTACAACACTTTCTCTCTGTAATCCCGTTTATCACGCAGAGTCTCGCAGCGGAGCGAGAACTGAGGTGGTTCGACCCCCGCTCGTGACTTGCGGATACTGAGCCGGCCGCTCAGAAAGCAATGGCAAACTACTGAGCGTAATCTTGCCAAGAGATCAACAGACAGCTGAAAGACGCTGCTGTTGACAGCTAAGTTCTGTAAAAGGATACGCAAAAAAAAAAAAAAAAAAAAAAAAAAAAAAATCGTATATGCATATAGATTTATTTAGAAATTATATACGGTTATGTAACATGAATGCATATTATTATATGAATGTATGTTTATATCAATGTATATGCATATGTATTTTGAGATGTGTAGACGTAGATACTACCCATCTCCGTTCGTTTCATTCCAGCGCTCTTAGAAGCCATAGACAGTCAACAACTCATATCCGGGAGTGACTGTGCCTAGTGAAGGGACACATTTGGACCCCTTCAGGCTGACAGTGAACTACGTCTCACTGAAGAGGGGGGAGGGAAGAAGGAAGCAAGACCAATGTGCCCTTTAGCCAGATGAGCTATGTATACCATATCATAATCATCGTCATCATATTATCATGACTGATTGATTGATCTAGGAACCGACGTCACAGCATTCGGGGCATTCCAAAAGGCCCTCCGTCCCCATCCTCAGCAGCCAGCGAAGAGTTCCAACATCAATAGTACCAGCAGGAATCTGATTATATGTCTGTCTCGCCTTTCCTCTGAGCATCTCAGTCGGCCAGATCCCCTCCTCACTCCTCGCTGCCTCATTCTTGCCAGACCATGATTATCCATTTGCTCCTCCGAGGTGTACACGTGCTTCCATAAGGCTGTACCCACGTCTGCCTTGTCATGCATCAATACTCCACCAAGCTTTGCAGAGCCAGCCAGTCTGGACGCTTGTTTATTACCCAGCACACCGGCATGCCCCGGAGAAAAGATCCAGGTAATGCTTGCCACCCGTGACCTCCGAAGCGAAGCAAGCCACTCTGCACGAAGCATGCCTGTCCTCACCTTCCTCAGCATGCTTTCTGAGCCAGTTACAATCACGATGTGCATGTGTACCGTACTCTCCATACAGCGGAAAGCTGTAGTGACCGCCTCCACCTCCGTTCTTAAGCTAGATGTTTTGGTATCATATACCAGGCTCTCCTGCACCAAACGTCGGCCATTATCTGTTGCTATGAACCCAAGGGCACTTCTCCTACCTCTCGACACCGAACCATCTGTGTAGATAATCACATCACCCGAGCGAGCACTATCCTGAATTAGTTGCTGGATTTTCACTTCCTTGACCCCTACTGGCCACTCCCTGCACTCCCGGCTCAATGTGATTATAACTCTGCACAAGTCTGACTGCTCCGCTGGCACTGTGACCCACTCCTCTCCCCGCCTCCATGTTCTCCAAGATGCACACCTGCCTGATCGTCCTGCGCCCAGCGCCTCATGCAAAGGGTGATCTGTGTCTGTAGCTACTCTGAGGTATGCCTTCGCCTGCATCACCTTGAGCCTACCTGCAACAGTCGGAAAACCAAGGATATAACGCAAACACACTACTGGGGTGTCTCTGGTGCATCCCAGATTCGTTCTGTATGCGCTCTAACTTCACCAGCTGACTCTTTGAGACAGTGAGCATTCCTAGTCCATAATCAATCACTGAGAGTATCAAGTGCCGGTATAGTGTAAAAAGCATTCTCTGCTCTGTGTCCATTGCAGCCATAGTTTTAAGTGTATTTAGTCTCTTTTGAGATCTTGTCACAACCGTCTCCACATGGTCCTTGAAGGACAAGCTCCTGTCAAATGTGATTCCCAGATACTTCAGTTTGTTCTCTCTGTTGACGTTTCTACCATCTATCATGAGGTTTGGGACATCAGCACTCATAATTCTGTTGTCCAGAGAGCACCACAAAACAGTCGCCTTTTTCAGGTGGATGACAGCACTCATTTCAGTGCACCAGTCAGTCACTTTGTCTACTGTCGCCTGTAGCTCCTGGGCTGTTTGTACCCTATCTCTCCCCTGCCTATGCATGAATATCATCTGAAATGTTAGTATCCTTCTAACCTCTGGTGCTTCTAGGTTTGTAATCTTGCTCGTATACACGTTAAAGAGCACGTGTGAGATTGCAGATCCCTGTGGCAGTCCCGGGATTAACATATGTGGCTCTGAGGTCCATGCACCCAGACGGAGAGCAACCCGACGAGAATACAGGACGGCTGCTATCCAGTTCACCAACCAGGGATTTACCACCTTCTCCATCAATGCGGTCATCAAAATATCATATCTAACTCTATTGTATGCATCCTCGAGATCAAGCGCCACCGCCATCGTTTCCTGTCTACTCTGGAACCCTTCATAAACGTCAAAGGTAAAAGTGGCTGCATTTGACCAGATATCTTTTCTGTCCTGTAGCTCCCCTGACCTCTTGAAAGAAGCTTTCCCATTTCCAAGAACTCTTGCAGCTTGACAGCGAATATCTTCTCTAAAACTTTCCCAAACGTATTTTGAAGGGTGATGATCCTAAAGCCGCTAAGCTTTGAATGATCCTTGAATGGTTTTGGGAGTGGGATGAGATAGCTGTGCACCCATTCCTGCGGTACTGATGCTGTCCTAATGCTCTGGTTAAAGCAGTCGGTCATCTCCTTCAGGTCTGCATCGCTCAGAGCCTTCATGTGGCCATACCTAACCCCAACAGGCCTTGGTGCCGTGTCCTTTGCATCATATCATCATTAAGAACAGCAATAATTAACACCGTTGTTGTATGTTAAAGTCAGTTTATCCGTATAAATTCTAAATGTCGATAAATGTTTATGTAGCGTAATCGAGTGCACACATTGATAAAACATATAGTGGGGGTTCACACATATATTCCAGAAGTAGATTATGTCAGGGAGGTACCTTGCCTATGCAGTCCATGGGTAACAATCTTACTCTGCATATCATAATTCCTCTTTCTTACTTATGGTGATACCAAGAACAGCTAATTTATCCTTTCAACGAGCCACCTCTTGGCTGTTTTCTTGAGTATACAGACACGGTGTCTTTAATCAACATAACAGACATTTGTTCCACGTTTTCTCTCTGGGATCTGGTGTGGTAATTACTCCCGTCTGACATAGGTAAGGGATCTAAATCTGCACCAAGAACTAAACACCAGTAGGAGAAAATGACTTTTGACTGAGTGGTTGCCCACCCGGATCTAACCCCAGTCAATGTGATGACACTGTCCAACAATTGTTTTACATCTTTTGCATTATCCGCAACCATTACTGTGTCATCTGCATAGCGTATATTGTTTATATTATAACCTCCGATTAGTATTCACGGATTCTCTGTTTTCTCTATCATTAATACTTCGCTATAGATATAGAGCGAGACCAGATCCGGTGATAACACACATCCCTGTCGTACTCCTAGCTTGTTCATAATTGTCTTCTTTCAATCCCATTTTAATTGTTGCTTCTTGGTTCCAGTAAATATGCTTTATTATCCAGAGTTCTATTTTTTTAAAAATGTTGATACATTCCAACTTTGTAATCAGTTCATCGTGTTTTACTTAATCAAATGCTTTGGTATAATCTATGAAGCACAGATATGTCTGTCTGTGTCTCTGTTGATCTTACTATTAGTGTTCGTAATGTATAACCGGTCTCCGTGGCTTTAACGTGTTGGTATGAGAGCCGTTCGTTCAGAAAGCAATGGCAAACTCTTGAAAGAAAAACTTGCCAAGACATCAATAACGACAGTAAAATACTGGTGTTGACTGCAACGTTATATAAAGGATATGCAGCTATTTAAAAACTGTAAATAATGCATTGTTTGTTCCGTTTCCTTTCAAAAATCCATACTGTCCTTCACCAATTTCCGTGTGTATTTTGTTTTTGTGGTTCTAATTATAATTGACCGGCTTCCTGGCCTAGAGGTTAGCGACTTCTCTCCGTAATCTCGTATACTCTCGTAAGTAACGTGACGACGGTGAGAATCAGCAGAGGTTCGAATCGCTTACGGGGTATGTGAGCCGGCCGCTCAGAAAGCAATGGCAAACTACTGAGCGTAATCTTGCCAAGAAATCAACAATCAGCTGAAAGATGCTGATGTTGACAGCGATGTCCTGTAAAGGATATGCAAAATCTATTTATTATAATTATAATTGGCGTTCATTTGAAATCCGTTTGTGTCGCACCGCGCGCAACTGTTTACGTTGAACATGATCATGTCATAGTCATGTGATAAGTACTGACCAATGAATAAAAGAGCACGTGCTTATCGTCTCATGATGCATAGGTTCTGTTTCTGATCGTTGAGAATGTGGCCAGGTTGATCCAAAATACGTCCAAACAAGCTCAAAGAGCGGTGATTCAGTTTCTTTCATTTGAAGGATGTCGACCAGTGGACATTCATCGAAGAATGCAGGCAGCGTAAGGTAAAAAATGTGCGTCGAAGACAACAGTGACAGACTGGGCACGAATGTTTCGGAAAGGACGTCAGTTCACGACAGATCTTCGACGGCCGGGTCAAGCGGGTCAAGCGCATATTGCTGCAACAGAAAAAAAGACATCGCCAAAATTGATGCAGCAGTACAGATGAATCGTTGTCGAAGCATACGTTCACTAGCGAAATAATTTGATGTGTCAATTGGGACAATTCAAAAGGTCATTCGTAAAAAACTGCAATATTGGACGGTGTGTTCACAGTGGGTACCACGGATGTTGACCGACCACCAAAAAGAGGAATGCATGGGATGGTGTTTGAATCACTTGCTGCATTACAGATTGGAGGGTGTTGCATTTCTCTACCGCATAGTAGCAGGCTATGAATCATGGTGTCACCACTTTGAGCTGAGCAGAAAAAGATATACCATGCAATGGAAGCAAGCTGGATCACCGAAAGCCACAAAATTCAAGTTACACGTTTCCGCTTGTAAGGTTATGATAAGCGCATTTTTTGTCAATAAAGGGCTATTGTTGGCCGACTTTAAAGAACCTGGTGTCAACATCTACTCTACCCACTACTTGCAAACATTAGACAAGCTGCAAAAAGCTATCAAGAATAAACGACCCGGCATGCTTTCTCGCGGTGTGATTTTGTTGCACGATAATGCTCCTCTGCATGTCGCAAACATTGTGCAGGAAGCATTACAAAGAAAAAAAATGTTTTGCGTATCCTTTTACAGGACTTAGCTGTCAACAGCAGCATCTTTCAGCTGTCTGTTGATCTCTTGGCAAGATTACGCTCAGTAGTTTGCCATTGCTTTCTGAGCGGCCGGCTCAGTATCCGCAAGTCACGAGCGGGGGTCGAACCACCTCAGTTCTCGCTCCGCTGCGAGACTCTGCGTGATAAACGGGATTACAGAGAGAAAGTGTTGTAACCCCACAGCCAGAGAGACCGGCCATTACAAAGAAGAAGTGGGAAATTCTGAAACATCTGGCCTATATACCTGATTTGTCACCATGTGATTTTCATTTGTTCGGACCTCTTAAAAAAGCTCAAGAGGCAACGATTTCACACAGATGCAGACGTAATGAACGCGTTAAACACTTGGTTCAGTGAGCAACAACAATCCTTTTTTGCGGACGGCATTCGCCGCCTACCTAAGCAAAGGGATGCTTTCCTGAATGCCTACGGCGACTTCTTCTGGCCAACCCATGGTGCATAATTCATTCAAAATGAATGCTTTGTTTAATTCTACCACACCTGTTAATGTTTCTTTCATGCTTTTGTAATAAAGCCTTTGAAACAGGTTTCAAATGAACGTCCCTAATATAATTCTGAGTAGAAGATTATAGTTATGAGGTTAATTGTACAAAAATATGCATTCGATAGCTTCTGTTTTATTTTATAAAGCTGTGGTGCATGAGTGGTTACACACGAGACCAAGATAATATTTTTCTACACGAATCCAAGCACTTTATCGGCGCTCGAGGACTTGCATTGTAGTGAATACATTGAAAATGATATATTTGTTCTTCAGTTTCTCAGAATATATTGACCCCCCAAAAACAATTTAAGGTTTTTATTTGAAGTCACCTCGTATTTCATGCCAATCCTAATTTACGGAAGCGAATCATTTACAATGATCAGACTAGGGAGGAATTATGTGGACGCTGTGGAGATGTGGATTTATAGAAAAAATGATGAGAACACGGTGAGGGGATTAAAAAGCAAAACGAGAAATTACGAGTATGATATCTTGAACTTCGTTAACTCACAGACAACTGGTTAGTGGCATAAGAAAATCACAAACCACATTCTTTAGGTATGTTGCGACCACGGGGAAAGCTGAAGTACATCGTGATAATGGGAAAGCTAGAGGCGACATAGGGAGACCGAGAGAGAAGATGCTGGACAGCCTGACATCATGGAATGAGGGAACAATAGTATTAGAAAAGATGGGCAGTACACATGTCAGGAGGCTGTGAACAGACGCAATCATAAGGTCCACAAGGCGTGAACTATTAGAAGATATAATTGGAACAGCAGATGTAATAATAATAGAAAGGAGCAACAATAACAGATAACACGATTTAAAGATACGTTAATAATTCCTAAAAACAATTACTGCAGATCAAGATTTCTTTGTTGGCCACGAAAAGTACGATTATTAAACGAATCCATCGAGTTTGTCTTTGTTGAAATCAATCATACCATAAATAATTATTATTATGTTCTTCATCAAAGAATATTTCGTGGAAAGATATTCTCAGTCAAGGAACATGCAGTATTGATTCCTGTTAGAATAACTAATGTAATGTGATAACCTATGTTACACAATAACATACACGTTTGCGTATATCCTTTTTCAATATATCAATACAAACATAAGTGGCAATTCTCAACAGTAGTTGTAACTCTTCATTAGTACATGTAAGTTTGTTACTCGAACCACCAAGCATGAGCCCCGGTAGTGTCGTGTCAGACGCCCGCCTGCCACCCCGATTGTCATGGCTTCGTTCCGCTTCGGGCAGATTCGAATGTACAAAATTTAGCGCCTAAAATGGACAGAGGAAAAATACGTGGGAAGTAATAGCCACCTGTGTGATACTGACCACATCACTCACCTAGTACCGATATATATATATATATATATATATATATATATATATATATATATATATATATATATATATATATATATATCTTATATATAAATTAGGATGTGCGTCTGTATGTATGTCTGTATGTATGTATGTCCTTTATGCGTTCGCGAACGGCCCATCCGATTGAGATGAAATTTTCTACACGCCTTCCTTTCATTCCAGAGATGCCAACTGTCGTAGTTTTTTTTTCTTCTTCCTCCTCCTCCCTCCTCCCTCCTCCCCCTCCCAAAATACGTACGTCCAGAAAATGGTCTTCTACATAGACACTTCTCTCTGAGGTCCGCGATAACATATTAACCTGGTGGGATGGCAATCAATCATCCTACTACCTCCTCCCTCCTCCTCCCTTCTCCCTCTTCCTCCTCCCTCTTCCTCCCTCCGCTTCCTCCCTCCTCCCACTCTCTACTCCTCCTTCCTCCTCCTTCCTCCTTCTCCTCCCTCCTTCTCCCTCTTCCTCCTCCCTCTTCCTCCCTCTTCCTGCTCCCTCCGCCTCCTCCCTCCGCCTACTCTCTCCTCCTCCTCCCTCCTCCTCCCTCTTCCTCCTCCTTCTACCTCTTCCTCCCTCCTCCTTCTCCCTCCACCTCCTCCCTCCTCCTCTCTCCTCCTCCTCCCTCCTCCTCCCTCTCCCTCCTCCCTTCTCATCCTCCCCCACCTACGTTCTCCTCCTCCCTCCTCCCTCCTCCTCCTTCTCCCTCCTCCTCCCCCTCCCTCCTCCCCCTCCTCCTCCTCCTGCACCCTCCTCCCTCCTCCTCCTCCTCCTTCACCATCCTCCCTCCTCCTCCTCCCTCCTCCTCATCCTCCCTCCTCCCTCCTCCTCCCTCCTCATCCCTCTTCCTCCTCCTCCTCCCTCCTCCCTCCTCCTTCTCCCCTTTCCCCCCTCTTTCTCTTAATCCCTCCTCCTCCCTTCTCCTCCCTCCTATTCATCCCTACTCCTCCTCCTCCCTCCTCCTCCTCTCTCCGCCTATCTCTTCCTCCCTCCTCCTCCCTCCTCTCTCTTCCTCCTCCCTCCTCTCTCTTCCTCCTCCCTCCTCCTCCCTCTTCCTCCTCCTCCTCCCTCCTCCTTCCTCCTGCTCCCTCCTCCTCCTCCCTTCTCCTCCCTTCTCCTCCTCCCCCTCCTACCCCTCCCTCCTCCCCCTCATCCGTCTTCCTCCCTCCTCCTTCTTCCTCCCTCCTCCTCCCCCTCCTCCCCCTCCTCCTCCCTCTCCTCCTCATCCCTCCTCCTCCATTCTCCTCCTCCCTCCTCCTCCTCTCTCTACCTCCTCCCTCCTCCTCCCTTCACATTCCTCCTCCTCCCTCTTCCTCCTCATCCCTCCTCCTCCTCTATCCTCCTCCCTCCTCCTCCTCCTCCCTCTACCTCCTCCCTCCTCCTCCCTTCACATTCCTCCTCCTCCCTCTTCCTCCTCCTCCCTCTCATCCTCTTCCCTCCTTCTCCTCCCTCCTCCTTCTCCCTCTTCCTCCTCCCTCTTCCTCCCTCCGCCTCCTCCCTCCTCCCACTCTCTACTCCTCCTTCCTCCTCCCTCCTCCTTCTCCTCCCTCCTCCTCCTCCCTCTTCCTCCCTCTTCCTGCTCCCTCCGCCTCCTCCCTCCGCCTACTCTCTCCTCCTCCTCCCTCCTCCTCCCTCTCCCTCCTCCTCCTCCCTCTCCTCCTCCTCCTCCTGCGATCTCCTCCTCCCTCCTTCTCCCTCTTCCTCCTCCCTCCTCCTCCCCCTCCTCCTCCACCCTACTCCTCCCTCCTCTTCCTAATCTCTCCTCCTCCCTCCTATTCCTCCTGTCTCCTCCTCCCTCCTCCTCCCTCCTCTTCCCTCCTCCACCTCCCTCTTCCTCCTCCCTCCTCCATTTACCCAAGACAGACAGACATACAGATAGTCGGGAACGGGATCTTATATGACTACTTATATGATTTAAATGAGATGCTCTCCACCATGGGCTGGGCCGGGTCAGTCAGACAGACAGACAGACAGACAGATAGATAGACAGACAGACAGACAGACAGTCGGGAACGGGAGCTTATATGACTACTTATATGAATTAAATGAGATGCTCCCCACCAGAGTCTGGGCGAAGCCGGGCCGTGTCAGCTAGTTATATATAAAAAAGGATCTCCGTCCAAATGTATGTATTTATGTCTGTATGTCCTTTATACGTTCGCGAACGGCCCATCCGATTGAGATGAAATTTTCTACACGCCTTCCTTTCATTCCATAGCTGCCAACTGTGATATTTTGTTAGTGTGAAATCGCCTGCTTACTCAGTATTATTTCATTTTTCATTTTTCATCATAATTTCATATATCTCAGGGGACCTAACTCTGTAAAAGTTATTTCAAGGGGCATAACTTTTCTGTATAACTTATAGTCATATTGTGGCATCGTTTTCAAAGATTTATAAACTCTTTGTCCATAGTTATATACCGGCATATGAGTTATAATAAATAATGATAAAATCTGTAAGGCAATTTCAAAGTTTTCATAAAAATGATGCACAATGCATAACATTGTAACTCATCTTTTTTTGCTTAAGAAGTTACTGTAGTCATGCAGGTGATTAGAAAGAGTTTTCATTAAAAATAATGGATGGTGTGTGGAAGAACGTTCTTTTAAGTTACTTTTTTTTGTTGTATGAATTTAATGAAGCCGGACAGGGTCAGGCAGACAGATAGACCAGACAGATAGACAGTCGGGAACAGGAACTTATATGACTACTTATATAAATTAAATGAGATGCTTCACACCAGGAGCTGGGCGATGCCGGTCCGGGTCAAACAGACAGACAGACAGACAGACAGACAGATAGTCGGTAACGGGAACGGGAACTTATATGACTACTTATATGAATTAAATGAGATGCTTCCCACCAGGGACTGGGCGAAGCCGGGCAGGGTCAGGCAGACAGATAGACAGACAGATAGACAGACAGATAGAAAGTCGGGAACGGGAACTTATATGACTACTTATATGAATTAAATGAGATGCTCCACACCAGGAGCTGGGCAATGCCGGGCCGGGTCAGACAGACAGACAGACAGACAGACAGACAGACAGACAGACAGACAGACAGTCAGTCGGTAACGGGAACGAGAACTTATATGACTACTTATATGAATTAAATGAGATGCTCCCCACCAGGGTCTGGGCGAAGCCGGGCAGGGTCAGCTAGTCTTATATATAAAAAAGGATCGTCTGTCTGTATCTATGTATGTATGTATCTATGTATGTCCTTTATACGTTCGCGAACGGCCCATCCGATTGAGATGAAATTTTCTACACGCCTTCCACTCATTCCAGAGCTGCCAACTGTGATATTTTGTTAGTGTGAAATCGCCTGCTTACTCAGTATTATTTCATTTTTCATTTTTCATCATAATTTCATATATCTCAGGGGACCTAACTGTAAAAGTTATTTCAAGGGGCATAACTTTTCTGTATAACTTATAGTCATATTGTGGCATCGTTTTCAAAGATTTATAAACTCTTTGTCCATAGTTATGTACCGGCATATGAGTTATAATAAATAATGATACAATCTGTAAGGCATTTTCAAAGTTTTCATAAAAATAATGCACAATGCATAACATTGTAACTCATCTTTTTTTGCTTAAGAAGATACTGTAGTCATGCAGGTGATTAGAAAGAGTTTTCATTAAAAATAATGGATGGTGTGTGGAAGGACATTCTTTTAAGTTACTTTTTTTGTTGTATGAATTTAATGAGAACTTATATGACTACTTATATGAATTAAATGAGATGCTCCCCACCAGGGACTGGGCGAAGCCGGACAGGGTCAGGCAGACAGATAGACAGACAGACAGACAGATTGACAGTCGGGAACAGGAACTTATATGACTACTTATATAAATTAAATGAGATGCTTCACACCAGGAGCTGGGCGATGCCGGGCCGGATCAGACAGACAGACAGACAGACAGACAGACAGACAGATAGTCGGTAACGGGAACGGGAACTTATATGAATTAAATGAGATGCTTCCCACCAGGGACTGGGCGAAGCCGGGCAGGGTCAGGCAGACAGATAGACAGACAGATAGACAGACAGATAGACAGTCGGGAACGGGAACTTATATGACTACTTATATGAATTAAATGAGATGCTCCACACCAGGAGCTGGGCAATGCCGGGCCGGGTCAGACAGACAGACAGACAGACAGACAGACAGACAGACAGACAGTCGGTAACGGGAACGAGAACTTATATGACTACTTATATGAATTAAATGAGATGCTCCCCACCAGGGTCTGGGCGAAGCCGGGCAGGGTCAGCTAGTATACATATATATATACGTCTAGCTCCATACGTTCATTGCACCTTGAGTTGTGTCTAATCTCATCTCATCATGTTCCTCTTGTACCTTGCGGTGTCGAGGTGAAGTATAATTGTGAAAAGGGTCATTTTTGAAAATGTATTGTGATTTCTTGTATAGGGTGTGTTTTTAATGAATGTGCAGTGTTTGAAAATATTGCCGGACCAAATTTTGTATTCACACTTTATAAAGTTCATGCACCAAAATACAAAACTTGGACAGGCAATATTTTCAAACACTGCACAGTCAATAAAACTACATCCTGTCCTACAACATATCATACCTGGACTAGGACTGCTCACTGTCTCAACGAGTCAGTTGGTGAAATGAGAGCGCACACAGAACGAAGCTATGCGGGTCATTCTGGGATGCAGCAGAGACACCCCAGTAGTGTGTATGTGTTACATCCTTGGTCTGCCGACTGTTGCTGGTAGGCTCAAGGTGATGCAGGCGAATGCATACCTCAGAGTAGCTGCAGACACAGATAACACGTTGCATGAGGCGCTGGACGCAGTTAAGTGTCAGAAGCAGATAAGAGGGAAATCATGGATGGCTCAGGCGGAGGATATGATCAGACAGGTGTGCATCTTCGAGAACATTAGGCGAGGAGAGGAATTTGTCAGAGTACCAGCGGAGCAGTCAGACTTGTGCAGAGTTATAATCACATTGAGCCGGGAGTGCAGGGAGTGGCCAGCAGGGGCCACGGAAGTAAACATTCTGCAACTAATTCAGCATAATGCTCGCCCGGGTGATGTGATTATCTACACATCTGGTTCGGTGTTGAGAAGATAGGAGAAGTGCCTGGGGATTCTTAGCAAAAGCTAATGATCGACGTTTGGTGCAGGAGAGCCTGGCGTATGATACCACAACATCTAGCTTAAGAATGGAGGTGGATACGGTCAGTGCAGCTTTCCGCTGGATGGAGAACACGATACATACGCATTTCGTGATTGTAACTGACTCAAAAAGCATGCTGAGGTGGGTGAGGACAGGCAGGCATCGGGCAGAGTGGCTTGCTTCGCTTCGGAGGTCACGGGTGACAAGCATCACCTGGATCTTTTATTCGGGGCATGCCGGTATTCTGGGGAATGAACAGGCGCACAGATTGGGTGGCTCGGCAAAACTTGGTGGACTATTGATGCATGACAAGGCAGACGTGGTTGCGGCCTTATGGGAGCAAGTGTACACCTCGGAGGAGCAAATGGTTCACCATGGTCTGGCAAGAATGAGGCAACGAGGAGTGACGAGGGGACATGGCCACCGCTCGGCGCTCAGAGGAAAGGCGAGACGGACATGTAATCAGATTGCTACTGGAACTATTGGTGTTGGAGCTCTTCGCTGGCTTATGGGAATGCCCCGAATGCTGTGATGTCGATTCCTAAATCAATCAATCAATCAATCAATCAATCAATCAGTCAGTCAGTCAATCAATCAATCAATCAATCATACCCTTTGTTGTACATAATTTTTATTATATAAACACAAGTAACAATTCACAACTGTAGCCATATGTCTTAAGTAGTGCACATTCATTTATTTGCTTGTAACACCATGGCATTTGAATTCAAAAATAGAATCGTGAATTCTTCATTACAAAAGGCCCATGGTATTGGCAGATCTCATCTATTCGTCACCGCACACTTGACAGCACTGGCCTCTAATCGTTATCGATTGATGACAGTCTGGCTCTAGTGCTGGACATCCGGACACCCACACTTCAGCTTCACCATCTGGTTGACAGTGTAGGTCGGTACAGTCATCGATGATATAGTGTGTATCCAACTGAAATTTCCAAGTAAAGACTTGTAAACAATCGTGATAAAAGAATGTCTACTTAATTAATTATTGTAAGAGAATTATTAGACCGGCTCCGTGGCCGAGGGTTTAGCAGCTTTCTCCGCTAACCCCGAATACTCTCGTCACGTGACGCGACGAGAATTAGCAGTGGTTCGAATCGCAAAAGTGACTTATGAGAGTATGGAGCCGGTCGCTCAGAAAGTCGTGGCGTGCTGATGAGCGTAATCTAGCCTAGGAATCAACATACAGCTGAAAGATGCTGGTGTTGACCGCAATATCCTGAAACAGGATGGAAACGAGGAAAAAAAAAAAAAAAGAGAATTATTAGGTTTTTCGTTTCTTTACTATTTCATTTAATACTTGTCAAGCTGTAGTAGTTTGTATCCACATAAGAACGCTTTGCACTAGAAAGGAAACTATAATCTATGAGTAAGGAAAATGGATTTATAAGTAAGGAAAATGTATTATATTTTTAATCTTAGCTGAGGAAAGGAAGACATGCCTTGGCATGCAACTGGTGTTGGCACGTCATATATCCATGATCTAGCATTAATGTAGTTCTTAGGACTCCATTCATCAACTGGTGTTGGCACCTCACATATCCGTGACCTAGCATTAATATAGTTCTTAGGGCTCCAGTCATCAACTGGGGTTGGCACCTCATATCTCCGTGACCTAGTATTAATGTAGTTCTTAGGACTCCATTCATCAACAGGTGTCGGCAACTCATATATCCGTGACCCAGCATTAATGTAGTTCTTAGGACTCCATTCATCAACTGGTGTTGGCACCTCATATATCCATGATCTAGCATTAATGTAGTTCTTAGAACTCCATTCATCAACTGGTGTTGGCGCCTCACATATCTGCGACCCAGCATTAATGTAGTTCTTAGGACTCCATTCATCAACTGGTGTTGGCACCTCATATATCCATGGCCTAGCATTAATGTAGTTCTTAGCTCTTCATTTATCAACTGGTTTTGGCACCTCATATATCCGTTACCTAGCATTAATGTAGTTCTAAGGATTTCATTCAACTGGTGTTTGCACCTCATATATCCGTGACCTTGCATTAATGTAGTTATTCGGACTCCATTCATCAACTGGTGTTGGCACATCATAAATCCTTGACCTAGCATTAATTTAGTTCTTATGATACCATTCATCAACTGGTGCTGGCACTTCATATTACCGTGACCTAACATTAATGTCGTTCTTAGGTCTCCATTCAACAACTGATGTTGGCACCTCATATATCCGTGACCCAGCATCAATGTCGTTCTTAGGTCTCGATTCATCATCGGGTGTTGGCACTTCATATATCCGTGACTCACATTAATGTAGTTATTCGGACTCATTCATCAATTGGTGTTGGCACCTTATATATCCGTGACCTAGCACTAATGTAGTTCTTAGGACTCCATTCATCAACTGGTGTCGACACCTCATATATCAGTGACTTAGTATTAATTTAGTTCTTAGGATTCCATTCATCAACTACATGGAGGTCAGCATCGCCGAATGGATAAGAGCTTTCGATCTTACACATCCGGTGTGCTGATGCCAAGATAGGGGGCTCAACCCATACATCAGTCAGTTGGACTAAAATGTTGACTTCTCTTCCTTGTCTTGCGGATGTAAATTAAAAGCATTTCAGAAGTCGTAGTGGGTTCGCCTGATGGCGAGGGACAATGGTAATAGGGAAAGCTAATCTATACGCAAAATTCAGTCCGCTTTTACTAGAATGGACTAAGCTCGAGGTCAAAGCGTCGAGCGTAGAAGAAAAATGACCCATGTAGGGATTGGGTCCGTTAGTTCGGCATCAGCACACCGAATGTTTAAGAACAAGTGCTTTTTCCGTTCCGCCAAGTTGACGTCCTCACTTCCCATTGATTTGTCCAGTTGTCACAATAGTCTCTTCTCATCACATGACCAAAGAAAGCGTTTTGTCACTTTCCTACCATTGTTCATTTATACTTTGTATTTTAGATATTGCATTGTAAATTCTTTTTTCACAATTCCTCTATATTGTTGTCTAACTTTTTATCTACTTTCATAATATCATTATTAAGTCTTATATTCTTAACCACCTTTTTCTTCTTTTCAAACTTATTTTTATTTGTCCACGTGATCACTGTTACCGCCAGAACTAGGCATTGCTTTAACATTTGTCAACTCATTACTGAATCCTTGGTTGAGTATTTTCTTATCAGAGTTTATCCATGTGTAAAGTCGTCTTTTATGATGATTAAACTAGATGTGTCCAATAATCATATCATTTGTATTTGCACATTCTATTAGTTTCTCTCCTCTTTCGTTTCTTGTACTTAAACCATAATTCCCCACTACATCCTACATTTTCACCTTCCTACTTTTGCATTAAAATCTCCTAGTATTATTTTGATTTCTTGTGATCTAATTAGAGATATCGCCATTTCTACCTCATCATAAAGCTGTTGTATTTCTTCATCACAGCTGCTTATTGTTGGTGCATATATTTGTATAATATTAAATCTATTTGTTTTGCCTCTGATATTGATCATATCAACTCTATCTGAAATATATAAATAACCATTAATTGATATAGCTGTTTTTCTAATTAAATCGTATTCCTACACTATTTTCGTGCGTATTCCCCCCATAATAAATTTTTGTGTGTTTGTCAGTTATGATTTTACCAAATCCAGCCCATCTCATCTCTCACTAATGCCCAATATATTTTCATTTTCATATTTTCCATTTGTCCTTTAACATTGTTCATCTGACTAACTGAATAACTGACTCAGAAAGCATGCTGACGAGGGTGAGGACGGGCAGGCTTCGTGCGGAGCGGCTTGCTTCGCTTCGGAGGTCACGGATGACAAGCATCGCCTAGATCTTTTCTCCGGGGCATGCCCGTGTGCTGGGAAATGAACAGGCGGACAGATTGGCTGGCTCTGCAGAACTTGGTGAAGTATTGATACATGACAAGGCAGACGTGATTGCGGCCTTGTGAGAGCACGTGTACACCTCGGAGGAGCAAATGGATTACCATGGTCTGGCAAGAATGAGATAGCGAGGAGTGACGAGGGGATCTGGCCGACGCTCAACGCTCAGAGGAAAGGCGAGACGGACATATAATCAGATTGCTACCGGTACTATTAGTGTTGGAACTCTTCGCTGGCTGATGAGGATGGGAACGGAGCGCTTATGGGAATGCCCCTTATGCTGTGATGTCGATTCCTAAACCAATCAATCAATCAATCAATCAATCAATCAGTCAGTCAATCAATCAATCAATCAATCATTGTTCAACTTTCCTAACTCCGTTAGTGTTCCAGCATTCCATGTTCCTTTTTTAAATTGATTTATTTTAGTTTTTCCCTTCAGTAGTTTATTTGAAGACTGTATGATTTCACCTGTGGATAATCACTTTCCCTATCGGACGAGGGTGCTTTTAGACCAGTGTTTCCCAACGTGGGGCCCACGCCCCACAGGGGGGCAATTTGACTGTTAAGGGGGGCAATTCGAAAATGGAAGAAATCGGCTGAATATAACAAAACAGGGAGACTTGAGACTGAAGTTAACTAAATTGGAACCTGACATAAGATCTCTTTGCAGCAAGCATCAAGCGCAAGGATCTCACTAAATTTAAATAATAAATAATTACTAATAATTAAAATAATATAGAAAAATCTTTCATTAAAATTATTTTGTACTTGAATTTCAGTTCTCCATTATATGTTTTGAAAATTTACTTACTGTGTTTGCTCAATTATTACCTAGTGATTTCTTCCTAAAACCTATCATTCAAGTTTCTTTAGTGAACATTTCAATTTTTGAATATTAAAAATAATGTATATGTTGAGGGGGGGGGGGGGCGTGGGGCGGGGGAGGGGGGCAATATGAATTTTAGAAAGGCTTAAGTGGGGCATGCACAAAAAAGGTTGGGAAACACTGCTTTAGACAGTCATTAACTTCGTTCACTGATTTTAAACTATGAATACTCTTGAAATCGTGCGAAGATAATGTGGTGATTTCCCTCTGCCTTCCACGTCCACATTGAGGTCTTTTATTTCTGCCTTTGGTAGCCATTACCGACTGTCAGAACAAGTGAAAGCCCTGTCTGCTCATCTGCAGAGTTATCCACTTATCTTAGTGGATAATCGTTCCTTGTTAAATATGTGAAGTAAATCGAAATAAGCGAAGTTAGTAACTAAGTTAAAGTTAGTTGTATATCGTTCACAGGGTGTCGCAGTGAACCTGAGCAAATTTTGGCGGTTTGTCATTTCTTGGCAAGCTTCAGTTAAGTAGTTTGCCATTGCTTTCTGAACAACTAGCACTCATACTACTGTGATTAAAACCAAAGGTATGCGATCTGCTGCCAAATCTTCCGCAGCTGTGTATGCGGCATTAACCCTTTCGCCACAGTCTGCTAAATGAAAAGATGATATAACACAAATAAAGAAGAAACACAGATGAGCGTACCTGATATATTTCTCGGTTCCACTCACAACAAATGATAATGATATCCAAATTGCCATCACCATTACAATAGGCGTCAGTGCAGTTTCCAATCTTGTATCTTCCAAAAGCCTAAGGTGGTTAATGATAATAACCATAATGGTAAACAAAATAACAACATCTTATTCAAGTCAACAACAATATCTATTATGTGTGTGTATGTATGTGTGTATGTTTTCGATCAAGCGTTTGGACATCCATCCATCCATCATGAACCATGCCGATAAGCGTGAGCGGTCATGTTCTGCCATCTCACTCGATCAACAGAGTCGTGGATCAGCTCCGTGTTCGTATCTCGACCATGCCACGTGGTCAAGCCATCCAGGTATTTACTTCTCGGTCTTCCCCTTGGTCTTTTCCCTTCGATCTTGCCAGTCGTCACCAAGTTCTCCAAATAATTTCTTTTCATAATATGCCGAAAAAATTTAGACTATCTACGTCTAATGTTTCTAATCAGTTTACGGTCTTCATTTGTTTCTTAAAGGACTTGTTCATTGGTTTTTCTGTCTGTCCATGGTATTCTTTGCATTCTCTTCAGAAACCACATTTCCACAGCCATCAGCTGTGTTTCAGCTTGACTGCTCATTGTCCACGCTTCACATCCATACAAAAGTATAGGTTCTACGTAGCACTTCAATACTCTTTTTCTCGTTTCAATTGATACCTTTTTATTGGTCAGTATGTCTGTCATCATGCAAAAGGCTACCTTCGCAATGGCAATTCTTGTTTTAATCTCTTCAAGGCATCTTCCATCAGATGTTATGACTGTGCCGAGATAACTGTATCGATTCACTTGCTTAAGAATATGCCCATTTATTTATATATCACATTGTGGAATTTCCTTCTTCCCAGTGAGGACCATAATCCATGTCTTCTTATATTCAGTTCTAACCCTAGTTGTTCACTGTGTGCAACAACCACATCTACTAAATTTTGCAGATCCTGTTTATTGTCTGCAATCATGATTGTATCATCTGCGTTGTGGCGGGACAGCCCGGCAGCATCATAATTACACAAGTTTTCAAGGAATTACAGAGCCCACAATATTTTTCTAAAATTCTCTAAAAGAATAAACGTTCCCCAGAAGAGGATAAAAACGTAAGAGAAAAATACAGAGTCACTTAGAGCCCGCACTATCATTTTTACTACATTGGTAGATCAAAGCAACGTCTGGTCTCTACATCTAAGAGATTTTCCCTTTGATGTTCTGATCAACCAGACATCGCGGAGCCAGTCAGTTGAGATTGACGTGTTAGTTTAGAATCAAGAGGGTCAGCCAGACCCGTCTGAAATAATACATGGCAGTGCTACTCAGGGGAAAACCCCGTGGGATCCACAGACGGCAATTTAATGCAGGCCTAACACCTATCTAAAAGTCCAGACTTTGTGGAGCCGGGACGTCTGTAATTGCCACCACAAAGGAGCAATTAGGACCAGATGCTTAACACCTCGCCGCAATACTACGGGGCAAAGTAGAAACCCATGGCTGACACATTCCGGCCAGCAACCGGGAAGGCTGGTGTTACCAGCCTATTGGAATGTAATGACGCAACTGCATTGCCGCCAAAGCAGGTTTCATTGTTTCAGGCGTGGGGGGCATCGGTCAATTTGATTGACAGATGAAACTACCCTTCACAGGAAAGGAGGAGGGGTGAAAAGAATTTGGCACTTAATCCATCTAGGTAAATCATCTTACATGGAAAAATAGGTGGAGCTAACAGGAACTTGGACATATTAATTAGCCAACCTGGAAACTAGCCAGGAATTGAATAGAATAAAACTACGAGCAGTGGCCAGCAAGACTTCAGACGCATTCACAATAGTGTACCAGGGAAGCCGGAATTTTAATTTCTGGTGAGAGATTACCCTCTCGTTTTGTTACTTCGATACAATGTCGTATGACAGGATTTCCTAGCTATAACCCAGGTAAGCCCATTACTCTGATTAGTTGTCTGCTAGTCTGAAGGCTTGTGTAGTTTCTTGTTCTGCATATTCTCCCAAACTTTACACTGGTGGATTTTCTTTGTACTTAATGTTCCAGTTCTAGCTTTACGATTTCACTGAGAACTATTTTCTTCTTTCATTCACCACTTGGTTGTCTGATTTGTTGTATGTGATAATTTGGAGAAATCCATTATCCAAGCTACATGAGCGTGTGGCTTATGCATGTACAGGAGATACATTTAGATTCATCCTGTATGATGTTAAACATTGGGGAGACTGACTACTTAGGAGAAATTCCTGAGAGCTCCCAGTCTCTTGATAGCGTCCAAATTAACGTTGATTATTTGGACCAACACTTTGAGTGCCTACCAAGATTATGGTGAAACCACTTGGTTTGAGGAATGGCACCAGTTCACCTTGTCTGCATGATGTCTGCATGAGGACAGACATGACTTAGGACATTCAATATCCCAGACAGATTCAGGGAAGGCATTTAATGTTCGACAGGACTGTGCGACCAGCCCTTCCGACAAGACAGTATGAATGAATCAGAAAGGGAAAGAGTAAGTGAGGTGAACTTATATGGGAAACACTCCATTACATAAATGGAGGTGATTGTGTATGTTTTGAGCTATAGATGTTCCAAATAGTTTTATGAATATATACATATATATTTATTTATTTAGAACTGATATATGTTATGTAACATGCCATCATATATATCATCATACCATCATATATTATGACTTGAATGTATGTTTATATGAATGTATAGACATATGTGTTTGAGATGTGTAGACGTAGATACTACCCATCTCCGTTCGTTTCATTCCAGATCTCTTAGGAGCAATGGACAGTCAACAACCCATATCCGGAAGTGACTTAGCCTTGTGAAGGGACCAATTTGGACTCCTTCAATCTGACAGTGAACTGCGTCTCACTGGGGGAAGCATGACCTATGTGCTTCTGAGCTTTTCAGCCAGATGAGTTACGTATACCATAATATAATCATCATCATCATATGATCATCAATAGCAATAATAAACACAGTTGTTGTATTTTAAAACTCAATTTGTCCGTATAATTCTAAATGTTTATAAATGTTTGTGTAGCTTAATCAAGTACACACATTATTGTATCATTTAGTGGGGGTTCGCACATATTATCCAGAAGTGGGAATCTATGTCCGGGAGGTATCTTGCCTATGCAGTCATAAGTAACCAGATTACGTTGCATGTCTTAACTCCTCCTTTCTCACTTCTGGTGATACCAAGTACAGCCAAAACTATATAGATATATTCTATCTTCAACGAGCCACTTCTTGGCTGTTTTCTTGAGTATCAGGGACAGTGTCTTAATCAGCATAAAAGACATTTGTTCCACGTTTTCTCTCTGGGACCTGGGTGGTAATAAGTCCCTTCTGACAGAATTAGGGAATCTTAAACTGCATCCAGAACTAAACACCAGTAGAAGAAAATGATTTTGGCTGAGTGGTTGCCCATCTGGGATCTAACCCCAGCCAGTTGGTGACATATTGGGACTGCTCGTCCGCTATAGAATCCGGGAGTAAACCCTAAAGCCTATTGGTCTGCTCGCCCGCTATAGAATACGGGAGTAAACCCTAGAAAACTTGGTTCGCTCGCAAGGAACGAACCTATTTCAAATCTGTTAGTCTGGTATTATTCTGGTCTTGCCCATGGATAGAACCTAGGTAATTCTCACTTACATTCTTAGCAGCATTAGTTAGTTATAATTTATTTCTAATGTAATAGCTTGCTTGATTGTAGGCAAGATTTTGACACATCAGGACTTCTCATCCATGATAGAATCAGAGAATAAATTCTAGACTATTGATTTTCATAAACCATTCTTTCATTCTTCACCCATTACATTTGCTAAGTATTAACTTAGGAATTTGTTTCTAGGGAAGTCTGTAGAATTTAAATAACTTGTTAAAAAGTTAATAATGGATAATATCATATGAGTTAATTTACATCATTCACCACTGTAGAATTAATAATCACATTAATCAGTGATATTAATTAGTTTATTGATGATTTACTTGATGATTTTTTGATTACATGCTTTATCATTTGATTTAATCATGAATAATTTGATAATTCTTAGTTAATTCAGTGTATGACGGACTGCTTTGCATCAACTTTCTCACTCTAATTCACTACTATCATTCTCATAGCAGTGTCTGTTCCTCTTGTCACTATCCTGCTCTAGCATAAATCTGACTAGCTCTCTGTAGGGTAATAATATAATTACTTACCTGAGTGTAAGCTGAGAAGAGATCATGGATGCACGCACAGATTTCTTAGAGTCCGCTAGAGGATGGGGCATAAGGCTCGGCTTAGTAGGAGAGAAGCTAGAACTATTTATTAGAGAAGAAATGGATTGGTGGGACAAAGAAGATGAGCAGATGATGAAAAGAGTTGCAGAATTAGAAGCAGATATGCGTCACAAAGCTGAAGAAGATGAGATGAAGAAGAAGCAAATTGAAATACTGAACGTGGAGGAATCTACCAGCTCGATTGAGGAAAAGCCAATCACTCAAGCCGAAACTCTGATAGAAAGCGGGGAAGCTGACCGTCACAAAGAAGAGGCATGCATTCCTTCGCAAATCCCCATGGCTCAGAAAAACAAAAACTTCCGCACAGAAAGGCAGATGCTTCCCTCGCCTATTCCTAAAAATATTAAAAATAAACGGAATAGGAATAAATGTACCAAGCGTTCGGTAAACAGTCACAAACGTGATAAATGTTTACACCGCAATGAAAGCGGATTAGCTGGCTTGGCAACCCAGCAATCTCAGGAGCTTCCTAAGACTTCCCAAAGGAGAAAAATCCAGGAGGAGGAGGACCTGAGGAAAACTATTAAAGAGATCGAAGGCGAGACCTTACCCGACTCTTTTATTCCCTTCAGTTCAGAGAAACTAGGAGTGGAAATGAATTCAACTGAGACCGGAATGGATGTAAAACAGGATTCCATTGTTTCTCACGGTGTGGCCACACAAGATGAAATAATTATCAGTTTGAATTACTTATCTCAGGTGGGATATGGCATTGAAAATGACATCCCACAACATTCACTTCTATTGGATTTGGAACAAGAAAACCAGACCAGGGAGAGAATACCTCAATTGGACTTGGCACAAGAGAGCCCAGCCATGGAGGACAAACAAGACACGGAGGAGAATTCTTACGATGTCAGTATCTTGGAGTCTTTCGAAAAGGAAACTCAAGATACACAAAGCATTCATGTAGGTTATACCACGGACTCTGATTCAGGGACGATAAACATGTCTGCTAACAACAAAGAAGAAAATACTTCTTTGGACAGGATGAAGGTAATGCCTATCATCAACACAGCTGAAGCTAACAGGGGATCACAAATGATGGACTCTGCAGCGGAACAAAACCGGAGCGGTTGGTATACTCAACACTCAGGACCTTGTTTACCTTTCACTTCAACCAATGTTGGATGGGGAGAACAGCTGTTTATGTATACTTCTACAAGGAGTGATACAAATTCACAGTTCTTGGGGAACAACATGATTTCTCAAAGCTGGACAACTTCTACTAGCCTTATACTTTCAAACACAGATTCAAAATGGAACTCTGTTGAAGAGGAACGCACCTGGATAAATAATTATCGAAGGAAGAAAACTCTTAAATCAAGAGGTAGTAAACTGACATCCTACCAAGAAAGAGGCAAGTACGAGTTGAATGCACATCATAAAATTATGATGTTTAGCAAATTTCCTGCCAAAAGGAGGAGATTAAAGGATTTTATTATGATCTTTGGCCGACGGAGGAAAAGAAAATGGAGCAACAGTACTGCGACCAATTCTTTTAAGAAAACACTGATGGCACTTCCTCTGCTTATAGGACAAGGGCCAGAAATTGAGTGGACAATAGCAGTCTCTCTGCGGCGCAGGAGAATCTTGTTAGACATTTTGCAATTTCCCGGCTGGGAAAAAGTAAAACCTCCAGAGGACAGGACATTACCGAGCAATAGCTTGGAAATCCGACACAACACCAGGAGCAAAGATTTGCAAGATTTATCCTGGGAGAATGGACATGGGATATTTCTTTTGACTCATAGAACATCCCACTGCCACAAAGAATATTGGGAACCCAGACTTGGAGGCAGTTGGAGAACGGAGAGAACTTAGATACATTCTTGAATGCTGCCGAGGCTCTGTTATAGGCTTCATTAATGAACCTACTTAAATTGGAGAGCTATGTGGCGGGACAGCCCGGCAGCATCATAATTACACAAGTTTTCAAGGAATTACAGAGCCCACAATATTTTTCTAAAATTCTCTAAAAGAATAAACGTTCCCCAGAAGAGGATAAAAACGTAAGAGAAAAATACAGAGTCACTTAGAGCCCGCACTATCATTTTTACTACATTGGTAGATCAAAGCAACGTCTGGTCTCTACATCTAAGAGATTTTCCCTTTGATGTTCTGATCAACCAGACATCGCGGAGCCAGTCAGTTGAGATTGACGTGTTAGTTTAGAATCAAGAGGGTCAGCCAGACCCGTCTGAAATAATACATGGCAGTGCTACTCAGGGGAAAACCCCGTGGGATCCACAGACGGCAATTTAATGCAGGCCTAACACCTATCTAAAAGTCCAGACTTTGTGGAGCCGGGACGTCTGTAATTGCCACCACAAAGGAGCAATTAGGACCAGATGCTTAACACCTCGCCGCAATACTACGGGGCAAAGTAGAAACCCATGGCTGACACATTCCGGCCAGCAACCGGGAAGGCTGGTGTTACCAGCCTATTGGAATGTAATGACGCAACTGCATTGCCGCCAAAGCAGGTTTCATTGTTTCAGGCGTGGGGGGCATCGGTCAATTTGATTGACAGATGAAACTACCCTTCACAGGAAAGGAGGAGGGGTGAAAAGAATTTGGCACTTAATCCATCTAGGTAAATCATCTTACATGGAAAAATAGGTGGAGCTAACAGGAACTTGGACATATTAATTAGCCAACCTGGAAACTAGCCAGGAATTGAATAGAATAAAACTACGAGCAGTGGCCAGCAAGACTTCAGACGCATTCACAATAGTGTACCAGGGAAGCCGGAATTTTAATTTCTGGTGAGAGATTACCCTCTCGTTTTGTTACTTCGATACAATGTCGTATGACAGGATTTCCTAGCTATAACCCAGGTAAGCCCATTACTCTGATTAGTTGTCTGCTAGTCTGAAGGCTTGTGTAGTTTCTTGTTCTGCATATTCTCCCAAACTTTACACTGGTGGATTTTCTTTGTACTTAATGTTCCAGTTCTAGCTTTACGATTTCACTGAGAACTATTTTCTTCTTTCATTCACCACTTGGTTGTCTGATTTGTTGTATGTGATAATTTGGAGAAATCCATTATCCAAGCTACATGAGCGTGTGGCTTATGCATGTACAGGAGATACATTTAGATTCATCCTGTATGATGTTAAACATTGGGGAGACTGACTACTTAGGAGAAATTCCTGAGAGCTCCCAGTCTCTTGATAGCGTCCAAATTAACGTTGATTATTTGGACCAACACTTTGAGTGCCTACCAAGATTATGGTGAAACCACTTGGTTTGAGGAATGGCACCAGTTCACCTTGTCTGCATGATGTCTGCATGAGGACAGACATGACTTAGGACATTCAATATCCCAGACAGATTCAGGGAAGGCATTTAATGTTCGACAGGACTGTGCGACCAGCCCTTCCGACAAGACAGTATGAATGAATCAGAAAGGGAAAGAGTAAGTGAGGTGAACTTATATGGGAAACACTCCATTACATAAATGGAGGTGATTGTGTATGTTTTGAGCTATAGATGTTCCAAATAGTTTTATGAATATATACATATATATTTATTTATTTAGAACTGATATATGTTATGTAACATGCCATCATATATATCATCATACCATCATATATTATGACTTGAATGTATGTTTATATGAATGTATAGACATATGTGTTTGAGATGTGTAGACGTAGATACTACCCATCTCCGTTCGTTTCATTCCAGATCTCTTAGGAGCAATGGACAGTCAACAACCCATATCCGGAAGTGACTTAGCCTTGTGAAGGGACCAATTTGGACTCCTTCAATCTGACAGTGAACTGCGTCTCACTGGGGGAAGCATGACCTATGTGCTTCTGAGCTTTTCAGCCAGATGAGTTACGTATACCATAATATAATCATCATCATCATATGATCATCAATAGCAATAATAAACACAGTTGTTGTATTTTAAAACTCAATTTGTCCGTATAATTCTAAATGTTTATAAATGTTTGTGTAGCTTAATCAAGTACACACATTATTGTATCATTTAGTGGGGGTTCGCACATATTATCCAGAAGTGGGAATCTATGTCCGGGAGGTATCTTGCCTATGCAGTCATAAGTAACCAGATTACGTTGCATGTCTTAACTCCTCCTTTCTCACTTCTGGTGATACCAAGTACAGCCAAAACTATATAGATATATTCTATCTTCAACGAGCCACTTCTTGGCTGTTTTCTTGAGTATCAGGGACAGTGTCTTAATCAGCATAAAAGACATTTGTTCCACGTTTTCTCTCTGGGACCTGGGTGGTAATAAGTCCCTTCTGACAGAATTAGGGAATCTTAAACTGCATCCAGAACTAAACACCAGTAGAAGAAAATGATTTTGGCTGAGTGGTTGCCCATCTGGGATCTAACCCCAGCCAGTTGGTGACATGCGTATCTAATGGTACTGATGTATCGTCACCCAATGTTGATTCCTTCCATATCTTCTATATTTCTGAAAATATTTTCACTGTTCAGGGAAAAAAAGATCTGGAGGCATTACACATCCTTGTCTCACACCTCTTTTAATAGTCTGATATTGACCTACATCGTTATCAATTCTGATGGCAGCTTGTTGTTTCCATTAGATGTTTGTTTATAAGTCTAAGGTCGTTTCCATCAACTTTTATATCTTCAAGCATCCTTATCATGTCGACATGTCGAACTTTATTGAAAGTCTTAGACATAGCTACACGTAAAGACCTATCCCCAGCCTTGAGGCCTATTGGGTTTATGGTGCTATCCCTATATGTGTATAGAAGAGTCGACACTCAACTGGTTATGTGGTCAACATCACGCCTGTCGTCTTGGCCTCCAAGAACGTTTCCTGGCACACATTCTAGACTGGGTAAAGTTACACAAAACATGTCGATAGAATCGACAACATGACCAGCGGCCCGGCAGGCAAGCACTGCATGACTGCGGCTCCAGTTTGGACACGATGTTTTGCTGTATTTGTGGTTTGGTGCCCGAATTTGGTAAAGGATTGCTTTCACACACACACACACACAAACACACACACACACACACAAGCACACACACACACATTATGTGTATGTGTGCTTGTGTGTGTGTGTGTGTGTGTGTGTGTGTGTGTGTGTGAAAGCAATCCTTTACCAAATTCGGGCACCAAACCACAAATACAGCAAAACATCGTGTCCAAACTGGAGCCGCAGTCATGCAGTGCTTGCCTGCCGGGCCGCTGGTCATGTTGTCGATTCTATCGACATGTTTTGTGTAACTTTACCCAGTCTATAATGTGTGCCAGGAAACGTTCTTGGAGGCCACGTCACGACCCACACGCAAGCACACACAAACACACACACACACACACACACACACAAGCACACACACACACATTATGTGTATGTGTGCTTGTGTGTGTTTGTGTGTGTGTGTGTGTGTGTGTGTTTGTGTGTGCTTGCGTGTGGGTCGTGACGTGGACGATCATGTTTCTACACATCTGGCTACCTACGACAGCATGTATTATTTCGTGTGCCGACACCTTTTCGTGCCACGACAAAGGGCTGTTAAAATATGTTCTCTAGTTTGCTTACACTATTTCTCTTCCCCCATATCGTTGCACTTGTCACAACATGTTACAGTTTGTCTATTCTTATAATGTTTCCAAACATGTTGACTGACTTCATTCTAATATCTGTTACAAACTGTCTTTGTGTCTCCGCCTCTTTCAAAATATTTAGGTTACTCATTTGGCTGTCCTCGGAATTTTTAGCCTTCTTCTCTTACACTTCATCACTAAGGCCTCATGTTGTTACATGTTATTAATTGTCAAAGATTCATTATCATTTGTTAAAAACTGGGAGGAGACTGGGGCACTCATAAGTGAATATCAGTATGCAATGAAAGAGATCATTTACCAAAAACTGGGAGAAAAGGAAACAAACCAACAATACATCAAAACGTTCGTCTAAACGAGAACCAATTTTGCAGTGCTTGCCAGGCACACACTTTTATGAGTGGGTGTGCATTTGTATACGTGCGTGGCTCTGTGTGTGTATGTAACAGTAACTAACTAATAGACTTGGTCGTTTGTACCATAAAAGCTGGCAGTTCTAGAAAGAACAACCAATAGAGACCGAAACAAGACAGACTATTCAGTGTTTGCACATAGGCAGTGAAAACTGTGCTAGTCATATGTTTTCTGTAGCTTATTTAGTATGTGTCTGGTATAGATCACTTGTGCATCAGATATGCGTGCAAAAGCTTCACACGTAATATATATGAATGATCCACCTGCACAGCAACAAAGGAGAAAGGCAGATTGTGCCGATATGAGAGGTGAAGATCACATCAGATTATTATTGTGGTGTTAGTCGGCAGGGCCGGGTCGGAACGGCCTGCTCCTGTGAGCTAACCCCTTCACCTTCCCTTTGTTTTTTTTTCCTCTCTGTCTTCTGTCTTTCCTCTTTCTTCTTTTTTGCTTCTTGTTTTCTTTTTCTTTTTCTTTTCCCCCTCCATTATTTATGCGAGTGTGGCTATCAGTTTGCCACCTATCTTTTACAGGGAATGGTGGTCTTTATTTTGCTTTCCACTGAGGTAGAATCATGAGTGCTGTAACTTGTTTTCGGGACGGTCAATGCCAACTATAAAACATGAATGTATTCGACTTGATATTATTTAAAGAGATAAATTCCAGAGAATATCATGGAATCCTCCTGGGGCACAGCTAACCAATCTCACAACAAGAGAAACGTCTTAACAGACGATAGTTTGTTACATTGTGCTTCAAAAAGGCTTACTAACTACAACCCATGGCGGTGGCGAATGTGATTGATAAGGCCAATTCGCGCTGTAAATGTTCGTCAGCAGTGGATGCATGTGAACACATGGTAATTTTCATTGTCAGCATCATGCGCCATCTTACGCCTCACACGATGGGTGAGTGACTTATCTGCAATAATTGTCTCCTTTGTCTTTATTCCATTTCTGATATTTGCCCTCCAAGCAACACATTCAGCGGCGACATGCCGCCAGTGCGCATTATCAATGCCTGTATCGATCATGTCCCGCTTAAACACATCTGTATATCGTAGTAGAGGCCAACCCTGAGATCTTTAAACCATCTGTAATTCACTAAAATAGATTACCTTTGTATTCTAACATCATCCATCCTCCTAACGTGGTCTATCCATCTAAGTCTACGAAGACTGAGCATGGAATATACCATCACACAACCTGATCTTTAAAATACTTCAGTATTTGTGATTTTGTCTTGCCACTTAATACCAAGTATTCTTCGCATACACCGCATATGAAAACTGTTTAAACGTTTCTCTTGGTGTGAGTAAGTTGTCCAGGCGTCACTGCTACAAAGAAGAGTATTAAGGACACAGGCTTGATAGACAAGGACTTTGGTTTTGTCAGTAAGCTTCCTGTTCTCCCACACTCTTTTTATTAACCTGCTCATTGTTGTTGCTGCCTTACCAATCATGATGTTGATTTCTTAATCTAGGGATAATTTGCTATTTACCTCTGATCCTAGATATGTAAAATGGTCTACTATCTCTAGTTTGGCGTCGTCAATACATATTGATGTTACCCCCATGTGCACCTTGTGACATAACCTGTGTCTTCATTTTGCTAATTGTTAAACCAAATTCAGAACAAGCATGGAGAATGCAGATATTAGACGTTGTAAGTCATCCTCAAAGTGGTCCGTAATTGCAGCATCATCTGCAAAAAGCAACTCTCTGATTAGTACCCTCTTAATTTTGGTCTTGGTCTTCAATCTCTGAGCATGTTAGAGGCCGCCATCTGAGCGTGAGTGACTATATACCACCATCCTGATCACGAAAGGAATATTTCAATAGAAGTGAAAAGTATATTCTAAAGAGAGTGGGAGCTAGTACACAACCTTACTTATCTCCACTCTTGACTTAAAACACTTCTGAAGTTGAACCATCAAAGTTGATTGTACCCTTCATCTCTGTGTGGAACGATTCCACAATGGACAGAAGAGCTGATGGGCAGCCAATCTTCTTTAGTGCCTTAAACAGATCCTTACGACTGACAAAATCAAATGCTTTTGTGAGGTTGATGAAGGAAATAAACAGTGGTTGATTCTGTTCACGGCATTTACCTTGCATTTGTCTCAATGAGAATATCATATCAATGGTAGACAGGTTCTGTCGGAAGACACATTGTGATTCGGAGTAGACTTGATCTCCTAGGACTTGAAGTCTGTACAGAACTATTCTGGTAAATACTTTCCTAACAATACACAGAAGTAAGATACCCCTATAGTTGTTACAGTCGCTCTGATCGCCCTTGTTCTTATACAGTGTTATGATGCTTGAATCATTGAAATCCTGTGGGACTTGTCCTTCTCGCCAGCATAGCTCTATTAGCTGGTGGATCTGTAGAGTGAGTGTGTCTTGCCCACTCCTGATAACCTCTATTGGAATCCCATCCTTACCTGGAGCCTTGCCAGATGCAAGTTCATTTATAGCACACTTAACTTCTATTATAGTGGGAAATGTGTCCAGGTGGTCAAGAGTTGGTAGAACCTCTATGGCGTTGAGGGCATCATCCGCTAGTTTGGTCTCACTTGAGTAAAGCTCCAAATAGTGCTCTACCCATCTGTCCATCTGCTGTTTCTTATCAGTGATGACTTCTCCAGTCAAGGTTTTCAATTGTGCACTTCTTTTGATCATTGAATCACAGGCTTTCTTTATCCCTTCATACATGCTTCTGATGTTTCCCTTATCACTTGCGTTTTGAAAGGACTCATATAACTTGACCCAATAGTCATTTGCACACTGCCTGCCAGCCTTTTGCACATCCTTCCTAGCTTGCCTTAGCTCACTGAGAGTGTTAAAATTTGTTCTTTCCTTGTTTCTTAAGAGAGCTATCTTCTTTTTATCAATCAAGTGCTGCAGTGTCTGGCTGTTTGCCGCAAACCAGTCTTGCCTCTTATGATACACAGTGCCGTAAACCCCTACCGCTGTTTTGTAAAGAGTTTTCTTAAGAACCTTTCAAGATCGTGGTTATTAATAATATTAATCCTGGGGCTAGATTTGTGTTTAGCTGTGTAGATTCTCTTTGGCCTCAGTCTAACTCTTGCAACAACCAAAGAATGATCCGTATCACAGTCAGCACTTTGGTAACTTCGAGTTAATGATGTTTGGTTCAGATGTTGTCTCCGTGTGATGTTGAAGTCCAGCTGATGCCAATGGCCGGATCTTTGATGTTTCGATGTGACCTTATGCAGCCTTTTATTTATTTTAAAGGGATTTGTAATACATAGGTCATTTCTGGTGCAAGGCTCCAAGAACCTTTGCCCATTTTCATTCATGCGATCGATGTTGTATTTTCCTAGGCAGACTGGCCATGAACTGGAGTCCTTGCCAACGCAAGCGTTGAAATCACCGAGCATATAAATGTAGTCGGATTTTGGAACTGCCTTGACCATAGAGTCTAACTCCTCATAGAACGAATCCGTCATATTATCAGGGGAAGTGAGTGTTGGTGCATTTGCAGTGATAATGGTGGCAAAACCACAAGAGGTTGTCAAGCGCAGGGATTAATATTCTTTCATTACCTCCAGCTGGGATTTCAATCATTCCCAGTAGCGAATTCTTCACTGCAAAGCCCACACCATGTTGCCTGTTATTTGCCTGCTCGCTATCCTTCCAAAAAAGGTGTAATTATTTTCCCTGAGGGACCCTTCCTCAGCAAGGCGAGTCTCCTGTAAGCCAGCAATATCAATGTTAAGACGATTAAGTTCGGCATCAATCACAGCCGTTTTTCTAACATCGTCTATATTCGTCAGGTCAGTGGAAAATCCAGGACACATGGCTCTTACGTTCCAGGTTGTGAGCCGTATTTTGAGGTTTCTATTTTTCGTTTTTTAGTAATACCTGTTGCATTGGTTTTACAGCCTGCGATTTAGATTTTGTTCTAGTCCCAAGCACCCATTGAAGCAGGCAGGCTGTGGCGGATGAGCACCCAAAGGGGCTGCCAAGCTTGAGGCGGGCGGTAGCTGATCAGTGACACCTGCAGGTGTCTCCCACCTTCAGAGGCAACGCGTGGCGTGGTTCATGGCCAGCGTGCCTTGGAAAATACAACATCGGTCGCATGAATGAAAACGGACAAAGGCTGCTGAAGCATTGCACCAGTAATGACCTATGTATTACAAACTCCTTTTTTAAAACAAAAGAGATGCACAAGGTCACATGGAAACACCCAAGATCCGGCCATTGGCACCAGCTGGACTTCATCATCACGGGAGACAACATCTGAACCATATATCCCTGACTCGAAGTTACCACAGTGCTGACCGTGATACAGATTATTCTTTGGTTGTTGCAAGGATTAGACTGAGACCAAAGAGAATCTACACAGCTAAACACAAATCTAGCCCCAGGATTAATATTATTAACACTCACGACCCTGAAAAGTGCTTTCAGTTTCAACAGCAACTTGAAGACGCTTTCACTGATACACCAAAATATTGTACAGTAAATGAAAAGTGGGGTCAACTTAAGAAAACCCTTTATAAAACTGCTGTAGGGGTTGACGGCACTGTGGATCATAAGAGGCAGGACTGGTTTGCGGCAAACAGCGAGACTCTGCAGCCCTTGATTGATAAGAAGAAGATAGCTTTCTTAAGAAACAAGGGAAGACCAACGCGTAACACTCTGAGTGAGCTAAGGCAAGCTAGGAAGGATGTGCAAAAGGCTGCCAGGCAGTGTGCAAATGATTATTGGATCAAGTTATGTGAGTCCATTCAAATCGCAAGTGATAAGGGAAACATAAGAAGCATGTATGAAGGAATTAAATTAAATTATCCCTCGATCAGGAAATCAACATCAGGATTGGCAAGGCAGCAACAACAATGAACATGTTAGCAAAAAGAGTCTGGGAGAACAGGAAGCTTACTGCTAAAACAAAAGTCCTCGTCTACCAAGCCTGTGTCCTTAGTGCTATTCTTTATGGCAGTGAAACCTGGACAACTTACTCACGCCAAGAGAAACGTTTAAACTGCTTTAATATGCGGTGTCTGCGAAGAATACTTGGTATTAAGTGGCAAGACAAAATCACAAATACTGAAGTATTGGAAAGATCAGTTTGTGTGACGGTGTATTCCATGCTCAGTCTTCGTAGACTTAGATGGATAGAACATGTTAGGAGGATGGATGATAGTAGAATACCAAAGGACATCTTTTTTGGTGAATTACAGACGGGTCGGAGATCTCAGGGTCGGCCTCTGCTACGATACAAAGGTGTGTGTAAGCGGGACATGATTGATACAGGCATTGATAATGCACATTGGGAGCAAGTCGCCGCTGAACGTGTTGCATGGAGGGCAACTATCAGAAATGGAATAAAGACAAAGGAGAAAATGATTGCAGATAAAGCACACACAGAGCATGAGAGACGTAAGATGGTGCACAATGGTGGAAATGACCATGTTTTCACATGCATCTACTGTGGGCAAACATTTGCAGCAAGAATTGGCCTTACCAGCCACACTCGCCACCGCCATGGGTCGTAGTTATTAAGCCTTTTTGAAGCACTATGTACCAAACTATCGTCTGTCAAGACGGAAAGGTGCCAATGAAGGAATAAAGAAAGTCTGTGGTCCAGTGATCAAAAGAAGTGCACCGCTGAAAACCTTGACTGGAGAAATCATCACTGATAAGAAACAGCAGATGTGATAGATGGGTCGAGCACTATTTAGAGCTTTACTCAAGTGAGACCAAGCTAGCGGATGATGCCCTCAAGGCCATAGAGGCTCTGCCAACTCTTGACCACCTGGACACACTTCCCACTATAACAGAAGTTAAGTGTGCTATAAATGAGCTTGCATCTGGCAAGGCTCCAGGTAAGGATGGGATTCCAATAGAGGTTATCAGGAGTGGGCAAGACACACTCACTCTACAGATCCACCAGCTAATAGAGCTATGCTGGCGAGAAGGACAAGTCCCACAGGATTTCAAAGATTCAAGCATCATAACACTGTACAAGAACAAGGGCGATCGGAGCGACTGCAACAACTATAGGGGTATCTTACTTCTGTGTATTGTTGGAAAAGTATTTGCCAGAATTGTTCTGCGCAGACTTAAACTCCTAGGAGATCAAGTCCACCTTGAATCACAGTGCGGCTTCCGACAGAACATGTCTACCATTGATATGATATTCTCATTGCGACAAATGCAAGACAAATGCCGTGAACAGAATCAACCACTGTTTATTTCCTTCATCGACCTCACAAAGACATTTGATTTGGTCAGTCGTGAGGGTCTGTTCAAGGCACTAAAGAAGATTGGCTGCCCACCAGCTCTTCTGTTCATTGTGGAATCGTTCCACACAGGCATGAAGGGTACAATCAACTTTGATTGTGCAACTTCTGAAGAGTTTGAAATCAAGAGTGGAGTTAAGCACGGTTGTGTAGGCCTACTAGCTCCCACCCTCTTTGGAATATACTGTTCACTTCTACTGAAATATGCCTTTCGTGATCAGGATGGTGGTATATACATTCACTCACGCTCAGATGGCGGCCTCTACAATGCTCAGAGATTGAAGGCCAAGACCAAAATTAGGAGGGTACTGATCATAGAGTTGCTTTTTGCAGATGATGCTGCGGTTACGACCCACTCTGAGGAAGAATTGCAATGTCTACTATCTGCATTCTCCAATGCTTGTTCTGAATTTGGTTTAACAATTAGCAAAAAGAAGTCACAGATTATGTCACAAGGTGCACATGGGGTACCATCAATCTTTACTGACGACGCCGAACTAGAGATGGTAGATCATTTTACATATCTAGGATCAGTAGTAAATAGCAAATTATCCCTAGATCAGGAAATTAACATCCGGATTGGTAAGGCAGCAACAACAATGAACAGGTTAAGAAAAAGAGTCTGGGAGAACAGGAAGCTTACTGCCAAAACAAAAGTCCTTGTCTGTGTCCTTAGTACTCTTCTTTATGGCAGTGAAACCTGGACAACGTACTCACACCAAGAGAAACGTTTAAACAGCTATCATATGCAGTGTCTGCGAAGAATTCTTGGTATTAAATGGCAAGACAAAATCACAAATACTGAAGTACTGGAAAGATCAGGTTGTGTAACGGTTTATTCCATGCTCAGTCTTCGTAGACTTAGATGGCTAGGACATCTTATGAGGATGGATGATGGTAGAATACCAAAGGACATCTTTTTTGGTGAATTACAGATGGGTAAGAGATCTCAGGGTCGGCGTCTACTACGATACAAAGATGTGTGTAAGCGGGACATGATTGATACAGGCATTGATAATGCACATTGGGAGCAAGTCGCCGCTGAACGTGTTGCATGGAGAGCAAACATCAGAAATGTGAACGGATATTTACAGCGCATATTGGCCTTATCATTCACATTCGCTACCGCCATAGGTAAACGTTATTATGCCTTTTTAAAGCACAAACTATCGTCTGTCAAGACGGCAAGGTGCCAATGAATATATATATATATATATATATATATATATATATATATATATATATATATATATATATATATATATATATATATATATATATATATATATACAATTTATTTTCTGACATATTTCGCAGCTTCTAGTCAGTCACAGCCGGTCTCTCTGGCTGAGGGGTTACAACACTTTCTCCGTAATCCCGTTTGTCACGCAGAGTCTCGTAGCGGGAGCGAGCTGGGAGCGGTTCGTCTCCCGCTGGTGACTTGCGGGACACTGAGCCGGCCGCTCAGAAAGCAATGGCAAACTACTGAGCGTAATCTTGCCAAGAAATCAACAGATAGCTGAAAGATGCTGTTGACAGCGATGTCCTGTAAAGGAAAAGCGAATAAAAAAAAAAAAGAAAACAAGCCAGACATCACATAAAATAATTTAAACCTGCAAGTTAAATCCTTCAAGTTTAAATAGTTATTAGAAACAAATATAAAGCTAATCCCACGCCAGAAATGAAAGAACCTGGTTCTCTCGACGTCAAATCTATTTGTACTTGTATTTACAATGTTTATTGCAGTTATACCTGCACTGGCAGAACAGAGTCCGTTGAAAAATAAGCTGGTAAACAACAACGTGGTGACAATAATAAAGATAACCATGCTTACATTATAATATTTGCCGTTCTCTTCACATCCAGAAGGCTCGCTTGGTGACGACCTCTATGATGAAACACGAAACATGTTTAAAACTTTATGCCTGTCTATATACTACCTACCTATCTACCTACTTACCAACTTACCTACTTATCTACAGACTTTTGAACCTGATTATATGTCTTATCTGTCTGTCTGTCTGTCTGTCTGTCTGTCTGTCTGTCTGTCTGTCTGTCTGTCTGTCTGTCTGTCTGTCTGTCTGTCTGTCTGTCTGTCGAGAACTTAGTTCGCCACAAACTAATAGCTGACAGTCAGGATTCCGGTCAAAATACTCTTGTCATACGGCCCTTACAAACATGATAGAAAACTGGCATCAAAATATTAACAATAATGCTCTATGTGGAGGGGTGTTTATAGACTTTAGAAAAGCATTCGATATGATAGATCATACTATTCTAATTTAAAAAAAAAACAAACTAGAAACAATGAAAGTAAGCTTTAATATATTGACATTAATAAAATCATTTTTATTAGACAGAAAGCAAGTAGTATCACACAATAAATCTTTATCTCAAGCCATTACCATTAATATTGGAGAACCTGAGGGGTCTATTCTTGGCCCTTTGTTATTTGCCATTTATATAAATGATCTTCCCTTATGTCTGTCGTCGTCCTGCGATCTATTTGCAGACGACTGCACAGTATATACACACGCTATTGATCGTAATGTGCTAGAATTATCTATGCAACAGGAAATAAATAGTGTAGTTAACTGGAGTCATGCAAACCGCATGCAAATTAACATTTCTAAAACAAAATCTATGTTAATAGGAACCAGGCAAAGACTTCACACGCTAAACTCGCAGAGAAATCTACAGCTGCACACTGGTAGCATGCCCATAGAAAGTGTAACCATGCACAAGGCACTGGGTCTTATCATAGATCAAAATCTAATCTTTAACTCCCATGTTCATGCTCTCGTTAAACAAATAGTCAAAAAGTATAACAACTTGGCAGAATTAAACATTTCCTTGACGAAAACATAAGAAAGATATTCTATACTTCCCATATACAAACACATATTGATTATTGCTCCACAATCTAGGATGTATGCTCCAAATCAATAACAAAACGCTTTTATTCACTCCAGAAAAGGGCAGTACGTTTAATTAATGGTGAAAATCTTGCCGACATTTCTAACCTACATAAACGTCTTCGGTTACTGCCACTCGACAAATGCCTACTTTTTAATAAGAATAAACTAATTCACAAAATCCTATTTCAAAATGCTCCAAGCTACATTTGGCCATTGCTTAAATATAACGCAAGACATAGCGAACGACTACATATACTTCATGTCCCTAAACCTAGGATAAAATGTTTTGCATAGCCTTTACAGGACATCGCTGTCAACATCAGCATCTTTCAGCTGATTGTTGATTTCTTGGCAAAATTACGCATAGTAGTTTGCCATTGCTTTCTGAGCGGCCGGCTCACATACCCCGTAAGTTACCGACGCTATTCGAACCACTGCTGATTCTCACCATCGTCACGTTACTTACGAGAGTATACGAGATTACGGAGAAAAATCGCTAACCTCTAGGCCAGGAAGCAGGCAAACCTAGGATAGACTTATATAAAACAAGTTTAGCATACTCTGCCGCTCAGTTGTGGAACAATCTTCCACAAGAAATCAAAGACATCACCAATCATTATATACACGCATTCGCAACCTGTTTCAACACTACCTCAGTACAGACCACATACGCACATAATAAAAAAAGAAAAGAAAAAAGACAATAATAATGGTAAATTATCTCAAACGACAAGTAGCCAAACAACATTCCCATATGTATGGCACGTTACGCCTTCCTTGGGTATTTATAATGCTTATGTTAAACATTGCCTCAGTGAGTCATTTGTTGTTGATTATTTTTTATGCATTTTAATGCTTATTATTCGTTTGTTGTCATAAATTTGATTCATAAGTGATGTTGAATGAAAGAATGTATGAGAGGAAATAGAGAAGAAGGGCAGAATGTCAGATGGGCCTGCGTGCCCAATTCTTAACCCTTTGAAAATAAAGATTTTCGTTCGTTCGTTCGGTTTGTCTGTCTGTCTGTCTGTCTGCCTGCCTACCTACCTACCTAACCTGTCTGTCTGTCTGTCTGTCTGTCTGTCTGTTTATCTAGCTATGCGCTTGTTTGTCTTCCTGCTTGGCGGCTTGACTGTTTATCTGTTCTTAGATCCATCCATCGACACACCTACCTACGTACCGAATTACCAGCCATGTCTACACACCTGTTTTACGAACCTATATACTTACTTATATACCTGTCAACATACCTATTTACCTCTCTAATTACATGCCTACCAACCAGACTATCTATCTACCTACTTACCGAGGTTCCGTACCCCCCGATATCTGCTGCCTGCACCACCGATGAATTTATCGATTCGACTCCATGTAAAACAATTCTGGTTACCGTGCATTGGCATTCCGGTACCACTGTTGACCTGTGTGTAGACCTTGGAATGTGCCAGTGTAAGTTCCAAGCTTCACGTTTGTAAGCCCAAGAATGTATTTTATCTTTCTATATAAGCTTCTGCATAACAAGGGCAATAATCATTGTCTCATCCTGGAAGCGTTTCATTTGTTCACTCGGTGAAGCAGTGTTAAAATGCCCAGACCATATTCAGCTACTCAGGAGACTAGATAATTTAACCATAACGCAAGTATATCATTATCATCATAGCATCATCATCTATACTGCTCGTAGAAAAACTAAGAAGTATAAACGGATAAAAAGTGGCCGAGGAGCAAACAGGAATGCGATTACATAGAATATAGAATAGCGAGAAGACATGTGAATAGAATAGTAGAGAGAAAAACAAAAAGACTGGGAGGAGTATGGAGAAGCTCTAAATAAAAACTACAAGGAGGCAACTAGAAACTTCTTTAAAAAGATAAGTGCAATGAGAACGAGAGAACCCTTTGACCCAACTGAAATAATTAACAACGAAAATGGAGAACCAATAAGTGAACAAAAACAAATCCTAATAAGATGGAAACAGTACTTCGAACAACTTCTCAATATTCCATCAGATGTCACAGGAATTAAAGAAACCGACTCAGATGCCACCGAAGAACTAGAACCAGACATACCGAAAGAAGAAATTATAGAAGCCATCAGATTAGCCCAATTGAACAAATCCCTAGGACAAGATGAAAGACCAAATGAACTAATTAAAGCAGCAAGAGAAGTAGGAACAGCTTGGCTACATAGACTATTCAACCATGTTTGGGTAGAACAACAGACACCATGAGACTGGGGAAACGCCATAATTATCCCAATCTGAAAAAACAAAGGCAGCAGAAGAGACTGCACACAATACTGAGGCATTTCACTGTTGAGCCATACTGGGAAAATATTTTGCAAAATTCTTGAAAAAAGATTACGAACTATTATAGAACCCCAGCTAAGCGAAACACTACTTGGATTTAGGAAAAACAAAGGATGCACAGATGCCATTTTGGCTTTTAGACAACTTATAGAAAAATTCAACAGAATTCAACGAAACACTCTACTTAGCCTTTGTCGACAAAGAAAAGGCATTTGATAGAGTAGATAGAAACAAGCTGTGGGAAATCCTTAAACAATATGGAGTGAGTACGCATCTAATGAACCTATGTAGAAGCTTATACAACAACAGTGAATGCATAGTGAAAGCAACTGGAGGACGCTCAGAATCCTTCACCATAAGATCCGGAGTACGACAAGGTTGTGTCATGTCCCCTCTCTTGCTTATAACATATATAGATAACATATGTACGGAAACCAGCCAAACAGAGACCACAAGATCACCGAATGACAAGAACACAGAAGAAGAACCATCTGCAAATCTAACTATTAGAGAACTCCTGTTTGCGGACGACCGAGCACTAATAGCAAAATTAGAAGCTGAATTACAAGACAACATGAATAGTCTAAACGAAATGTGTAGGGAACATAACATGAAAATTAGCACAAGCAAAACAGGGATAATGACTATAACTAAAGAAGAAAAAGAAACAACGATTCACCTAAACGAACATCCCTTGAAACAAGTAAAGGGTTTCAAGTACCTAGGAAGTATGATATCATCAAATGGCAAATCAGAAGATGAGATCGAAAATAGATGCAATAAAACAAACCAACTCATTGGACAAATGTCACAAATACTAAAGAACAAACATGTATCAATAACTACTAAGAAAGCACTTTACAACACAATCTTCCTACCAACTCTATATTAACAATGGCAAACCTAGAATGACAGGAAAAAATAAAATAAAAATCACAACAACAGAAATGAGATTCCTGAGAAGAATACTCAATGTATCAAGAAGAGATAAGATCAGAAATTAAGAAATCAGAACTAAAATGGGGGTTATAGCTGCACTACATTTTATTAGAAGGCAGCAAGTCAAATGATTTGGCCATGCAACTAGGTTACAAACTAACAGTATACCACAACGAGCAATGATGTACAGACCAGAGGGAAACAGAGGAAGAGGCCGACCACGTAAACGATGGACGCAGGGAATAACAGAGTCCTTGGGAATATCGATACATGAAGCCCATAAGCGGGCACTCTCCCGCTGTTTATACTTCACCTCGACACAGTAAGGTACAAGGGGAACATGATGAGATGAGATGAGACATCATCATCATCATCATCATCATCATCATCATCATCATCATCATCATCATCATCATCATTATCAAGTGCCTTGTCAGATGTTTTAGACTTCATTTCTCTCCAACGATCTCGGTCTTTGGTGTTCTGGATCAACTCTGCTAATGATATTCCTCCATGCCATCGTCCTAGACCATCCAACGCCATTTCTCTTAGTCTGCCTCTGCCTCTCTTCCCCTTCATCTTTCCAGTTGTCACGATGTTCTCCAATGCGTCTCTTCTCATCACATGACCAAAGAAAGCTGTTTGTCTCTTTCTTATTGTTGAATATAATGTTATAGCTTCATTAGAATCTTTCAGAAAGTAGTTATTAGTTACTCTTGCAGTTCATAAAATTCGCAACATTCGTATCAGGAATCACATCTCATTTATATGCACGTTCTTCTTTATTTGTTCATTTACACTATACGATTCATTGCCATACAGCAAAACTGGTTCTATATATAATTTCTTACATTTAATACACAAGGTAACTATAGTTTTCTGAAATGCAGCTTTTACTTGCCCCTTTATGTTTATAACCTCTGTTGTGTATCTTCCATCTGATGTTATAATTGCCCATCATCACCACTAAGTGCCCTGCCAGCTGGCGTAGGTGTTTACGACTCTCCACAGATCTCGGTCTTTGGTTTTCTGGATAAACTCTGCTGATGATATTCCTCCAGGCCACCGTCTCAATCTATCCAACATCATCTCTTTTGGTCTGCCTCTGCCTCTTTTCCCCTTGATCTTTCCAGTTGTCACGATTTCTCCAAAGCATCTCTTCTCTTGACACGACCAAAGAAAGCTGTTTTTTGTCTCTTTCTTATTGTTGTATATAATTGCCCCTAGGTATTTAAAATTATCCACTTGTTTAAGAATGTTTCCTTCTTTTTCCATTTTACATTTTGGTGTCACCTTTTTTGTTATCACCGTTCCTAATGTTTTCATATATTTAAGGAGATGCTCTTCATGGCACTCTCTGTTATTACAACGTCCAACAATTGTTGTAGATCATCAAAATTGTGTCATCTGCATAGCGTAGATTGCTTATTTTATAATACGCACACTCACACACACCCACCCACACACACACTTTATATATATATATATATATATATATATATATATATACACACACACACACACACTCACACACACACACACGTAGTAACAATGATAGAGATCAAAGATAAGCCAGGAATACTAATTTGAGTTTATAATACAATCAATCTACGCTAAGCAGATGACGCAGTATTGATGTTAGCAAATGTGAGTAGTCATTAAAGTCTTCAAAACCGCCAGGCAACGTATCCATTTCATAATAATCTGCTCTACGTGATCCTTATATGACAGGCTACGATCACGGGTGAAACTTTAATTTATCATTGATGTCAATTTCTTGAACATGTAAAGATATGCTAAGAAGGTCAGCTTTCTCGATGGCGTTTTTCAATGACGCTATAATACACTTCCTCACTGAATTGGCCTGTTCGTGGCATCCAATCATTTTCTGCACAAGTCCCGTGCATAGCCCTGACCATGTCCTATCTATCCGAACCAGTACGATGCAGGAAGACATCTGTGAACGCCATGGTTCTACTGTTCTTGCCGTTTATATTCTGGCCAGTTTTGCTGTTTACATGTAGAACAACCACGACGACCAAAGTGGAGCAATCTGAGGCAGGCCTGAACGTACATGCATTGGTAACGATGCTCAAGTTCCCTAACGGATCACCATTGTTGTCCGCCAGTGCAGCTGCTATCAAGTTTGCCATTTACAAGTTGATGCTATAGTCCATGAAGCATTGTGTAAGCTCCACAAGTCAACGTAATTATAAACATCTTCGAGATCTATTGAAACTATAACTATTTCTCACTCCCTTTGAGATCTCTTGACGTGTGCAAATGTTCCAGCATTGTCCCATGTTGCATTCAATGACCTATAGTTGCCCATAGTGTATAGAATCATAATCTTACCCTTCGTTTACTGTAAAAATGGTGAATGTATAATAGATACTTGCCTTATTGGTCCCTCCATCCGCTTCATCTGTCAAAATTATCATAGACAGACAGATAAGGTAAGTTGCAGCTTTTAAGAAGTTCATTCTTTCGACAGTTATTACTTTGCAATCACAGTTATATCAACCAAGTGCTTAACTTATATAGATCATTTTCATAAATGTCGAAACATATTTCATAAGTGGTACAAAAAATACTGATTCCTATTAGTTGCAGCTGTTTGAGACAGATAATTGTGTATTGACTAAATTAACTTGTATAGCCGTATTACTCATAGTGTGGATGCACATTTTATGGAAAATGTCTTTACTTTCTCTGCTATACATGAACATGTAATTAATAGGATGCAAAACGCATTAACCTTTACGGGGCACTGGATGAATCCACAGTGGCCACATGGCTCGTTATTCTGACCATTGTGGCAGTGGAGTCAAAACAGCCTAACAACATAGTTACTGGATTACCATTATTGTTCTCTCCAAACTCTCATGACGTTTCACGTGACCGACACATATCAATTTTCTTTCTTTTATCGTCTTTAATAGCCAACCCTCTTCAATATTCAGCTCTTGAAGTATGGATGCATTTGTTCTTTTCATTACCCAAGATATTCTTGAAACCCGTCTATAACATTTAAATCCAAAGACATTTGTGTGCTGTTTAGCTTGTTTAGTAAGTGTCCAGGTCTCATAGGCGTATGTTGCAATGGGAAAGATACATGCTCTTAAAGATTGGGAAGAGAGGACGAGGAAGGCCAAATAGAAGATGGGTTCAGGATGTGCTAAAGACATGCTACTGAATGAATGAATGAATGAATGAATGAATATGTAAAGTGTACCATTCTCGCCAGCTGTGTATTGTATCATTTTCTCTCCCTGTCTGAGTACTGTATCATTCATTATCTCCAGACAATTCCTGGACATGTCTAAAAATAATCCAGTAACTATGTTGTTAGGCTGTTTTGACTCCAGTGCCACAATGGTCAGAATAACGAGCCATGTGGCCACTGTGGATTCATCCAGTACCCCGTTCTAGGCACAGATAAAATAACCATTATGACACATCTCCTATTGGTGGAATTACATTTTCATAAACTTATGCATTCAAGTATACCGATTGAATAACATGCTATTGTCTTTATTCATAAGTGAATGAAATTGCCCAGGTTTCATAACAGATTAGGGTATACGTATGAATTGGATCCATTTAGATGTTTATAATATTCCTGAAATGTATCCATAAACACTTAAATTGTGGTGAATGCATTTTCATAACCTCGAGATGTAAACATTTGTATGGTGACTCATCCAAGGAACTGTCGAATATCACATTTCAGTAGTGTACAATAAACATCGTATGATGAAGAAGAAGCTGATGAAAGTATTCGCTCAGAGTAAAGGAAACACATCGCAGACTGTTGCGAATCAAATAAGATCGCATTGACCAGGAAGCAATCCATTACGTCACGTAGATAGCATAATATCCTTCGACATAAAGCAATTAACTCAGTTTTATATTTTGCTATTGGTCTTATTGTAGTTTGCAAGCTGCTGTTTATTAGATACATGTTTGTTTGCAAGCTGCTGTTTATTAGAAACATGTTTTCTTAACTATTTGATGATCGCTCCGAGCACTAGGCAAAAATCATCATCAATAGCATTTTAAACTAAGCCATTTTCAAGTTGCGCTTCACTGGCTCTTTACATACTATATTAATTTCTAGAGTGCAGTAGCTTTTGTTCCGAATTTAGATAAAGAAACGATTTCCCGCTTGGATAAATCTGTCACAGGTGATGGCTGAAGAAAAATACCTGACGTGTTGTGCTAAATAACGCTATATTATTTGCCAATTTTGAAAGCATTATTTGTCTTTTTTGACACATTTGTGATTAATATAATACACAATCTCAGTATAAACGATGACGACGATATATATATATATATATATATCCATCCATCATGTGCCATGCCGGTAAGCGTGGGCGGTCATGTTCTGCCATCTCACTCGATCAACAGAGTCGTGGATCAGTTCCGTGTTTTTGTCTCGACCATGCCACAAGGCCAAGCCATCCAGATACTTGTTTCTAGGTCTTCCCCTTGGTCTGTTCCCCTCGATCTTACCAGTTGTCACCAAGTTCTCCAAATCATTTCTTCTCATAACATGCCCAAAAAATTGTGACTGTCTACGTCTAATGTCTCTGATCAGTTTACGATCTTCATTTGTTTCTTGAAGGACTTGTTCATTGGTCTTTCTGGCTGTCCATGGTATTCTTTGCATTTTCCTCAGAAACCACATTTCTACAGCCATCAGATATTTTTCAGCCTGGCTGCTCATTGTCCAAGCTTCACATCCATATAAAAGTACAGGTTCTATGTAGCATCTCAACACTCTTTTTCTCGTTTCAATTGACATCTTTTTATTGGTCAGTATGTTTTTCATCTTGCTAAAGGCTACTTTTGCCATGGCGATTCTTGTTCTAATCTCTTCAAGGCATCTCCCATCAGATGTTATTACTGTTCCGAGGTAATTGTACCTATTCACTTGTTGAAGAGTATTCCCATTTACTTGTATATTACACTGTGGTATTTCGTTCTTCTTAGTGACGACCATAATCTGTGTCTTTTTACAATTTAATTCTAACCCTTGTTGTTCACTATGTGTAACAACCGCATCTACTAAATTTTGCAGGTCCTGTTCATTGTCTGCAATCAAGACTGTATCATCTGCATATCTAATGTTATTGATGCATCGTCCCCCAATGTTGATTCCTTCCATATTTTCAATATTTCTGAAAATATTTTCACTGTACAGGGAAAACAGATCTGGAGACATTACACATCCCTGTCTCACACCTCTCTTAATAGGCTGATATTGGCTTACTTCATTATCAACTCTTATGGCAGCTTGTTGTTTCCAATATATGTTTTTTACAAGTCTAAGGTCTTTCCCATCAATTTGTAGATCTTCAAGCATCCTTATCATGTTGACATGTCTCACTTTATCAAAAGCCTTTGTGTAGTCAATGAAGCAAAGGTGTAGATCTTTGTTTACTTCTATAGAACGTTCGATTACGGTTCTCAGTATATACACAGCATTTACTGTACCCTTGCCTACTACAAACCCACATTGTTCTTCTCCTATTTCAGGTTGTATTTTCCTCCTAACTCTTTGCATGATAATTCTTAGCAAAATCTTCGTGATGTGACTCATTATACTAATTGTTCGATGTTGATCACATTCCAAGGCTCCTGATTTCTTTGGGATTGCAATAAATACAGAATTACATAACTCATGAGGTATGTTTCCAGTATCATATATTGTATTAAGCAGACTGGTAACTTTATCTATTCCATATTCTTCTAAAGCATTAATCATTTCTGTTGTGACGCTGTCTGGACCGGGGGTTTTGCCAGATTTCATATGATTAAGAGCATTCTGAACCTCCATCTTCAAAATTGCTGGCCCTTCATTGTTATTTTGAACAATATATTGTTCGTCTCTGCTATCGTCATAAAGGTTTTTCACGTAATCTGACCATACATGTAAAATCTGATCTTTTTCTATTATGACTCTTCCATCTTTTGTCTTTAGGCAGCCTGCTGATGTACGTGTTCTTTGATTAGTAATCTCCTGAATTCTTTTGTGCATTAGTTTCGCATTTTTACTGTTGTGTTGTTTTTCAATTTCTCTGCAATTTTTCTCAAGCCATGTTTCTTTAGCCTCCTTACATAAGGTTCTGACTTTTCTGTGAATTTCTTCATATTTGGCAGGATTATTTTTGTTCTTTCTTCTTGTTTCCATTAATTGTAAAATTTCTTCAGTCATCCATGTCTTACGGCCAACTTTCTTTACTTTTGGAATAGTTTTTTCTGCTGCACAACTGATTGAATTCTTCAGCATTTCCCATTGATCATCTACATCTTGAAATAGGATCTCTAGATCAGACAATAAATCAAATTTGTTCTTTACTTCTATGTTAAAATTATCTTGTATTTCTTTGTCAGTTTTCAATTTGCACAAGTCATATTTAGGGTTTCCTGCTGTATACTTGACTTTCTTTAACTTTACCCTCAATGTGCCAGTAATTAATCTGTGATCACTGTAACAGTCTGCATTTGGAACTGTTTTTACAACTGTTAATGCATTTCGAAACCTTTTGCTCATCAGGATGTAATCTATCTGGTTTTTAATCCTGCTGTCTGGACTCCTCCATGTCCATAATCTTCTAGGATGTTGTTTAAACCAGGTGTTTCCTACAACCAATTCTTGTTCTTTTGCCCATTCTACAAGTCTGTAACCTCTTTCATTTCTCTCTCCCAAACCATGGTTGCCTACACTGTATCCATCGCTTTGCTTTTCTATTTTTGCGTTGAAATCACCCATTATGATATTTATTTCTGATTTTTTACAGTTCTTCAAAGCAGACTCCATGTCATTATAAAATGCCTCTATACTTTCTTCACTGCTTTCACTTGTTGGGGCATATACTTGAATTACATTTATTTTAAAAGGTCTTCCGTTTAATTTTACTAATATATATATATATAAGCTGTTTTATTAGCTTCAACAACTTCCTTGTGCCTTTTTCAAAGTTCAGTGACTCTGTTTTCTCATGCCAGCTTTTCCGTCTAGCTTGCAGCTGTGCCCTTTGAAATTTTGCTTTTGCGTGCTGATATTTATTAAGGTGCTCTTGGCTGGGGTTGGCCTCTACCTGCCTTCTACACACTTCCACATCATTTTGCAACTGTTCCAGTTCACTACTTCAGTAGGGCTCATAATGTTTACGGGCTCCTCATGGTACTGTATCTCGTGTTGCCTGTAGTATGTATTTCCCAAACTCTTCAACTACTTTATTTATGTCCTTCTCAGTGTTCAGGTTTCTAACCCGTATGCTGGTGCAATGCTTCTACACTGCCCAGTCTGCTTTCTTGTAGCTCCACCTTGAAAGAGTGCTGCTTTTGCTTACAAACTCATTTTCTACAGTTAGAAAGACATGCCGATGGTCACTGCCACTTAGCTGTTTCCCAACAATTCGTTTAATGTTCCACTCCAGGTCTGGTAAATGGAAAGCCAGGTCAGGTGTAGTTGTAGTTTGTCATGATCTCGAGTAGAAGTTATGTGGGTCAGACGGCTTTTTAATCAGGATGAATTTATTCTCATCCTACTCTCTGCGAGTAGCTGTTGAAATCGCCACACACAATCATTTTTCCTTTTAATGGTAGTGTGTCCAGTGCCTGTGGGCGGTCATTTGGACAGTAGTAATTGATCAGGTGAAGGTCTGTATTGTCTGTATTAAGTTTAAGTGCCCGATACTCAGCCCCTTCCATGTAAACTTCAATTTGGGAAGCAGGGATGTTATTTTTGACAAGGGTCAGTATCCAACCTTTTCGCCTTTAATTTCAGTCAGATCGGTAACACTGGTAGCCTCTGATCTTGAAGACTATATTTTCGTTGAGGTGAGTTTCTTGCAAGTAACATACGCTTACATTTCCTTGGACCAAGATGTTTTCTAGTTCTGTTCTTTTTGTTTTTGTTGTTGACACCCTCTGCATTCCAGTGCATTATTTTAAGTCTTTGTTTGGTACGGCCAGACGCTCTATTGTCAGGCCCCCTGGCTCCACAGGACATCTGAGAAAGACCTCCAGTAGTTGTGGTTAGACCCTTACGAGGCATATGACCCGGCATTGCACCTGCCTGGGGTTCCAGAGCAGGGCGATCACCATAACATGTAGCAGTTGTCGACATAATTCATGGCGTAATTGCGTGGCAGCCTGATTTCTGTGGTGGGTCTCCTGGCTGGCTGCCTCCGTCTTCAGCACCTATCTTTTGCAAGAGCAGACTATGGTTTTACTCGACACATGAACACATAGGGCTGTTCTTCCGATGTCAGTTATTTATAAACACAACCAAAATAATGACGTCATCGCAGTGCAAAAAAAAAAAAAAAGCTTTAGTCACTGAGTTAGAGAGTACTCTAGAACTAAAGTTAATTAGACATAATGACGTATTTACAAGAACCGTTGGTATGAAAATCCAAAATATTCAACGAAGAAGCACATGATTGAAATAATTGTCTCCACGAGTCTGTTCTTCTGTACTGCGGAATCAAAACTCTTTAAAACCGAATACATAAATATTGTGGAGAGATGCTATTTAGTACTTTTGAATTTCTTCATGCGACTCTGTCACTCTCCTTGACCTTAACAACAGAATGTTTACTTTACAAATAGAAGCACTTTACATTGTATCCGCATTTCATTTTCGAACCAAACATTCAGGCCAGTAGCTTGTTGATGAAATCACGTGATAATGTCCAAAATGAGGAAATACGCGTAAGTAATCCTTCTCTAGAAGTAAAATCGCACACAGACTTTAACGTATTTCCGACCAATCAGCCATACTGGACCGGAAGCTCAAGATGTTTACGAAGGATTTCAGGTCAGAGAAGAGACATGTGCGGCCACCATAGACTTAGATGACGCATACAATAGAGTATCCTTCGAGCATTTGATGCAAACTCTCCTCAGACTGAAAGTGCATCCTCACCTTGTACGATGAATAGCTATAGTTCTGCTCCAAAGGAAGGTGGTGCTAAGATGTGGGAGTTTGTCTTCTGAGCCGATAACGATATGTCCAGAACACGAGGCAGGCAGAGAAGTAAATACCTGGATTGATTGGCCACGTGATATGGTCGAGACAAGAATACTGAGCTGATCCACAAAACATTACCGCCTACGCTTATCAGCATGGCACACGATGACAATCAACGTGAACTGATGCTGAGCCGTTGTCGACCATGTTAACCCATTGCTGTCGTAACACTAACATTTACTTAACGCACCCGCTCAACAGCCACAATGTAACGTGAGTTGGAATAAGGAAAACACAAACAATTGATCTTAACATTTAGTGTCTGGTGTATTTCATTGCTTCTCGTCAGCTACAGACTGCAGACATCACACATAATCTAAAGTTACAAGATAAATCCTTCAAGTTTAAATATAAGATAGTTATTAGTTACAAATCTTTCCGTATCCCCACACCGGCAGTGAAAGAACCTGCTTCTATCTACGCCAAATCTAATTGTATTTATCAATGTTAATGCAGGTCTACCTACACTTGAAGAACAGAGAGTCCGTTCAACAATAGTCTGGTAAATAAAACAACCATGATAATGTCTGCCGTTCTCGTAGCATCCAGCGGGTTCGGTTGGTGGCGGGGTTTCAGTTTCGGTTGTTAGCCAGGTTTCCAGCTCGGTTGGTGGTGGCGGTGTCTATGATAAGGAAGGAAACATATTTAAAACTATATATCTGTCTACCCGAGGTAGACCAAGAAGACGGTGGAGAGATAATACATGTACAGACCTACAAGCACTTGGAATCAACGACTGGCAAGAGAAGGTCCACCAGAGAGACGAATGGAGACGGATTGTATTTGCAGCAAAGAACCTCAATGGCTCGGAACGCTGAAGAAGAAGAAGAAGAAGAAGAAGAAGATATATCTGTCTATTACCTACATACTTACCCACCTACCTACTTACCAACCCGCCTATGACCCTCTTACTCGCCTCCCTACCTACTTATATACCTATTAACGAAACTATCTACCTACCTGTCAACCTGTCGATCTACCTACCTACTTACTGACGTATCTTTTGCTTGCTCCATCAATGACCTTTCTATATTCAGCTTCATGTGGGGCAATTCTGACTGCCGTGCATTGGCATTCTGGTATCAGTGTTAACCCATGTGTAGACCTTGAAATGTGCAGTGCAAGCTTCAGGTTTCATCAATGTAAGTCCAAGAATATATCTCATCGTTCTGATTGGGCCAACTACTGCACAACCCACGACAATTCCCACTGCTTCATTCTGGGCGCTTTCCAGTTTTTCACTCGGTGAAGCAGATAGTGTTAATTAAAATACCAAGCCATACTTAATAACTCAGGAGACCAGATAGTATTCAACCATATGACAAGAAGTCCCTTCTTCACGTGAGCAGTCACCAGAGTCTTCAATGCTGTCAGTCCATGTTCACATTTAATAATAATTTGCTCTACGGGATATGTATATGAGAAGAACAATCACATATGAAATCTATATATTTTAATTTACCATTTACGTCAATGTCTTGAACATTTAAAGATGTTCTGAGTAGTTCAGCTTTCTCCAATTGCGTTGTTCAAGGGTGCCATAGTACAGTTAACTGACCTTTTCTCGGCATTCTGCAATCTTCTGCTAAGCCCCTTGTATAGATCTGAGCATGTCCTATCAATTCGAACAAGTCCGATGCAGTAAGACATCTGTGAACGCCATAATTCTACTGTTCTGACCGTTTATATTCTGGCCAGATTTGCTGTATACATGTAGAACAACAACGACGACGACGATAGTGGAGAATGTTGAGACAAGCCTGGACATACATGCATTGGTTACGATACCCATGTTCCCGAACGGAGTGCCATTGTTCTCTCCATCAGTGCAGCTGCAGTCAAGTTTATTGTTTACAAGTTGATGTTACAGACCATTACGCATTGCATAAGATATGCGAAGTCAACGTAACTATAGGCATCTTATAGATCTATTGACACTGTAACTATTTCTAACTGGCTTTGAGATTTCTCATGTACTACGTGTAGTAATGTTCCAAAACATTGTCCCATCTTGCAACTTGCCTTCGATGCTCTGTAGCGACCCATAATGTCTGGAAACATAATCTTTCCCTCTCAATCTTGCCAGTTGTCACCAAGTTCTCCAATTTATTCCTTATCATAACGTGTCCCAAAAAAATGTGTGACTGTCAAGGTCTAATTTATCTAATCAGTTTAAGTTTTTCATTTGTAATGACTTGGTCATTAGGTTTTCTGTCTGCATATGGTTTTCTTTGCATTTTCTCAGAAACCACATTTAAACAGCCATAATATGATTTTCCGCTTGTCTGCTCATTGTCCACGTGTCACATCCATACAAAAGCGCATGTCCTGTATAGCACATCAGCACTATTTTTCTCGTTGCAAATTGCATCTTTTTATTGGACAGCATATTTTTCATCTTTGCAAAAGGCCACCTTCGCCATGGCGATTCTTGTTCTAATCTCTAAAAGCAATGTCCCATCAGAAGTTATTACTGTTCAGAGATAAGTGTACCGATTCTCTTGTTTAAGAATATTCCCATTTACTTGTATATTACATTGTGGTGTTTCTTTCTTCCTAGTGACGACCATAATCTGCGTCTTCTTACAATTTAATTCTAACCCTAGTTGTTCATTGTGTGCAACAATTGCATCTACTAAGTGTTGCAGATCCTGCTCATTGTCTGCAGTCAATACTGTATCACCTGCATATCTAATGTTATTGATGTTACGTTCTCCCAGTGGTGATTCCTCTCACATCTTCTACATTTCTGAGAACATTTTCACTGTTTAAGGAGAAAAACTATGGAAATATTTATCATCCCTGTGGCACATCGCTCTTAATAGGCTGATATTGACCTACTTCATTATCAATCTTTATGGTAGCTTGTTGGTTCCCATATATGCTTTTTACAAGTCTAAGGAGGACGCAGAGGTGTTTCCAAGGCACCAGGACCAGGTTCTATACTGGCCAAGACCTACTAACACGTCCTAGTCGTGCGTCTTGGGCAACAGGTCCCCTCGGGGACCTGGCTAACTTAGTAGGATCGGTGATTCTTCCGAAGTCTGAGAGTATCTGCCTGCACGGCGAGGAACCATCAGTCTGCACATCAATAAGCCAGACATGGGACAACGGATACTCATGCAAACCTCAGTCAGGTATGACATCACACTGATGTTGGACAACAGGATGTTTTCATCCGACATACAGGACTTCACGCTGGAGTTTACAGCCAGCGAACACAAGCAAGCAGCAACAAGTCTAAGGTCTTTCCGATCAATTTGTAGATCTGTAATTCTCCTCATCTTGTTGACGTGTCTTACTATATCGAAAGATGCCTCTTGAATGCTCTGTCTAGACAACGTTAGAAGTATACTCACAAAAATCATAATTGGTACACTTTAAGACAGTGGTTTTCAAGCGGTGGGGAATTTCTCCCAGGTTGAATTTTAGGGTTTTCGGGGGTGGGGGGAGGGGGGGTGGGGGGGGGGGAATTAAGATTATTTCAAGATCGCGTTAATACAAGAACCGATTACTTAATATTGTTTTTCCCTCCATTTGCTATTATGAAATTCGTTTTATAACGTAAGTAGACCTGCAAGTCAAGTTTTATGTAGACGTCTGAACTTGTTCTAGTATGTGTTATTAAATTTAGCTTCCATTTTTACGTAAACTGTGTAAGGAGGGTGGATTTATAGGGAGGATATACGAAACGGGGTTGGGGGGGGGGTGCAGGAATAACATTCTGAACATATGGTGAATGGGTGCATGGGCCAAAAAAGGTTGAGAATCACTGCTTTAAGAGAAGCTAATAACACATGGTGGCTTCATTGCGACAGAAAAAATAAATAAGATACAAATCTAATTGTCATCGTTTATACAGAGATTGCATATTATATTTATCACAAACATGTCAAAATAGACAAATAATGCTTCAAATGCTTTCAAAATCGGCAAAATAATATTCGGGTTATTTAGCACAATGGTAGTTTTCATTAAGTCTTCACTTGCGACAGATTTATTCAAGCGCTAAATCGTTTCTTAATCTACATACCGAAAAAACGCTGTGCGATAGAAATAAATATAGCATATAAATAACTAGTGAAGTGCAACATAATAGCTTAGGTTAAAATGACCTTGATTATGATTTCAGCCTTGTGCCGGGGGGGGGGGGGGGGATCAACAAATAGTTAAGAAAACTAATATCTAATAAACAGCAGCTTGCAAACTCCCAGTAAGATTATCAACAAAATATAAGTAAGAGTTAATTGTTCTACGTCGAAGTTTATTCTGCTATCTACATGACAGAGTGGATTGCTTGCTGGTTGATGCGATCTTATTTAATTCGCAACAGCCTGCATTGCGTTTTGTTTTACTTGAGCGAATGCTTTCATTAGCCATTTCTTTATCAAACAATTTTTATTGTACACTTCTGATGTGTAATATTCGACTGTTCCTAGGACTAGTCACTATGCAAAAGTTTAAAGCCAGTGGTTCTGAACATATAGTCACCACACTTTAAGTGCTTATTAATACATTTCAGGGATACTCTAATCATTTTAATGGACCCAATACATATTTACACTAATATGTTATGAAACATAGGAAACTTCATTCATTTATGAATGAAAACAATAGCAGGATATTGAATCAGAATACTTGAATGCATACATTTATGTACGAGAATGTCATTCCACCAAAAGGAGACGTGTCGTAATGGTTATATTTGCTTGTCAAGAACGGGGTGCTGGTTGAATCCACAGTGGCGACATGACGCATTATTGTGACCATTGTAGCCCTGGGGTCGACCCCTGATAACAGTATGGTTACTGGATTACTTTTTAGACATGCCCGAAAATGTCTAGGAAGGAAAGGTGATGAGAATATGTATGATAAAAAATAATTACGCCTGGAGCATGATTTAACATTGCGAAATGAAACATCAAATAGTCACTATTTGTTGTTTCATTTCGCAATATTAAATCTTGCTCCAGGCTTGCATATATATATATATATATATATATATATATATATATATATATATATATATATATATATATATATATATATATAAAATAGCTTCTGCGAGAAACACAAGTACATATGTTACAATGAAATAATTCCAGGTGAACATAAATCATAGTGGTAAAATATTAAAATTATTAAATGTAGAATTACATTAAACAAATATGTCAGAAGTAAGTTAAATCACAACACTACAAATTCAACTTTGCTATTCTTGTTCTTCTTCTTCGATCCTCTTTCGTAGGGAATGTGTCACTTAATTATACACCTGAAAGGTCACCATGTCCGTCTGTTGCGTGCATTTGTGTAAGATTTGCTTCGTCTAGACAGTTCCATACAAAGATCCCGGATCTATCTACCTCTGGGTAGGCTTTCTTTCCTGCAATGTTGCCAGGGCAGTAATCTGAATGCATGATCTTTGCGATATCTAACTTCCGTTGGGTTTTTAGCGTGCGCAAGTTGAACACGGAGTCTCCTGCTTTTCGACCTTATGCAAGACCCGAGGGACATGTGGTATCATTATGTACTTATGATCCTTAGGGGAGGAGGAACGTTTAGCCCTGCTCTGGGGAGTTTTGTACCTTATGAGTCAAAGATCTCTGTATTGCTGGCTTTAAGTGTAAGATAGAGCGAAGGTATGAGCGTGGATGCATCGTCGGGTTTAAAGAACCAGATGTAGAAAGATAGTGTGTTGTGTTAGAAGTGAACGTGAGAAACTCGTCTGTGTTTAAACCATACATAAAGCAGAGTGTCAGACGTGTGTTAAGATGGAATGGCTTTGAAAAGTTCTTTGAAGTGAACGAAAGCATCGGCGAAGAAGTCATACTTGAATTGAAATCTAAACTGACGACGAGACGACTTAACAAACATACTTGACTGCATACAAACATATAACACTTAGTTGACAACGCATACACCACAAAAACATATACACACTAATATTTTCTCTATCCCAAAGTAAACAGGTTTTTCATCTGAAATTGTAAAGTACTAAGGTCATTTTCCTGGCTGTAGAAGACCAAGCATCCCTTCTATGGTGCAGTTACCAACAGACTTCCAGAGTTCAAAATTCCAGTGTCACTTAAGTATTTTTTTTCTTGCATACTTTTGTACGGGATCAGGCCTTAGCTGTAAATTTATTTTTGCATTATTGTATATGATACATGTTCTGTATTTGTTAACATATTGTAAGTATTTTGCATAAAAACCTGTGTAACAATTTTGTAACATCAACATGTCTACGTTACACTATTTTATTGAATCTGGACTAAAGTTAAATTTAACCGGAGACGAGTTAACAAAATGGAGTGAGGTAAAATATGCAGAGCATGTCCTAAGGGAAGACAGAGCTGCTGAAAGGGAACTAAAAAAAGGCAGAGTTAGAGGCTAGAAAAGCAGAAACAGATGCTAATATGAGAAAAGCAGAGTTAGAGGCTAGGAAAGCAGAAACAGATGCCGATATTAGAAAACCAGAGTTAGAGGCTAGGAAAGCAGAAACAGCTTCTGAACTGACAAAGGCAGAGTTAGATGAGAAGAATAAACAGGCAGAAACAGACGCTGAGCTAAGAAAGGCTGAAATCAGTGCACAGAGAAAAAGAGAAGAACTTGAAATGCAGTTAAAAATTAAACAGCTAGAAATCGAAACATCAGCCGATAAAGAATCTAGAAAGCTAGAAATGAAAGAAAAAGAGAACCAATATAAAATGTATCAAGGAATCGTGAAAAATTTCGCTATTCCGCATTTACTCAGAATTTCGAAACGATACTGGAGCATTATCAGGTGCCAGTTACAGATTGGAACATCATCTATATGAGAAGTCTATCTGGGGAACCATTAAGAGTCATAGAGACCATCCCCAAAGAGTTAAGAAAAGACTATCACTATATGAAAGCCAAAATTATGACACATTTCCTATTAGACGAAGCAGGGTACATAGAGTAGTTTGCTAAGTTATCTCCAAAAGCAACACAAACGTTCTCTGATTACACTTCAGTAGTACAGGATGTGTTTAGTAAGTGGTTATCATCAGCTAAAATTGATAACAATTTTGATAAATTGAAAGATCTGATATTAAGAGATAAAATCATCTCATCTCTACCACCACGATTTTCAACATTTTTGCAAGAGTGTGAATGTGAGAGTGTACAGCAGATAGAAAAACGGGGTTCGGCTTACTTTACAGCCAATAAAGAGTGTTTTGCAAATGTGATGAAAGACACATAATTCGTAGCAGCCGCTACATATGAAAGATAAAAACAAAATACTTACAACAGACAAAAACCTTTTAGACAAACTGCTGGTAACAATTATCGTTGTAAATATTGTAACTATCAACACAGTGAAAGTGAGATGTGTGACAAACATCCATGGTATCTTACATACTTACAAAATTATATAGACAAGAGAGAGAAAGAACTACAAACGAGTAACCAAATGCTACCTTTGCAAAGCGTACGGCCACTGGCGTCATGCATGTAAAGGAAAGCAAATGACAAGAAAAGCCAACGCGGCAATGTTTGATAGCTCTTCCTCTGACGAAGAACTAGTAGAGAATCAACATCCAGCTTATGCAGCTGAAACCATTGACGTATTCCATCTGGGGAAATGCACAACCTGTAACCGCTTCCATGAAGATGGCGTTTTAACATGCGGCCACTCCATACCGATAGCAAACGAGGAAGCCAATCTTGTAATAGATTCAAAAGGAAAGCTTAATATCCATCAGGGCTATGTTAACGGCAAAGTAGCCAGTGTCTTACGTGATAGCGGTAGCACCCTTATTGGTTTAAAGAAAGACTTTATCCAACTTGCAGATTACACAGGCAAACATGTAACATGCAGAACTTTCTCAGGCAATATTGAGAAATACCCACTTGCATGGGCGTATATTCAAACACCATTCTTGACAGGCAAGGTTAAATGCGCAGCATTGTGTAACCCATGTTGTGATATAATTATTGGTTACCTGCCCGAAGTCAATGATATGCCACATGATTTTGTAACATCTTCCTGTGAAAATATTTTATCAAATAATGCAGTAACTAGATCACCTACAGAAGCACAATCTCAGACCAACCAAACTGAGACATTAGAACTATTAAGTTCAAGTATAACACCTCTTAAGAACATGAGGGAAGATTTTGTGAAGGCACAAAAGGCCGATGTATCATTACAAAAATATTTTAAACTTGTAGGCCAAAAGCCAAAACTAACAAAAAGTGCTAGCTGGCACTTTGATTTGAAATGTGGTATCCTAACAAGGTACTACACAAGCGATGCCAATACCATTGCACAAACGGTGTTACCAACTGAACACCGCAAAAAGGTATTGCAACTAGCACATGACATACCTTTTACAGGGTATATGGCCTATGCCAAAACTAGAGCAAGAATACTAACAGAGTTCTACTGGCCCAAATTCTGCAGTGAAATCAAACAATACTGTAGATCGTGTGACATCTGCCAGAAACTTGTCAAGAAAGGGAAACACCCTCAAGCAGAACTGCAAACAACTGATCTTGCAAGTAGACCTTCAGAGAAAATCTCAGTAGATATCGTGGGACCTTTAAACCATGTTACATCAAGAGGGAATAAATATATTCTAACTGTAATTGATATATGTACACGTTGGTCTTAGGCGATCCCGCTTAGAAATATTACCTCTAAGGACGTTATCGAAGTCTTCTTCCATATCTTTGCTAGGATAGGTTTTCCGGATACCATTCTATCTGATAGAGGGAGCCAGTTCATTTCTGCTGCGACTCAAGCCTTTAACAAAACGCTAGGCATTAAACAGTGTTTCAACAGTCCCTATCACCCTCATTCAACGGGTATTATAGAGAAAATGAATGGTGACCTGAAACATATGTTAGCGAAAGTCATCCAAGAATGCCCAAATGACTGGGTCACGTATTTACCTGCTACAACTTTCGCGTATCGAGAAGTACCTCACTCTAGCACAGGGTTTTCACCTTTTGAGTTAGTATATGGAGCCAAACCACGCGGCCCATTATCAATTTATCATACTTTGTTAACTGAACTAGATAATGAACAGAAAACAGTGTCACCATACGAACATGTAACAACATTACGTGTAAGGATCATGAAATCATGCATATTAGCTAAAGAATCATTAAGACAATTTGGTGCCATCTATAGAGAGTATGCCAACAGAGAAAATAGGACAATAACACTGACACCTGGACAAGACGTACTACTTCTTTTGCCCAGTGACAAACATCTCCTAACAGTCTCGTGGCAAGGACCGTTCAAGATATTAAGACAAATTTCGACTGTAGACTAGGAAGTTGCAATAAACAACAAAAACAAAACATTCCACATTAACATGTTGAAACCCTACTACAATAGAGACGGAGACCAGGACGAAACAGCAGCAAGCACAACCATAGTGGAACACATAGACTCAGAAGATACATTCGAAATACCAGTCCCATCACTTGATACGACAGACACACTACAAGACGTCAAACTATGTCCTGATCTTTCTCGGACTGAGACCGACAACTGCAGACAACTGTTACAAGACTATAGGACCATTTTCTCCAACCATCCAGGACAGACAGATCTAGTAGAACATCAAATCATACTGACAACTCACTTACCAATAAAATGCAGACCGTATTCAATACCCATACACTACAAGGACAAATTACATCAACATATCTTAGAACTGGAGAAAAACAGAATTATTAGAAGATCTCAATCACATTATTCTTCTCCTATTGTGATTGTTAAAAAGAAGGACGGCTCAATACGCCTATGCGTGGACTATAGAAAACTCAACGCAATAACACAGTTAGATTTAGAACCCATGGCTAACTGTGAGGACATACTGACAAACATGACAGATGCCAAATACTTTACAAAACTTGACATGACGAAAGGGTACTGGAAAATACCCATGACCGAAGACTCCATACACTTGACAGCATTTGCAACACCTTGGGGACTATAGGAATGGTGTAAACTACCATTTGGGCTAGTCAATGCCCCAGCGACATTTGTAAGGATGACAAGACTGTTACTGGCAGACATACCAAACATACTATCATATATGGACGACATCTGTGTACACACTAGGACAATGACAGAACACCTAACGACACTACGACAAACAGTTGAACGCATCAAACAACACGGCCTAACAGTGAAACCATCAAAGGTAGAAATTGCCTACCATGAAATTACTTTTCTAGGCTATAAAATTTGTGATGGATATTTTACCACTGATGACAATATTGTTTCGAAAATTCTAAAATTGTCACTTCCTACAACCAAAAAAGAAGTAAGAAGCATGTTAGGATTATTGAATTATTACAGAAGATTCATACTTAATTTTGCTAGTTTGACAGAAAGTTTCACAAATCTATTAACCAAAAACCAACTAAATAAAATTGTAAACAGGGAAGGCCTGAGACCGGCATTTACAAAAGTATTGTCATATTTTTCTTGTAATCCCATCCTTAAATTGCCAAATTTGGAATTTCCTTTCAGATTGAGAACTGACTCGAGTTCCATAGCTATAGCGGCTGTTTTGTTACAATCATATGATGACATCTTACATCCAATATGTTACGTAAGTCGCAAATTGTCACCAAGAGAACGGAGATGGTCGACTCCAGAATTGGAAGGCTTGGCTTTAATTTATGCTATTAAGAAATTGTCTACATATTTGTTAGGTAAACATTTTACCGTGGAGACAAACAACAACCCGTTAACTATTATTACTACAGGGACACCGACAAACCATAGGATCGCAAGATGGTCTTTGTTACTCCAAAATTACAGCTTTCAGATAAGACACATCAGCGGGACTGAAATTACGATTGCAGATTTACTTTCCAGATGTCCTCTCGAGACGTCCGACGACAGTCTAACTACACCTGAGCGCAAAGACTGAGGCAGTGAAAGTGGCCTGTTACCTATAGCGCTCAGATAGCTATCACAATCCAGCGAAATAATGTTTAATTCAACCAAAGAACGCTGTGAGAAGTGACTTATTGTGATAAGGACGAAGTCCTCCAATTTATTCAAAGTACATTTTTAACGAGTGAATATGATGAATATATGAACGATTAGAATGGGGAAAGAAAGTATTTTAAACACTTAGTAATATTTCTACGAACAGTGCTCCAAGAACAGTACTACATGTGTTTACGAACTTACCTTATGCCATCTGTGGGTAATATCCGTAGTACCTACGCTTATGTATACTAGTGATATAAGCACAGCAGATTGTTCTAACATTTTAACCTTACAACTGTGTTATATAGACGACAGTATAGAAATTCAACACATCCAGAGCAGTTTAATCCGTACTTCTATAAGAACAGTGTTATCCGAACATGTGAAAGAACAGTGTGTTAATCCAACGTGTGAACACATCAATCGTGTACTTCTGTTTCCTTTTCGAACTGTTTAATAAATTTAGCAAAAGTAGCAGACTATACAAATAATAGTCACAAATGAATGACACTTGAGATAACTTTGTGTCACTAAATTTACACATATTTAATTGAATGAAAGGATTTATATATTTGTGATCTAAGAATCATTGATTGATTAATTTGTTCCCAATGGTGCCAACTATGTCACTATTGAAAATAAATATCAAAACCATGACGCTTAGAATATAACTTACAAATGTACTTTATTTTTTTGAAAGAATTTAGAAATTACCTCCCATAACGTTTCACCATTACACCTAAGGGGAAACGATTTGAAATATTGGGAAAATGTAAGCATGCATATATTATTTTGTTCATAGTAGCCAGAACGACTACACGTCACCATGTGACATCAACTATGCGTGGAATATAACTACTAAAGTTGAGGACCAGGATTGGACTATCCGACCATATCGGTGGGTGTCTAGTTCTGAAGTCATCTTATAAGGAAGATGATTTAAGGCCTGATATGTTTCTTTTTGTTAATTTTTTTCTTTTGTCGTGAGGTAGTGCGTTGCTTGAAAGATAGCGTTAGTCGCGGATAACTACCGGACTGGCTAAGTCCATTATCAACCAAGGTACAAATCAAACTAGGGGACAGTACTTGATGAGAGTAGCTTTATGGCAGCACTGAAGAAACGGTATATCATGCAATTACCAAGTAAAGGTCAATAAATACCAGAGAGTCGATTCTGACTTTATATTATTAACTTAACCCAACTATAAACACCAGTAATGAAAGGGTATACCTTTCATAAGAGGGGGTGGCGGAGAGTGTCAGAATCTCCGAGTCTTCATCTCCCCCGTCTGGCAGCAACGACCAGGTACGACCGTGAACTTGACTAACAGTTACTACGCAGTGCATGGCAAGGGGTCAGCGTGGTGACGAAGGCCACGAGAGTGGAAAGCAGGGCCAACGAGGAATCACTGCTGGTAGCTCAGACAGCCTAGGACCTAGAGACTGGACGGACGTGAAAGAGAGTGTTGCTATGTATGAGTCGATGCATGATGGAAGAAAGCCTGTATGCTTTGTTGAGTAGAGTAAAGATTGAGTGAGTGTTATATTCTATTGTATTTATGAATTGATATATTTCATGTATGTTTCTGGAAATGGCGTTATCGATGACATTGAGCGATTCCTGATATGAATGCTGTTGTGAGAAGTGCGATTAAAGTGTTTGAGTTATGTCGCCGTGTGTTTGTACACTCATTATCTGTGTGTGATTGTTTTCACATCTGTTAGTGAATACGAGCCTGTGTTCATATCGAACAAGACCCTGACAAACTAGCTAGCTACAGCAGATATCACATTATTAATTAGCCACAGTATATACCACATTACTGGCTAACTAAAGCATATAACACAGCACTAGCTAACTAAAGCATATAATACATCACTAGATAGCTAAAGCATATACCTATTACTATCTAGCTACCGCATATAACACATCAGTAGATAGCTAAGGCACATATCACAGTATTATCTAGCTATTCAATTAATAAACAAGTGGGTCAACACAACTGTTCAACACACAGTTATTAGATTGACAAAAGTACACTCAAAAATAGCAGTGGAACTTTCCTAGTAATTATATAGCTTTAACAAATAAATGTGAATATCAGCAACATATCAAGATTATGTTTATTTCCTTCTACAACGCCTGTTTGGAGGACTTAGAAGTAAATCTAATCTACACACGCAACAGTGTGCTCGCGCTGGGAAACACCTATAGTTGACATGGGGCCTCTGGCCTAGACTCGCACTCGGCCGATCAATAAATCTAATTAATTATTCATAAAATCGGACGGAAAACATAGCGTGCCGGTAAATGTTATTTTAACGGATTGCGGTTCGGTAAGAACAAATACTAACTACTTATTTCAAATACCTTATGTCTAGAGACACGGCAAATATCAGCTGTTAACCTGTCGGGCACTGGCTAGCCTTGAAGACATCAATTCTACAGGTCTGACATTGCGTCCGTCTAGGTTGACTGGAGGTTGGCGACTGAAACAAACTAAGTTAAGGAGCGGAGTTTCGAATTCCACTCGACCCTCGAATTTCGAATGTCTAATGGAAAAACCAAATTCCCGAGATACACCGGATGCGAGATGTTCTATGTGACTAGGGACATCTCGTAAACTCAATCGATCACTTCTGTCAGCGTTTCAAGAAACGTCCAAAACAGTCAAATTTAGACGGGTTCCCCCAAGATATAATTAGCATGGTCGGGAGGCCAATCGCCTAGCGCCGGCCGATAGAGGATTCCCCAGTGTGAAGGCACGTGCACTGGGTCATTTCGTCACAGAAATATAAAAATTTCCTTTGTTGTAACATCCTTAAAAGCCAACCCTCTTCAAAATTTAGCTCTTGAAGTATAGATGAACTTGTTTTTTTCTTTACCCAAGATATTCTTAGAACCCGTCTATAACATTTATATTCAAAGATATTTGTGCGCTTGTTTAGTAAGTGTCCAGGTCTCACAGGCGCATGTTGCAATGGTAAAGATGCATGCACTTAAGGATTATTATTATTTTTTTTTTGTAGTTCTGTTTGTACCACTCCATAATTTATTCAGTTGTTTTAGTCTTTCAAGAGCAATTGATAGTCGTCGTTTAATTTCTTTCATTGTGTCAGCATTGTTGGTAATAAATGACCCAAGATATTCGGAATTTTCAACCACCTCCAATCTTTCTTCATTATCATATATTTCTTTCCCCATAGTAGTTTTATCTGTATGTATTATCTTTGTTTTTGATATGTTAAGATATAAGTTGTGATTTTCACTATTTATTTGTGGTGATGTTATTAGGTTGTCAAAACCATTCTGCGATGTGGATACTTATACTGTATCATCAGCATATCAAATCTCTGGTATTTCATGACCACCGATATTTAGGACATCATATTATATCACTGGTTATATCACTTCTGACATTTCTCATTATTTTTTTCAGAGTACAGGTTAAACAAATAGAGTGACAGCACACAGCTCTGATGAACTCTTTGCTTGATGTCAAACCAGTCTGATGTCTCGCCATGAATTCTAGCCGCTGCTTGTTTGTCTTGATAGAGCAGTTTTATGAGTTGTACTACATGTGATGGAAAGCCCATATTCCTCATGATTTCCCGAAGTTTCTGATGTTGTACACAGTCAAATGCCTTTGAATAATCCACAAACCATGAAAATATGTTTACATTAAATTATCTGCACTTTTCTATTATTAAACACATGTCGAGAATGTGATCTCTTGGTCCTCTTCCTTGTCTAAACCAATCTTGAACCACGTTAATCTCTTCTTCCATTTTGTTATGAAGTCTTCCCAGTAGAATTTTACTCGCATGACTGATCAGGGCAACAGTTCTATAGTTGGTGTATAATTTCAGGTTGCATTTTTTGGTATTGGAGTGAAGATAGTTCTCTTCCAATCGTTTGGCCATATACCATATTTTCGTATCTTTTTACATAATGCGTGATAGATTTGTATTTATGTCCAACAGCTGTACTTAATTGAATTTTGTGGACTATATTCCCACAATATTAAAACCACACAGTAATTGTATCTTTCATGAAACACGTTTCACTGTTTATGTAAACGGCTATATAAGTCACGCACTGTATCACCGTCTATATAAACGGCTAAATAAGTTACTCACTTTTGTTGATGTCACTGTTATGTCAACAACAACTGCCAGCAAAATGAACTTCTTAAGCATGTCAACTTCCTTTATCTGGTTGTCTATGACAATTTTGACAAATGGGACACTGGCATTCACATTTTATTGTGGGTATTCTGGGGAGGTCTATGAGGTAAGTATCTATTATACATTCGCCATTTTTACAGGTCAAAATATGAAAGAGAATCATTTCAGACACAATTGGCTGCTATAGGCCATCGAAGACATATTGGCACAATCCTGGAACATTTGCATGCGTTGAGATTTCAAATAAACATGAAATCTTTGCAGCGGCAATAGATCTCAATGATGCATATCCCGTTGTAGACTTCGGATATCCTATGCAATGTTTGACGGACTGTGGCAATAACTCATTGCTAGTAAACTGGGTCGCAGCTGCACTGATGGAGAGAACATTGGCAATTACTTTCAAAATGGTGGCATATGAACCTCTTATAGATGTCACGACATGCCTCACGGCTTTCAGTAGCAGTATCACCGGGGTTCTATATCTATACAGCAAAACTACACAGAACACAAACCGCTAGACCAGGAAGAACCTTGACGTTCGCAGATGATGTCTTAATGCATCAGGCTGATTTGAATAGATAGGACACGATCAGGGCTATACACTGGACCTTACAGAAGATGGTTTTATGATGTGAACAGACAAGTTTAATGATGGCCTCTACAAGACCAGTGTATTGCGGTGCTGGGTGAACAAGTAATTGGTTATTTTAACACTATTGGCTTCACAATGTGTCAAACCTGAACGGATCAAAAATCTAAGAATGACGCATGGGTTGTCCACAAGATATCCTGAACAGAACGATATTTGCTTGGACTTACATTGGTGAAGTCTAGAGTTATATTAGCAGACACCAAGGTCCAAATAAAAGTCATCAATGATGCAAGACAGTCATTTTACGTTAATATGATTGATCTAAATCAAGCCGAATAAAGAGAGAATGGTTATAGATGGCGCAGGCATCATCGGGAAGTGTACCTCAGACAGGCAGACAAAGAGGGGCGGGCATGGATTGACAATGGTAGGCATAAGAGCAGCTTCCACCAAGTCATCATCACATTGGCCAGAGAGTGTAGAGTGTGGTGTAATTGGATGGCAGACTTGGAGGTCCAACAGCTAACATATGAAACTTCCGACACAGGAGACCCAATAGTGTACGCCTATGGTTCTGTGCATCGTGGAGAGAAATTTGAGTGGGCATTCTCATATATAGTTAGTGGGAACGTCATTGATGAGTATAATGAGCCTATATGTCTGCTAATTCAAGTATGAAGATGGAATCTTCAGTCCGTGTTCAAAACGGACATCAGATGCGACATGAGTTGGTATTAAAGATAAACACTTCACTCCTACATAGACGTACATGGATGTAATACATTCACTATGTCTCATCTCACTTACACTTCTCATATGACGCGACCCAGTCTAAATTAATGAGCCATTGTTTCAGGTGACGGTCTACTTTTCTTGAGTGCAACTTTCTACCCAAAGGTATTGTTTTCCCTTGTCAATCACCACAATCCATCGGCACTTGCTTTTATTAGACTGGATCTTTGGCCTTTTCTGGTCACGACAAGAATTTTAACAGCACTGGTGATCGAACATCGACCACTTACTTTATAGCCAAGCTGTGTTTCAAAACTGTTATATGCATTCTAAGTAAAACTTGTATTTTACACATGAGAAGCTTTCTTCATTCGAAGTGTTACTGAAAGTTAATGGTGGAAACAACAACAGAGTACGAGATATGCGTCTTGTCCTTGCAAACATGGACTCTTTGATTACATACCACACAAGTTGATGACATGGCCATTAACATAGCATAGCAGTCTGCCATTAAACACACACTGTTGGCTTTCATTGATATATTGCTTCTCTTCATTCGCCATGTTTGATTCTCATTTCTGGCACTTTAATGCTACACATGATGTCAACGTGTGTTTCAGTATTCGAAATATTGTTTTATGTTTGATATATAAGCGGTTTCAAATGGATAAGAGATGAGTGGCTTATTGATAAAACGTCCGCCTTTTTTCTAACAGAATGTTTCCTGTTTCTTTTGATGGTGTGAACTGAGTGAATTTTTTTGTAAGTGTAAAACAAACCCGCCGGTATCCGTGGCCAAAGGCTTGCAAACGCGGTTTGTGAGCCGCTTACCAAGCGTTCTAAACGTAGCCGCGACCGATTTGTGCAGCAGACCGTGTCGCGTTGTGTTATAACGTGCTGGTATGAGAGCCGGTCGTTCAGAAATCAATGGCAAACTACTGAACGTAAAATTTGCTTAGTACATCAATAGCAGCTGCAAAATGCTGTGTTGACTGTAACGTCCTGCAAGGGATATGCAACATTAAAAAAAAATACAAACCCCCTCCCCCCCCCCCCCCCCCCCCCTGATACTAGGAAAGCGTATCCAATGTCTTGTCTTCTTGGACAAGGTCGAAAATCTTGCAGGACCCTAATGGACTTTGAGCACATAACAAACATCTCGACAGATGGAAATCAAGAATAGACCAAGACGATCAGATTACTGCCCGGGCTAGATTTAAAACTGAGAAATAATATCTCGCCATCTTCTTACGCTGTCTTCCTCTATCTCTCTTTCCGCAAATCTTTCCGGTTGTCACAACATGTTCCAGTTGTCTTCTCATAATGTAGCCAAAATGCGATGACTGCTTCTTTCTAGTGTTTGTGATAAGATGTCTTTGGGACTCAGCTTCCCTTAAAACGTTTCGATTGCTCATTTTGGCTGTCCAATTACTTTTCAGCATTTTTCTATAAAACCACATTTCCAAGGCTTTCGTGGATTTTTTCACCTGTTTACTAATTGTCCAAGATTCGCAGCCATATGTTAAAACTGTTTCTATGTAACATGCAAAAACTTTTTCGTAACTTTCAAGGACAATGGCTTATTGCACACAAGGTTCTTCATTAATACCTATTTTATTCTTTATTTTGTTGCATATCCTATTCATAGGACATTATAGTCAACACTAGCAATCTTTGTTTTTCTAGCTGCTGTTGATGTCTTGGCAAGCTTTTTTTTGTAACTCGCGCATCTGTGTTCCGTACGTGATTATACGGGATTACATACAGCGTCCTTAACGCCTTCGCTTGGGAGACCGGCTATCTACATAAGAAAATTAATAGCATGCGTGATTCTGGTGGTCACACATTTGGGTCGTCTCCGGTTGCCAGGAGAGGTGAACTGTGCTGGGAATCTTGTTTGATCTATGGAAGGTGACTAGAGAACTAATGGAGACATCGGTGTGCAATGACAGTGATCATTTACCACAAACGAAGAGGAAACTAAATCAGAAATATAACACGCGTTAACCGATAATAGAGACGCGCTGGCGCAGTGTCTAGCATGCACGTCTACCGTCCCAGTGATCATGTGTTAAACACCCTTTAATTGACATCGCGGCCCAGGTCGGCCCAACATATAATGGGTACCAAGAAACTGTTTGGGTAGTAAAGACGAATGGGGTGATTAAACAGTAAAAGTAAAGAATCCACGTAGAAGTCGTAAGGTGCATTGAGCACACAGTGCCAGACCCATGTTTGTGTAGACCGGACGGAGTTTGGTGTTTCTAGTATGACGCTAAAGACAGGCGCGATAGTTAAAATATCACCCATTCAGCGCCGAATGCTCTATAAAATACAGGGCAAGCACCATATATCCGATGCGCACCATAGCGTGAAGACAGATAGTGTAATGTTTACTATGTCTAAACTCTTGGTCTCAAACATGGGGATAGATGTTTCGTTACTGGGAAACTGTTGTTGTTTAGCATATTTTTATGATTATTATTGTGAACTCCTTTAGACTAACCAAGCATACATGGTTGAAAACTGCACTAAGGCCTATTTCAACGATGATTGTAGTATGGAGTTCTCTTTCACTTGTTGTGAGTACAACCGGAATGTGTATCAGGTATGTTTATCATTACTTCTTTTTATTTTTCTGGTGTGTTCTACTCATTTTATCTACTCTCCCTCTCTCTCACTCACTCACTCTCTTTCACACACTCACTTACTCACTCTCTCACACCCACTCACTCACACTTAATCACTCTCTCTAACACTCACTCACTCACTCACACTCACTCTCTCACACTCACTCACTCACTCTCTCTCACTCACTCTCTTCTCTCACACTCTCATACACTCTCTCTCACACTCATTCACTCACTCACTCACTTTTTCACTCACTCACTCTCTCACACACACACACTCACTATGACACTCTCTCTCTCTCTCACTCACTCTCTCTCTCTCTCTCTCTCTCTCTCTCTCTCTCTCTCTCTCTCTCTCTCTCTCTCTCTCTCTCTCTCTCTCTCCCTCACCTATCACTGATTGAAATAATGTTCAAAAACAGACAGATCAGAAAGGCAAAACTCCTGAAGCCCAATTCTTAAACATTTTAAAATTATTTTAAAATTAAGTTGGTTTTTTTTCTTTCGGTCGCTCTCTCTCTCTCTCTCTCTCTCTCTCTCTCTCTCTCTCTCTCTCTCTCTCTCTCTCTCTCTCTCTCTCTCTCTATTTTTGACTCACGCTCTATCCCTCACTTCCTCTCACTTACTCTCCATCCCTCACTTCCTCTTACTCACTCTCTCTCTCACTCAGTCTGTCTCAGTCACACTCTCGCTCTCACACTCACTCCCACTCATTTTCTCCCACTCACTCTCTCAATCACTCTTACTCACTCTCTTTCCTTCTCTCTCTCTCTCTATCGCTCACTCTCTCTCTCTCTCTCTCTCTCTCTCGTTCTCTCTCAAACTGCCTCTCTCCCCCTCTCTGTCTCACTCTCTCCTCAATCTCCCTGTCTTCTCAATCTCTCCCCCATCTCCATCTGCCTCTCATTCCCAGAATGTCTGTATGTTTCTAAGAGTGTTTCTCATCTACTCTGCTTATTGTCCAGATCTATCATATGTACGACTGTACATTTTATATATTGCTTTAAACATTATATTCGGTGTTCAAGGGCGCTTTATCGGTATATATTTGCACCTTGCAAACACAACTTTGGTAGTCCCGTTTTTTTTTAAATACACCATCAGCACACGATGGGTAGTACGGTGAGTATTATGCCGGCCGACTAGCTTTCCCCAAGGAATTCATGATGCCAATTTTCGGCTGGTTGAACGTCTGAGCCCAGGTCAATTTAAAACAAGCATTTTCCCGACTCTATTGGGATTCGAACCCATGACCACGGGGCCACCAGACATCGAGTGGTCAAGCTCCCTACAGTTCTCGTTCTTTAGCATTCATTCATTGGCACCTTTCCGTCTTGACAGACGATAGTTTAGTACATTGTGCTTCAAAAAGGCTTAATAACTACGATCCATGGCGGTGGCGAGTGTGGCTGGTAAGGCCAATTCTTGCTGCAAATGTTTGCCCACAGTAGGTGCATGTGAAAACATGGTCACTTCCACCATTTTGCACCATCTTACGTCTCTCACGCTCTGTGTGTGCTTTATCTGCAATCATTTTCTCCTTTGTCTTTATTCCATTTCTGATAGTTGCCCTCCATGCAACACGTTCAGCGGCGACGTGCTCCCAATGTGCATTATCAATGCCTGTATCAATCATGTCCCGCTTACACACATCTTTGTATCGTAGTAGAGGCCGACACTGAGATCTCCTACCCGTCTGTAATTCACCAAAAAAGATGTCCTTTGGTATCCTACCATCATCCATCCTCCTAACGTGTCCTATCCATCTAAGTCTACGAAGACTGAGCATGGAATACACCGTCACACAACCTGATCTTTCCAATACTTCAGTATTTGTGATTTTGTCTTGCCACTTAATACCAAGTATTCTTCGCAGACACCGCATATGAAAGCTGTTTAAACGTTTCTCTTGGCGTGAGTAAGTTGTCCAGGTTTCACTGCCATAAAGAAAAGTACTAAGGACACAGGCTTGGTAGACGAGGACTTTTGTTTTGGCAGTAAGCTTCCTGTTCTCCCAGACTCTTTTTGCTAACATGTTCATTGTTGTTGCTGCCTTGCCAATCCTGATGTTGATTTCCTGATCGAGGGATAATTTGCTATTTACCTCTGATCCTAGATATGTAAAATGGTCTACTATCTCCAGTTCGGCGTCGTCAATAAAGATTGATGGTACACCATGTGCACCTAGTGACATAATCTGTGTCTTCTTTTTGTTAATTGTTAAACCAAATTCAGAACAAGCATTACAGAATGCAGATAGTAGATGTTGTAATTCTTCCTCAGAGTTTCTTCAGAATTCTTTCAGAATTCTTCCTCTCTTTAGCATTATGTATCACTGTATGTGCTGATATATTTCTATACTGTGAAGCAATATTGTCCATACTACTAAATCACTGAATTTCACTATGTGTTTTCTAATTTAAACGGTCAGCCGTTGCAACAAATTCCAGTAGTCTGTTCTCACGAATTGGTGATCATAAATGGTGATTCGTAATACGTGATCTGTATGTCTTAGCTGCTATTAAAACATTTAGTTTGCATGCTGTCTGTCGCATTTGCAACATTCTTCTTTGAAACAACATTTGTCTTGCCTCAGTGGATCGTTTAGCTAGTTTACTGCTTGTTCAGAATTCTCAGTCAACTGTTAAAGTTATAGACTGCCATATACTGACTATAGTACCTTGCGGTGTAGGACGTGGAGATGTGGGAGGGGGAGAGGTGGGAATTTGCTTGAGCTTGTGGGATTAAGGCCGTCTGGCTAGTGCAGTTGTGACGACCCGTGCAGGTTAGGGTCTTTTTGCCCCCCGACAGAAACTAATCCGCAGCTTACCGGAGGGTTCGAACCTGGGTCTTCCGAAGAGTAAATACAAGCATTACAGTATAGTTGCTCGGTCAACCGCTTTTCAAAGTGATACACAGCACTTAATAATTATATATCTGAAGCATAAAGACAAGACGCTTTGCATAATATGATATTTATTTTATAAAATAGCGTTTACTTGGATCTCATCACTCTTCATTTTTGTGGTACATTTATTATCTGTTATTTTCCGATTTCTTAAATATTTGAAGTTCTTTCCTGTCTCAAGTTCAATCGCTTATTTGCTGCAATATTTTGTTTTCATCTGACTATCATTTCTTCTAGCCTTTCAAGACCTCTGCTCCACGTTTTCTCCACAAAGATTACTCTACAAGTTTAGTTGTGTGTGTGTTTGTGTGTGTGTTGTGTGTGTGTGTGTGTGTGTGTGTGTGTGTGTGTGTGTGACTTGTTTTTATTTCAAGACAGCATCATCATCATCTATATAACTTCACTAACTACAACAACGGACACATTTTATAGACCACATTATTTGTTCACAATGATTAACCATAAATATATACAGATTGGGCTTTCGTTGAGAATGGTGCAATTCTTTTCCATCTTCAGTTTAATACAGATTTCGAGGACCAAGATTGCATTTCGGGCCATTGTTACGACGATGGTAGTATGACGATCTATAAAAGATGGTGTTTGTACTCTGGGAAGGAATATCTGGTAAAATATTCAATGTTTCTGCCAGTTCATGATGTACTTTCAACCAATTGTGTTTCTACGAGGGCGAGTCAATAAGTAAGTCATACAGTTCTGTGGAATGGCAGGTAAATGTAGAGGTGTTTTCTACAGGTGTCATTAGGTGACAGCAAAATCGAACTTTATATTCCCGTTCGCCAGGTGGCGTTAGGTGTCTCATGCGCATGAGCAGCGCATAAACAAAATGGCGACTGTACTTACGGAGTGTACAACCAAAGAGCAACGTGCTGTTGAGCGTTTTTTGTGGACAAAAGGACTGCCTGCAATGACATTCATAAGAAAATACAACCTGTTTATGTTGGCAAATGTTTGTCCCGTAAAGCGGTGCATAGCTGGGTAGAAAAAGTTTCTCAAGGACGCTCTAAAATTGTTGATGAAATCCGATCTGATCGTCCTGTTGAGTTTGCAACAGAAGCACACATGCAATGGGTGGGTGAGATAATTAGAGGTGACAGGCGAGTAACGATAGACTCTGTAGCATTTGCAATAGGGTGCTCACGTGGTTCGGTATACAGCATAATGCATGAACGATTGAGATTTAAGAAAGTGTGCTCAAGGTTGGTACCCAGACAATTGAAGAAGGAACACAAAATGAACCGATGTGGCATGTCCTTGCATCATCTATGTCGATACGAAGATGAAGGAGAAGACATGCTGAACACGATTGTTACTGGGGACGAATCATAGGTGCATCACTACCAGTCCGAATCAAAGCGTGCTTCAATGCAATGGAATCATCGTTCTTCGCCCTGTGTCAAAAAAAATGCAAGGTTACGCCATCAGCAGGGAAGGATATGCTTACAGTTTTCTGGGATTCTCAAGGGGTGCTTTTAACCAATTTCAAGAAGAAAGGTGACAATGTGAATTCTGAATCGTACTGTGAAGTTCTATCGATGCTTCATGAAACAATTCGAAAAAAAAACGTCCATAACTGCTGACTAGAGGAGTGTTGCTTCTTCTTGACAATGCCAGATCAGATACGGCTCGATTAACTAGGGAGAAAATTAACCAACTAAAGTGGGAAGTTCTGGAACATCCACCTTACAGCCTCGAATGAGTCCCAAGCGATTTCCACCTTTTTGGTCCACTGAAAACCCATCTTGGCGGGAGACATTTCGCAAATGACGCCGAAATTGAATGCGATGTGAACATGTGGTTTAGAAAACAGAGCGCGCAGTTCTATGCGGCCGGTTTGGAAGGACTGATAAAACGATGGGATACGTGCATCAATGTTGGAGGAAATTATATTGAGAAATAAAGGGACAATGTATGTATAAAAATAAACTGGTTAGAAGTTATCATATTTAGTTATTTTTCTACAGCCATTCGTGATTTACTTATTGACTTTCCCTACCGCTCTCTCTCTCTCACTCACACACACACACATCACACACACACACACACACACACACACACACACACACACATATATATATATATATATATATATATATATATATATATATATATATAGGCATAATATAAAGGATGGGAAGATGTAATTTCCTATGCTTAGGTGCTCAAAGATGGAGAAGCGCAACGCTGACTTCTATTGGGCCAGAGAAGAAAAGGATAATAAGAAGAAAGAGAGAAAGAGCACTTTATATATTCTCCTCTGTTAACAAGAAAAGGGATAGAGAATTAGACAGAAGATTCCAGGAGTTCTTAGGGCGGGAGATATACTGTTGTATACCCCCGACAGAAGATTACACTGCTGGACTGTAACAGGATCAATGAGTTTAGACAACAAACTACAGACTAAACAAAACAAATTAAGAATAACAAAATTGACTTGTATTGACAGAACTGCATGGTTCAGGGACAAACAGGCATCCTGACATGTCACAAAACTGACATATACAGAAATGGGAACCTATGTTCCCACAGTAGATATCACTGCTGCCTAACATCGCTATGGATATGACCGAATATCCATCCCCACAAACCAGCAAGGACATGGCAACAAAGGGGCCTCAATGTAAACAACAACGGTAACAGCAGGTATGGACTCTCTATTGTTATCATCTCAGGACTCATGGACAGTCGGTACATACAGAAATGGGAATCTGAAATCCCACAGTTAGAGATAACTGCTGCCTAGCACTGACTACAGGGGCGGTCTCTAAATGACAGTGAAACCCCAACCATCTTCAGTTGAGTCGAAGGGCACCCTCAATACCCACACAAGACACCGCATCATATAGGCCGACTGGGACCAGATACAGCAAAGAGCCATAACATAATGAATAACAAAACTATAACCCTAACAGCAGAGATATAATGGCATAAACAGGTATAAACAGGTATACGAATCTGGGTGTGAGTGGCCTAAAACGACATTAACCAGAGCTGGGGCTCAAGTTTACTCTACAAACGACAACCATGGCCAGGGGTCACTACCTAGAGTCCATTGACTGGGGAGGGCTGGTTAAAGCCTCCATTCCTATTTGATGGTATCTACATAATCGCTCCCTCGGCCACGGTTGTTACATTTTGAGAGAGCGGGAAACTGACACGCACCTCTATTTATCAGTGTTTCCAGAGCAGCTTTCAATCATACCCTAGGGCACTGCAAGGGATGCCGGTATTGGTAATATCATCATCATCATGTGTCGCGTCAGGTGATCACACATCGCACCCCCAATTTTTCGACGGTCCCCGTCGAATACTCTAGACCCTTAGAGTTTAGACAAAACACTAGGACTATTTAAGTAAACAATCAGTCAAGGAGGTTTCATCATGGGACTTAAACCTCTCAGTGTAAATCTGTTACCAGTTATATCCTCTGAAAGTGCCTTAAAAACACATATTAGTGACAATTTTTAAAAAATCAGTCCCTGACAAAAGATAATACCATCTCTTATGAGTGGCCATGAGGAATATGCAGTCTGCATACAAAATAAAGCAGCAACCCTGACATCAACATCGACACTTAACTCCATGGATGAATACATAGGGGCACCAAAAATAAAAATTTCACATAGGGATCCCCTTAAATTTAAAAATCCCCACTTGTAAAAAGAAATGACCAGAATCACATGCGTGCTGTCCACTAGATCACCTGCAAATCAAGATGCAGACATCCTTCCAACTGAAAAAAAAATTATAATTCCCATGACTATGCAGGAAAATCCAGTTGTTGTTTTCCCTGTCTGATTCTGGTAGCCCCTCTTCTGCCAGCAGCATCCACCAGTTCCATGGGATGAGTCAGTAATTTCTCTGTTGTCACCGTGGTACCCAAATGAAGCGGGGTGGGAAAATACCTGTACATGGGAGAAAGACAAAGCAAAACAAAAGATGCTCCAAGGCATCTGTGAGTGGGGATTCCTAATTCGAATGAACATTGAATGGCACAAAACAATTACTTAACTAGTAATTAATTATTTGTCCATAAAGTGTGTCGTGGCACTACATAACAAATGTTTCTGTCTGATGATTCTCGCTGGATGCTATTTCCTCTCACTGAATGTCTATTATGTGTCTCTTTCAAATTTTCTATGCACGGGGGAAATATAGGAAATCGCTGTTCATTCACTGCTCGACACTTAATATGTCCACTTCTGGTATCGTGAACCTGGACGAACATGCTGATTATGATGAACTCCTTTGCTTCCGCCTATAAGGAAAGGATTTTCTTATCACCACAGGTAACATTGTCATCTGTCACTTCAAACGAACATGGTGGATTGATGTACAATAAGGGAAACATCCTCCCATGATGATCTCAGGTGATGATGCCACCATTGGGGAGTGAATATGTATGTCCAGCGCTCTGCTGCTGGTGGGACGCACTGATGGGATGGATTTCTAATGTCCCCTCTTCCAGACAAACAAGGGAAAGGTACTTCTATGGATGGCCTCAGATGTTGGCACCGCTGAAATCAGTCGCAAGAATAGTCTACAGCTGTTCTCCCGAAAGAATTAACAGCATTTATCTCTTGGACAAGCACAGTCCCAGCCTCTATTGAATATGGGAGCGTTCTGCTCTCATGGAGTCGTCAACTATCTCTGTAGCCTTCTGAGCGAAGCAGGTAGTTTCAGTAGGAATATATATGTATATTCCATAAAACTTTATAGTATAAGTTTGGTGACCTTTGTTGGAGTTTTCGCACTCTTAATTTATACCAGCGAAATTTCGGTTCCCTGAACAAGGAATAAGGTCATCTTTAATTTTGACGACTTGAGATGTGGTGTAGGTCTGGAGGCTCTTCTCTCAATGCTGTGCTTCTTGGAGACTTGGGAACAAAATCTGAACCCAGTTAATATCTTTGGCCAGGGACCTCTCACACCCCCAAGAAGGCAGAAAAAAAATGGAACTAGCACCTAAAAGAATCATTGAAATCTGGAACAGACACCAACAAGATAATCTAGAGGCCGCTGATACTGATACTGATATATATATATATATATATATATATATATATATATATATATATATATATATATATATATATATATATATATATATATATATATATATATATATATATACATATATATATATATATATATATATATATATATATCTTATATATAAAAGGCAATCTCCGTCTGTCTGTCTGTCTGTCTGTCTGTCTGTCTGTCTGTCTGTCTGTCCGTATGTCCTTTATGCGCTCGCGAACGGCCAATCCGATTGAGATGAAATTTTCTACACGCCTTCCTTTCATTCCAGAGCAGCCAACTGTCATATTTTTTTTTTCTTCTTCCTCCTCCTCCCTCCTCCCTCCTCCCCCTCCCAAAATACGTACGTCCAGGAAATGGTCTTCTACATAGACACTTCTCTCTGAGGTCCGCGATAACATATTAACCTGGTGGGATGGCAATCAATCATCCTACTACCTCCTCCCTCCTCCTCCCTTCTCCTCCTCCTCCTCTCCCCTCCTCCTCCTACCCTCTTCCTCTTCCCCTCCTCCCTCTCCCTCCTCTTCCTCCTCCATCCTCCTCCTCCCTCTCCCTCCTCCTCCTCCCTCTTCCTCCTCACTCCTCCTCCTCACTCTTCTTCCTCCTCCCTCTACCTCCTCCCTCCTCCTCCTTCTTCCTTCTCCTCCCTCCTCCTCCCTTTTCCTCCCTCCTCATCCTCCCTCTACCTCCTCCCTCCTCCTCCTTCCTCCACATCCCTCCTCCTCCTCTCCCCTCCTCCTCCTACCCTCTTCCTCTTCCCCTCCCCCTCCTCCCCCTCCCTCCTCCTCTCTCCTCCTCTTCCCTCCCCTCCTCCTTCCTCCTCCTCCCTCTTCCTCCCTCCTCCTCCTCCCTCTACCTCCTCACTCCTCCTCCTCCCTCCTCCTCCCTCTTCCTCCTCCTTCCTCCTCCTCCCTCTTCCCTCCTCCTCCCTCTACCTCCTCCTCCTCCCTCTTCCTCCTCCTTCTTCCATCCTCCTCCTCCCTCTTCCTCCTCCTTCTTCCTTCTCCTCCCTCCTCCTCCCTTTTCCTCCCTCCTCCTCCTCCTCCTCCCTCTACCTCCTCCTCCCATCACATTCCTCCTCCTCCCTCCTTCTCCCTCCTCCTCTTTCTTCCTCCCTCCTCCTCCTCCTCCCTCCTCCCTCTCCTCCTTCCTTCTTCCTCCCTACTCCTCCTGTCTCCGCCCTCCTCCTCCCTCCTCCACCTCCCTCCTCCTCCTCCCTCTACCTCCTCCTGCCTTCACATTCCTCCTCCTCCCTCCTCCTCCTTCTTCCTCCCTCCTCCTCCTCGCTCCTCCCCCTCCTCCTTCCTCCTCCTCCCTCTCCGCCTCCTCCTCCTCCCTCTACCTCCTCCTACCCTCTTCCTCTTCCCCTCCTCCCTCTCCCTCCTCTTCCCTCCTCCTCCCCCTCCTTCTCCCTCCTCCTTCTCCCTCCTCCCTCTCCCTCCTCCCTCTTCCTCCTTTCTCTTCCTCCCTCCTCCTCCTTCCTCCTTCTCCCTCTGCCTCCTCCCTCCTCCTCCTCCCTCCTCCTCCCTCCTCCTCCCTTCTCCTCTCTCCCTCCTTCTCCCTCTCCTCCTCCCTCCTCCTCCTCCCTCCTCCTCCTCCCTCCTCTTCTTCTCTCCTCCTCCCTCCTTCTCCCTCCTCCTCCTCCCTCTACCTCCTCTTCCCTCCTCCTCCTCCCCCTCCTCCTTCCTCCTCCTCCTCCCTCCTCCTCCCTCTACCTCCTCCTCCCTTCACATTCCTCCTCCTCCCTCTTTCTCCTCCTCCCTCTCCTCCTCCTGCTCCCTCCTCCTCCCTCATCCTCCCTCCTTCTCCTCCCTCCTCCTCCTCCCTCCTCCTCCCCCTCCTCCTCCTCCTAATCCCTCCTCCTCCTTCCTATTCCTCCCTACTCCTCCTGTCTCCGCCCTCCTCCTCCCTCCTCCACCTCCCTCTTCCTCCTCCCTCCTCCATTTACCCAAGACAGACAGACAGTCAGACAGATAGTCGGGAACGGGATCTTATATGACTACTTATATGATTTAAATGAGATGCTCTCCACCATGGGCTGGACTGGGTCAGACAGACAGACAGATAGATAGATAGACAGACAGACAGACAGTCGGGAACGGGAACTTATATGACTACTTATATGAATTAAATGACATGCTCCCCATCAGGGTCTGGGCGAAGACGGGCTGGGTCAGACAGACAGACAGACAGACAGTCAGACAGACAGATAGTCGGTAACGGGAACGAGAACTTATATGACTACTTATATGAATTAAATGAGATGCTCCCCACCAGGGTCTGGGCGAAGCCGGGCAGGGTCAGCTAGTATATATATATATATATATATATATATATATATATATATATATATATATATATATATATATATATATATATATATATATATATACACACATTCATACACACACCAACACGCTCACACGTAATTCAAGAAAGGGAGACGATTGCATTTTGCGTGGTCCTGAAGCCAGTTTGAGTCTGCCAATCTGTGGTCTTAATTCCCCCCTCCCCCGGAAACCATAAAAATTCCCCCCTGGGGTGGGGAATTTCCTACCGGTTGGGAACTACTGCGCTAGAGAAGCGGCTCGACCACTTTGGCATGGAAACACGAGTGTTGAGATCGTTCCCTCTCCTGTAAACAGAATGGAATACGAGCACAGACATTGTATATACAGTTGCTTGAGAGGATGGTTTAGAAGTGCATTAAAACAAGATCAGGTATATGTGAGGTGCTATCGTCAGTTGCCTTTCTAGATATATGTCCCTTTCTTATGATTAAAGATATGTTATATTTTTATTAGTCCACAGAACGTCGTTGAAAAAACACAAGTTACTACAGATTGAGAAGTAATATATGGAAAAGTAAATAGACAAGAATCATCCTAATACAAGTTCGCTGATAATAACTGGTTCGATTAGGAGTTGTACAGGCTGTGGCAATCAATACTAGTTGTTTGTGATTTACTACCGGGTGGCGGGTTAGTTTCTCCCTATCAAAGGAGAAGTAAAGTGCCTCCTTCCCTCCACTAGCCTACAGGACACCATTGGGCAAGGTGGAGTACCCGTTTATCCCCCCGATCAGGATTACGTGAAGCCATGGGTGCAGGTGGTGAATGGGGTTGAAGAGCAGCCGACAGATAGTTGTGGATTACGGTCTCCAGCTTCACGACGGTAGGCAGAGGATCATTTTTTATTTGTTTTTATTTTTATTTTGAGGAGACAATGGCTACGGTCATTACCAGTATAGTCACTGCTAAAAGGAAAGCAATGACAAACTACCTTCTTTACAGATGCCAAGAACATTATGTTTTGCGAAATCATCGACATTCAGAGAAACGGCGTAATTGGGTGCTCCATAGGAGCAGCCTCGCCCACTAGGAATAGTCAAGTGCACCTGGTGACTTCAGACCGTCAGCAGGCTACTAGGTGCGAAAGATTACTATCATTAAAATTAGGAACCTGGAATGTCAGAACGATGAATGCAGATGGAAAATTGGATAACATCAAAAAAAGAAATTGGACGAGAGAATATTAATATAGTAGGAATGTGTGAAACCAGATGAAGAGGGGCAGGTATCAAGACAGGAGAGGATTGTAAGATTATTTATTCTAGAGGAGAAGAATGGCAAAGAGGTGTAGCCATTATGTTGGTTCGGCAAACATAAAATTCTGTTAAAGGATACCGGGCTGTGTCAGACAGTGTTCTATTAGTAAAATTAAACGGAAGACCTTTTAAAATAAATATCATTCAAATATATGCTCCAACACGTGAATACAGTGAAGACAGTATAGATGAATTTTATAATGACATGGAACGTGCTTTGAAGAAATGTAAGCAAATCAGAAATAAATATTATAATGGGTGATTTCAACGCAAAAGTAAGAAATCAAGATGATGGATGCAGTGTAGGCAACCATAGTTCGGGAGAGCGAAACGAAAGAGGATACAGACTTGTAGAACGGGCAAAAGAACAATAAATGGTTGTAGGAAACACCTCGTTTAAACAGCATCCTAGAAGATTATGGACATGGAAGAGTCCAGACAGCAGGATTAAAAACCAGATAGATTAAATCCTGATTAGCAGAAGATTTCGAAATCCGCTACCAGTCGTAAAATTAGTTCCCAATGCAGACTGTTACAGTGATCGCAGATTAATTACAGTCACACTGAGGATAAAGTTAAAGAAAGTCAAGTATACAACCGGAAACACTAAATATGATTTGTGCACATTGAAAATTGACAAAGAAATATAAGATAATTTTAACATAGAAGAAAAGAACAAATTTGATATATTGTATGATCTAGAGATCCTATTTCAAGATGTTGATGATCAATGGAAATGTTTAAGAATTCAGTCAGTTTAGCTGCAGAAAAAACTATTCCAAAATTAAAGAATGTGGGTCGTCAGACTGAAGAAATTTTACAGCTAATGGAAACAAGAAGACAGAACAAAAATTATCCTGCCAAATATAAAGAAATTCACAGAAAAGTCAGAGCATTTTGTAAGGAGGCAAATGAAGCATGGCTCGAGAAAAAGTGCATAGAAATTGAAAAACAAAACAACAGTAAAAATATCAAACTAATGCACAAAAGAATTCATGAGCTTACTAATCAAAGAACACATACATCAGCAGGCTGCCTAAAGACACACGATGGAAAAAATCATAATAGAACAAGAACAGATCTTAAATGTATGGTCAGAATATGTAACTAAACCTTGATGATGATAACAGAGAAGAACAGTATGATATTCAAAATAATAATGAAGGACCATCAATTTTTAAGATGGAGGTTCAGAATGTTCTTAACCATATAAAAACTGGCAGGACCCCCCCCCCCCCCCCCCCCCCGTTCAGACAGCATCACAACAGAAATGATTAATGCTTTAGAAGAATACGGGATAGATAAAGTTACCAAACTCCTAATTACAATATATGATATTGGAGATACACCTCATGAATTATGTAATTCTGTATTTATTGAAATCCCAAAGAAATTAGAAGTCTTGGAATGTGATAAACATCGAACAATTAGTATAATGAGTCACATGACGAAGATTTTGCTACGAATTATCATGCAAAGAGTTAGGAAGAAAATACAACCTGAAATAGGAGAGGAACGATGTGGGTTTGTAGAAGGCAAGGATACAGTAAAAGCTGCGTATATACTGAGAAGAGTAATTGAACATTCTGTAGAAGTACACAAAGATCTACAACTTTGCTGTATTGACTACACAAACGCTTTCGATAAAGTGAGACCAATATCAGCCTATTAAGAGAGGTGTGAGACAGGGATGTGTAATGTCTACAGTTTTTTTCCCCTGTACAGTGAAAATAATTTCAGAAATATAGAAGATATGGAAGTAATCAACATTTGGGGGACGATACATCAATAACATTAGATATGCAGATGATACAACAGTCTTTATTACAGACAATGATCAGGACCTGCAACATTTAGTAGATGCGGTTGCTGCACACAGTGAACAACTAGGGTTAGAATTGAATTGTAAGAAGACAGAGATTATGGTCGTCACTAGGAAGGAAGAAATATCACAATGTAATATACAAGTAAATGGGCATATTCTTAAACAAGTGAATCGGTACAACTATCTCGGAACTTTCATAACATCTGATGGGAGATGCCTTTGAAGAGATTAGAAAAAGAATTGCCATTGCGAATGTAGCCTTTTGCAAGATGAAAAACATACTACCAATGATATTATATGAATTAAAACGAGAAAAAGAGTGTTGAAGTGCTACATAGAACCTGTACTTTTGTATGGATGTGAAGCTTGGACAATGAGCAGACAAGCTGAAAAAGATCTGATGGCTGTGGAAATGTGGTTTCTGGGGAAAATGCAATGAATACCATGGATAGACAGAAACACAATTGAACAAGTCCTACAAGAAACAAATGAAGATCGTAAAATGATTAGAGACATTAGAACTAGACAGTCAAAATTTTGTGGGCATGTTATGAGAAGAAATGAATGGAGAACTTGGTGACAATTGGCTACATCGAAAAAAGAGGCCAAGGAGAACACCAAGAAGTAAATACCTGGATCGCTTGGCCACGTGGCATGTTCGAGACAGAAACACGGAGCTTATCCACGACTCTGGTGATCGAGTGAGATGGCAAAACATGACCGCCTACGCTTATCGGTATGGCACATCATGGATAGATGGATTTACTAGGAAATTTTACGTTCAGTAGTCTGCTATTGCCGGTCTCCCTGGCCTGGAGATTAAACGACTTTCTCCGTAATCCTGTTTATCTAAGTAGGGTGACGCAGCGCGCGAGAATTTTTAAGCGGTTCTCGCCGCCCTGGTAACTAATGGGGTAAGTGAACCGGCCGCTCAGAAAGCAATGGCAAACTACCGAGCGTAATCTTGCCAAGAAATCAACTACAGCGGTAAAATGCTGATGTTGACAGCGATGTCCTGTAAAGGATATGCGAAAAAAAAAGTCTGCCATTGATTTCGTTCAATAAACATTCATTTATCAGGATTGTTAACGAATCTGTCATTGAAAATTTCAGTTGGATACATTCTATGACATCGATGATTGTTCTTCCTTACATTGTGACAAAGATGGGGAAGCTGTCCTGGAAGTTTCCAGCTGCCCAGAGACGGACTGTGGTCCCAAGCATAAGGTTCCAGGAGAGTGTTGCCCAGTGTGCGATAATGAATAGATGAGAACTCACACTACCATGCGGCTTCAGTCATATAGAATTAATAATTCTAGTTTTATGTTATATGAACATAGTAGTACAATCAAATAAAAGCATATGCGCATCTCTAGATATATTGCTCCTGTTATGAATTCCGTCTTTTGTTTGTATTAATTTAAATGGAAGGACTTTTGTTTGTATTAATATACAATCGAAGGCCTTTTGTTTGTATGAATATAATATGGACTGTCTCGCTACACTATTAACCGGGTTTCACAACGTTTGCCAATACTGCACTACCGTTTTTCTCATCTCTTCATACATTCCATAATTTCTGCGTTCGTGATTCTCTCATGTCATTTTAGTGTCAGTTTTCTGTGGGTCAGCTTGAGCCTGGGGTTTAGCTCTGGCTACTAAACTTCCTGTCAGCTGACGGCGAGTTAGTGGGTTCATTCCTAAACCGGCCAGTTGGACTTAAACGTTGATTTCTCTTTCAGAAAGCAATGACAAACTTCTGAACATATAATTGCGAAGAAAATCAAACTGAGGTTGAATGCAACGTGCTGGGAAAGTCATGTAAAATTTTGAGCAGGCACAAATTAATTAATTGTTGTAATTTATTAGTTTAGTGGTTCTACTTGATTCTGATCCATACAATAGAACAGATCTGTTGTCAGAGTTAAATAATCTAAATTTGCTGTCAGATTTAATTTCGTTTGATTTCCTTTAACTTCCGAGTGCTGTCTTTTGTATTCTCACGTTAATACGTATCTATATCTGTTGCACCAGCAGTATCTGCATCGCTAACTATATATGTTTATGATTCAACCTCTTGAAGTGATTTTAACTAAGAAAGATGGGATGTTGATGCGCATGATTTATTATAATTATCTTTGTCATTCCCCTGTGCATTGTTAGACCTAATTTAGTGACCTCGCATCAATTGCGTTTACTTTGCAAATTATTTCGTGTGTAGAACAGAAGGGAAACTACTGATCGCAAGATTATGATCATCAAGCTGTTCTCTCCGAATTCAATTTCTAGTGGTAGTTACTGTTATCTTGGCAGTCAAGTCTACAGTCATTAAAAATAATAGATTGGCAAACATTATTCCTGTTGCACTCGTCTTATTTCAAATGCTTCCGGCTTATTTCTCCGTTTAAGTTCGTAACAATTCATTTCTTTATATGATCCATTTATTAAATTAATTATCTGCTATGCGATCACTCAGTCACTCTTCCGTTTCAAAAGAAATTTATTATCAGTGTTGTCAAAATCGCTTCCATAGCCCACAAACCCCATATAGAATGGCCACTTCATTCCTAGACAGTGCTGGCTCTCCAACTTTCATTAACGACATTGTCTTAATGCTAAATTTCTTTTTTAAAAAGCCAGACTCCTATCAAAAAGCACTCCTAGGTACTCTATTCATCGAGTCCTTTCTACAACCTCCTAACGGTTATGTCATGACTGCCTTCGTTGAGTTGACCAGTACTACCACTTCCCCGACCCGCATGGTTATGCGATCAATATATTTCTGAAGTTTTTTTTTGTTATCTTCCCAGCCTTTTTCCTGACGATACACTGAAAATCATATGAATTCCACAGTGTCATTCTCCGTCCTATGATCTGCTTGTCTGTGATTCTCGCGGTGGATACGTTGAATAGCACCGGAAATAAGGCTGAACCCTGTATGTCTTATCTCATCATGCTCCTCTTGTACCTTGTGCCCGCTTATGGGCTTCGTGTATCGATTCTCCCATGGACTCTGTTATTCCCTGTGTCCATTGTTTACGTGGTCGACATCTTTCTCTGCTTCCCTCTGGTCTGTACATCATTTCTTGTTGTGGTATACTGTTAGTTTGTAACCTACTTGCATGGTCAAACCATTTGACTTGCTGCCTTCTAATAAAATCCAATTCAGCTTTAACCCACTTTAGTCATGATTTCTTCATTTCTGATCTTATCTCTTCTTGATACACAGAGTACTCTTCTCAGGAATCTCATTTCTGTTGTTGTGATTTTTTTTTTCCTGTCATTGTCCAGGTTTGGCATTGGAAACATAGAGTTGGTAGGAAGATTGTGTTGTAAAGTGCTTTCTTAGTAGTTATTGATACATGTTTGTTCTTTAGTATTGGTGCCATTTGTCGAATGAGTTGGTTTTCCTTATTGCATCTATTGTATCTACAAGGTGTGGCCTACGCCTGGCCCTGCAACCAGCAGGGTTAGGATCGGCTAGCCACTCCCAGGAGGGGTGAAAAGTGGAATTTAGTAACCTGCCGATGACCCGCAGACTATACAAGTCATCCCCACCTCCACATGGTGTAGACAGGGAAACCATGACTGCGAGGTCATGGGCTAACGGAGCTATGGCTCTCCATAGGGGATGGACTCCCTATGGTCCGATTTTTGTCCTAAACCTGCGACTGGCCTAGCAAGCCGGCAGGGGATCTTCATACTGCTCGTATAAAAACCCTGTATGTCATATTTTGTAACTCCATACATAAATTTTGCCCTGTTATTATGTGTACTGTTGCTATATATTTTTGCAAAATATTTTTGGTCGGAACCCTGCTTGTTCATAACTTAAGTAAGTAAAGTAAATGGCCCCGTTACAAGCTTTAAAAGGCATTGGGTGTATGGTGCTGGCTCAACATTTTTATAGAAGGTTCAGCAATCGGTTGGTGTTATGGTCAATACTATGTCGGTCGATTCATCGCGTAGTTATTTGTCAACAGCATCTCTTAATCTTTCCAGGATGTTCTTACTTAAAACTTTCCCAGAAACTGACTGTCAAAGACTGAAGTATAGAGGTCTGAGGTCTGCCTCAAGATAGAAGACCACCGGGAAGAGTGGTCAACCTCAAGTAGATCAGAGGTAACACAGTGCCCGGTATGAGGGCAGGGTAGGTGATAGGAAGGGGGACTATTAACTAGTTTTCTCATGAGACACGGAGGCGTCGACCAGATAGTTAGTACTCTGGTCACGGCAGAATCACGCCTACGTGATAGCCACAGAGAAGTGGATTGCCACTCAATAGGAGACGGCTGCTATAAGCGTGCTGAGTGTGACAGCACGCAAAAAGTCGAAGGACGCACAAGGTCCTTCCGCGTGCTGTGTAGCCACGCGAGGAGAAGAATCAGACTGGGGACTGACTTCTTAGCGAGCGCACCGTTTAGTGTCGATAGGGGTTTCTGTAGCCAAGTAGATAGAGATTAGCAATAGGCTTAAATCAAATCAAATCAAATCAACTTTATTAGGGTCACAAATTGGGCGCGCAGGCCCGTCTTACATTCGGCCCTTCCAATCACTCGTCTTTCGTTCATCAAGAGCATTATACATTTACATAGGAAGATAAAATAAACATTGTGAAATGAATGTTGTAAACATAAACAAGGCTAATTACCATGTTATGAAGCCCATCTCCCACCTATCCATACATCACCCCACCCACACAACACCCCACCTACCCACACACACGCGCACCAAGGGACACATACACACTCCCACCTACCGACACACACGCACACCAAGGGACACATACATACCCCACCAACCGATCCATCCCCCTCCCGCACATCCCCCACCCACACACACTGCCCTCACCTGATCCCTCAACCAAAACACACTCGCCACCCACAAACATTCCCCCACCAACCCACACATCCCACGCCCATCCACATACACATACTACCCCACACATCCTCTCCCCACCCACACCTCAAACCACCCATCTCCCAGCCACATCTCCATCGACAACATATTCCCCACCCATGCACACAATCCCCCACCAACCCACACATCGCACATCCACTCACACATTCCCAAACCATACACACACATCCCCACCAACTGACATGTCCCTACCCCCACCCCACACACACACATCTCTCTAACCACCCATACATCCCCAATCCACTAACACACACCCCACCATCCACACATACAACTTCCACCCACCCACACATGCCTTAACCTAATCCCCCACCACACAATCCCCCACCCGCACATCACATACACCTCCTATCATGCACTATTCCCAACCCACGCACCACACACACACATATCCCTCACCAACACATCCCCACTTACACACCACACACATATCCCCCACCCAGATACCACACAATATTCCCACCCACACCCACACAGATACCCTTACCCATCCACCCCACATACCCCCACTCACACAACACAAAAACAAAACAAAACACAAAAATCCCCCACCACAACACACATACCTCACCCACACAATATCCCCAACCAACACACCACGCACCTCTCCCCACCCACACACGCATTCCCTACCCGTCCACCAACACACACTCACTCACGCATACATTCTCCACTACGCACCCACACCCCCCCCCCCAACCAAACATCTCTCGATCACAATACCCCTACCCCACACACATCCTCCACCCACTCACACATCCCACCCCGACACATACAACTCCCTCACCCACTTACACATCCCTAAGCCACTCACTCACACACCCCCACCCACACATTCCCCATCCAAACACACACATCTCCCACCAACACTCCCCCACATACTTCCCCCAACCACCACAATCCCCTACTCACCCATACATATACCCCATTCATACGCACATTCCCCGCACCCATCACACACATCCCCCACACCACACACTATCCTCCACCCATACCTCCACAAACATACCCTCCACCCACACATCATTCACACATCCCCCACCAACACACCGCACAAATATCTCAAACCCACACACCATACACTTCTCCCCACCCACCCTTGCATCCCCAATCCACCCAACACAATCCCCTAACCACACAACCCCGCCTCCTACACATACTTCCTCAAACCGTCCACACATCTCCACCCACATAAACACACATCCTCTGCATCCGTCCCATACACATATCCTCCACCCATACACACATCCCCCACACCCATTCCAACACCCCTACTTTCACCCCCACACATCCATCCACACATCCCACCAACACCCACAAATACCACTACCCACCAAAACCAACACACCCCAACCCATCCAAACGCATACCCCCACCCACACACCCCCCACCCACTACCCACACATATCCCCACACTCACACATATCCTCCACATACACTCACACTTCCTCACATCTAGACACATACAAAATGTCTCACGATAGTATTGAAACTAGTATGAAGAAACTCTCACACTTTACTCACACATATACACTGACACTTGTCATGAGCAGTCTCATAAAAATGTTAAACATGGAGAAAAATGTGTACATAAAATGTATGTGACGTAAAAATAGTGATGCTCTCTCTCTCTCTCTCTCTCTCTCTCTCTCTCTCTCTCTCTCTCTCTCACACACACACACACACACACACACACTCACTCACTCTCACGCTCACACATTCACTCTTCCGCTCATTCATTCACTCTCCCGCTCATTCACTCTCCCGCTCACTCATTCACTTTCCCGCTCACTCATTCACTTTCCCGTTCACTCATTCACTCTCCCGCTCACTCATTCACTCTCACGCTCACTCGTTCTGTCTCTCATTCACACTCACTGACTCTCTCACTCAAACTACAGTAATGAACATTAGTTTATATTATGCATGATAAAATCAAATGGTATTTAACTGATAATATGACAGATGAGAATACACAAATATATGGATTCGCGTGTTACATAACATGCGTGTTACATGACATGCATCTGCTCAGCTCTCTCTCTCTCTCTCGCTCTCTCTCTCTCTCTCTCTCTCTCTCTCTGTATTCTTTCATATACACACTCTCACACGCATGCACGCGCTCACACACATACACTAACACATCAACTCTCCCACTGTCTAACTCTCTAACACACAATCCTTCACACACACACACACACACACACACACACTCTCTCAATCACGCTCTCTCACACATACACATACACATGAACGCATGCACATGAACGCACGCACGCCTACATTCCCACACTCACTCTCACACATACACGTACGAATGCATGCACTGACACATTCCCCCACCATTTCTCGCTCAATCACTCTCTCCACACACACGCATGCACGTGCGCACACATGCATCCACTCTCTCCCTCTCTCTAACACCCACTTTCTCTCTCTCTCTCTCTCTCTCTCTCTCTCTCTCTCTCTCTCTCTCCCACACGCACACACATATATAGTGAACAATTATAGTTAAACAATTATAATGAACAATTATACTGAACAATTATACCAGTAAATGAATTATGGTGGCATATAGTCGGTATGGATTAAGTATTGAAAGAGTTTTCGGTTAAATGTGTAGGGACTCATTGGAGTTTTCAGATCTGGAGGCAGATCATTCCATAAGTGAGCACCAGAATAGGCGAAACATGTTTTGTATAGGTTCAATCTAGGCTTTGAGACATGTAACAAATTTAGGCGCTTGCTGTTCATTGCATTAGATTGAATCAGCGGCAGAAGATACTCTGGGGTATTTTGAGATATAATTTTATTCACTAATTTGGCTTTGTTGAAAAGGAAGCGCTTTTGTAGTGGTAGAAGTCTTAGATGACTGTACAAATTATTACTTTCAACGTGCTTTATGCCAGAAACCAGACGAATAGCTCGGTTTTGTAGAGAACATAGTCGTTTTAAATTAGATTTAGGGCAACCATCCCAAACTGTGGAACAGTAATCGAGATGTGATTGGATATAGCATGTATAGAATATTTTTCGTGTGCTTTCGTCCAGGAAGTGCTGAATTTTAGCAAGTTGGTAAACTTTTTGTGCTATTTTCTTGGTAAGAGCGTGAACATGAGAGCTCCAGTTCAAATGGCTGTCTATTAAAAGCCCTAGTGTTTTATGTTCAGTCACATTAACTATAGGTAACGTGCCCATGCGGAGTTCGAGCGGTGATCCAGTTATGGCTAGTGTCTGTAGTTTTTGTCTGGTCGTTATTAGCATGGATTTGGTTTTGTCGATGTTAATTTGCATGCGGTTTTCATTGCTCCATCTAGTAAGATTATCAAGTTCCTTTTGTAAAGAATTCTCTAATTCACTACGGTTTTCTTGACTAGTATATATAGTACAGTCGTCTGCAAATAGATCACAAGTTGTATTGATATATAAAGGAAGATCATTAATATAAACTGCGAAAAGCAGCGGACCTAGTATTGAGCCCTGAGGCACACCAATATTAAGCTGTGTGGGTCTTGATAGACAGTTGTTGAAGGACACGACTTGTTGCCTGTCGGATAGAAATGACGTAATTATGTTCACCATGTTGGTGCTTGTCTTCATTTGCTTTAGTTTTCTAATTAAAATATCGTGATCTACCCTATCGAAAGCTTTTTTAAAGTCTACAAACACCGCTCCACAAATTCTACCGTTGTTGATGTTTAAGTGCCAGTTATCGGTCATTTTTGTTAGAGCACTATGGCAAGAATATTTAGGTCGAAACCCAGATTGACTGTTAATTATTAGATCATTGTTAATTAAATGGTGTAACGTTATTTTATGAATGTGTTTTTCTAGTGGTTTTGATAGCGACGATAGTAAGGAAATAGGTCTATAATTACCCAAAACACTATTATCGATTGAGCCATTTTTAATTAGCGGAAACACTTTAGCAATTTTAAATGCAGATGGAAAGTAGTTTTTGGCCAGGCACTGGTTATATATGAACGTTAAGGACTCGCTAATGACTGGTGCAGCACAACGAAGAATTCTATTACTGATACCATCTAGGCCTTGTGAGTTTGTTGATTTGAGGTTCAAGAGATATTTATAAACGTCTGCAACAGACATTAAAGTAGTCTTTTGTTAGAGATGGGGCATGGAATCTCAGCGGGAATATTTCTGGTGCACTTCTCCTCACAGAATGATGTCAGTGAACTTAAATTACACGATGAGTCTGGTATTGAACACTTTAGATTCTCTATTTCCGATTGAAAGAAACAACTGAATTCATCGCATGTTATAGAATTTGCTATTGCTGATTCTGTAGGACGTTTCTTATTGGTTAGCAAGTTAATAGCCTTCCATATATTTGTACTGTTTGAATTATCTACAATCAAATTTTTAAAATGATCTTTTTTAATCCTACGAATTTCATATTTAACTTTATTCCTTAGTCTGCGGTAATTGATGAAGTCTTTATTTTTGTGTGCTGTATCTCGCTCTCTCATGATTTGCAGCACTTCTCTAGTGACCCATGGGGATTTATGTTGATTTTTGACTCGAACTTCTTTGATTGGCACGTGTTTATCGAACACATTGTACACTGTCTTCGTCCAGAAAGCTAATGCATCGTCCGGGTCAGGAAGTTGGTAAACGTGATCAAGGGCTGCTTTTCTTAAGTCTTGCAAAAATAAATCTTGGTTGAATGCTTTATAATTCCTAAATTTGATACTTACATGTTTATGTTTAAGAGGTTTGAACCCAATTCTTAACCATGTACAACATACCGGGTAGTGGTCACTAACTGTACAAACAGGAACAGAACATTCAATAATATTATCTGGACAAGTAACATATATATGATCAATTGTAGTTGAGGATGTGTCAGTAACCCTTGTGGGACGGTTTATTAGTTGTTCGAAATTGTAAGAAAGAATGATATCGTCCCATGTCTGGTTGGATTTACTAATATCTATGTTGAAGTCACCTAGTATCATAACTTCTCTACCTGCTGTAAACACTCTATCCATCATTGTAGTGAAGCAGTCATACCAACTGTACCCGGCACAAGGATTCCTATATAGGTATCCAATGAGAAACGGTTGTTGGCTGGCTGGCTTCACCTCTAACCAAACACATTCTATCTCTACTGTCTCGAGATCACTTCTACGGGACCAGTTGAGAGAATTGGAAATGTATACTGCAATACCTGTCTCTAATTTTTGATTTGCATCTTTCCGAATTACTTTAAACCCCTTAAGTGAGATTTCGGAGTCGGTTATTTTGTCGTTAAGACGACTTTCTGTGATTCCAAACACATGGAACTGTTTGGACAGTATTACCGAGAGCTCAGGTAATTTGTTGAGCAGATGAAAGATGTTGAGATGGCCTATATATAGACCATGTTTGTTGAGCCACTGATCGTGATTAGCGAACATTACAAACTAAAAGGAAGATGTCGCTTGTGGTATACAAATTGCAGGGATTTCGAAACTTTATTTAGAAATAGTTAAGGCTGTTAGAGGGGGCAGGAAAATGTCTTTGCTGGAGTGATATCATGAATGCTTGGTGCAGGGCTGCAGGATTGTATCGCATTAGCTGCTGAAGTTGACGGTTCCACTCATAGGGTTGTAGATTACCGTCCAGCGAGGGATTGCTATGAGTGTCACTGGAAGTGCCTACATTGGAAGCAGGCATCGACGGTACAGCACCATTGTTTAACGGTGTCTCCTTTGACATCATAGAGGGAGACTGTTTTACGGGCAAGGTAGGAAACAAAGTATCATATTTAGCAACATTTGGATTGGAGCTTGGGTTGCTATTCACAACATTGTGTTCCTGGGGTACAGGCAAGGGTGGTGTTGGAGGAGAAGGAGTGCTTTCTGAACACTGAGAGATGGCTACAGCCGGAGGTGAAGATCGGTTTACTCCTGTAACTGAAACTGGTTCTAATTGTTGTGTACGTTCAGGTCACTAGCTTAGGAAACTAGTGATAGGCAATTCTGTGGCTTTGTGTGTGATTTGATAGCGACTGATTTGTAAATGTAAAGAGCCAACGGCAAATAAAATGTATCATCCATTTCCTCTCACACGACTTGCAAGTTCCTTGTGTGGTGCGAGAGAAGTAATCCTGTGATGCCTGAAACATCGGTTGCTGACAGGCGAGGATTAAAGTGGTGTCAGAAGTGTGGCTTGGACGAATGTTCAAGCTATTACACTCACCCACGGCTCTAGACTAAGGTTACTAGTAGTAAATTACAGGGTTTAATTTGTATCAGTGACTGATGACGTGTGCAGACTAGAACAAGTTGCGAGCTGAGCTGTGCCTATCGTGACAAAATAATGTTTATTTGTGTTTAGTGAAATATTGTGTACTTATATTCATGTATTCTTTGAAGTTGTAAGTATTGATATTATGGTTTTCTTTCATTTATTTATGTAATTACTTATTTGTTTATGAATAATTATCAAAGATGATTCATGGGGGAGCGATACACATGCCGGCGACATTATCGATTTGTGCAAGCTAAAAATAACTCCGGGTCAGGGGACACAATAGACAACGAAACACTAACTTAACAGTGAAAGATAACTTTACACGCGGAAGCGAGATAGGTAAAGCCTGTCGCACACAGCTTGTGTAATGGTTGTTTAATATTATATGGGGGACATGAAGCAATTCATGTGTTGACCCTAAGAAAGTCAACTTTGTATGGGTAGTGAGTTAATTTACTATTTGAGGGCAGGTCTTATAAGACAATGGTTCGGTTCAGACATACCTCTAATTAATATAATATTGCGATTGAGAAGAGGGCTCACGCCAACCAGACAAGTTTGTGGCGATTGCCAGTAGCCAAGTAAAGTGATACTACATTGTGACAATAGTCAGTAGAAGTCTATTGAATTACCCAAAGCCAGGTTATCAGCAGTCTTTGACAAAAATTAGATACACTAATTTTTTAGAAACCTCTTGCGTCACAAACAAGAAGTCAAAGTTGGTGACGCAACACAGGAGGGGATGGTGTGTGTCAAAGACTGAAGTATAGAGGTCTGAGGTCTGCCTCAAGATAGAAGACCACCGGGAAGAGTGGTCAACCTCAAGTAGATCAGAGGTAACACAGTGCCCCGGTATGAGGGCAGGGTAGGTGATAGGAAGGGGGACTATTAACTAGTTCTCTCATGAGACACGGAGGCGTCGACCAGATAGTTAGTACTCTGGTCACGGCAGAATCACGCCTACGTGATAGCCACAGAGAAGTGGATTGCCACTCAATAGGAGACGGCTGCTATAAGCGTGCTGAGTGTGACAGCACGCAAAAAGTCGAAGGACGCACAAGGTCCTTCCGCGTGCTGTGTAGCCACGCGAGGAGAAGAATCAGACTGGGGACTGACTTCTTAGCGAGCGCACCGTTTAGTGTCGATGGGGGTTTCTGTAGCCAAGTAGATAGAGATTAGCAATAGGCTTAGGAAACTAGTGATAGGCACTTCTGTGGCTTTGTGTGTGATTTGATAGCGACTGATATGTAAATGTAAAGAGCCAACGGCAAATAAAATGTATCATCCATTTCCTCTCACACGACTTGCAAGTTCCTTGTGTGGTGCGAGAGAAGTAATCCTGTGATGCCTGAAACATCGGTTGCTGACACTGACAATATACATTTTCTTTTTAAAGTTACTTCCATATTCTTTACAGGACGCCGCAGTCAACCCCAGCATGTTTGACTGTCTGTGAACTCTTGGTGAGCTTTTAAACGTCGTTCTGTAGTTTGCCATTGGTTTCTGAACAAACGGACACTCTAGCATGTCTTTCTTTGGCAGCATAAACACATTTCTTTAATTCCAGCTATAGCAGTGTAGGGGAGGCAATGTTATTCGTGACGTATAGTGGGTGATCTTGAAATATAAACAACTCAATTCCGCAGTCTTCGGTTTCCGCATTTATTTGGTTGTTGTATCAAAACAAAGGCAGAGTAATTCTCGAGTCGGTTGACAAAATAAGATTCAAGTCTCTTAAAAACCAAGGCCCGCTCATCATCAAGCATTCCGGATGGAACCACACAAACTCTTGCGACCAGTCTGGCGGATTGTACTGCGGTTACTAACCTCTATCCAACTGTCGTCACACCACGACACCCCCATAGCTACCTCCAACCATGGTGCTCACCCGTGCACTGCTGAATAGTAAAATCTTTTCGTTGCGCACCAGCTAGCCACCCAACTCCTATAATAGGCTACTCTGTTATATATGCCTTCTTACCCCATGACCAAAACTTTTCCCAGAAAAGTCTTGGAACAAAACCTATATTTTCCCTAACTTTAACACCCAACCCATAATTTCTAAAAAGATACACTCAAAGAAAATTCTAACTTAACGTATTCTATTCAAACATATATCCAGGGACTTTTTGTAAGTCAAAATCAAACCATTCATAGGAGTCTTCCCGGCGACTACTATCCAGTATTATTCCACTACCTTTCCACTATCAGATTGGTTCCGGTTTCAAGATGGCGACGGACTGTCGGGTTGTTTTGTGATCGTTAACTTTTTCGCGTAGGAGATGGATTTATTCATCTCTTGCGTGTAATTTGTGTGCCAGGATGTAAAACCAGGAGTTTCTACTCAAGCTCTGCGCGGATGCTACGGAGTTGCGTGCATCGAGCGAAGCAATCCTTGAGCTAATTTTTCGCAGCGTGTGTGTTTTTGTGTTGTTTTCGGTTTTTCAAAAAAAAAAAAAAGTCGCTTAAAAGTCGACAGGGTCGACTTCACTGCACCGGTTTTTTTCCTATACTTTCCACAGCGCGGAAAGCGTCGCACAAAGCATGAACTCCGTAGCTTTTAGCGACGACCCACAGGAGTCTCCGAAATATACCCACAACATTCGGATCACGAGTCAAACGGCTTGAGCACTTCGCCACAGAGACTCCCAACATGGCGAAACAACGTGTGTTCTCCGAGCGGTCAGCAGTCAACCTAACGAGGCGGCGTGGGTGTCGGGCAGGCAGAAAGAGACAAGGTAAGCGTGGTGGTTTATATATATATTAGGGCTGCGGAAGTTAACAATTAATTAATCTATAAATCGTTAGTTTTTATTAACGATTTTTTTTAACGATTAATCGAAAACTGCTCTCCCATCACTTATACAAAGGAACCTAAAGTCTAAAAGTAACAACATGGCAGCGGAGAAATATAAATTAATGTCCAGACGATTACATGAACATTTTGGTTTTAAATATTGGCTGATGGAAATATCGAAAAAGCTGAAAAGCTTTATTGCGTTTATTGTGATAAATCGTTTGCTTACCATAGTTCTAACACCTCGCTTAGTTGCCACCTTCAAAACAAACATCCTCTATAGCAGCGGTGGACAGACTACGGCCCGCGGGCTACATGCGGCCCGCCAACTGTTTTTATGCGGCCCGAGAGGGCATTTAGAAATAGAAATTTTTATTTCATTTTTAAGTTATGTTGTTGAAATTTACAGAATTTCATGTAACGTTATGATTGTTTTAACATTTTTGATAAAATTTCTTTCTAACTATGTATTTTTGTAAACAGTCCTTGACCTTTGAAATGAAATGCTTCTTCTTTTTCTTTCGTTCGCCTTAAATATGTCTATAACTGTAATGTTGCCTCTTGAATGAATTTACCTGTCCCTTTTAGTTCACTCAGCAGTCCGTAGAGTTTATCTTCCACTGTCGTCTCTCTAGGCCAGAAGGTTTGCCTAGACATGTTGTAATTTGGACAGTCTTGGAGTATGTGCTCTGCTGTCTGCGACGCCAATCATCATGTGCACATGACTGATTCACCAATCTTGAATCTTGTATACATGTTGTTGCGTAATCTATTGTGTCCTGTTCTGAGGCGCAGAATAATGACTTGTTCTGGTCTGTCTATAACGTGGTAGTCGTCTTGAGCAGGTTTTGGTGGCTTTCTGACAGATTTGATCATTCTTTCCTTTTGCTGGTATGTAATGGGCACATTAGGCTGTTCTTCTTTTGCTCCTTCCTTGGCCAGTCGATCAGTTCTGTCGTTTCCGGGTACTCCACAGTGGGATGGTATCCACTGTATGGTGACCTTATGCTGACTGTTAAGTTCAGAAAGTAGTGTCCTTGGTAATGGCAATTTTCCAGACATCATTTTGTTTTCGTTGAGGTTAGTTTCTTGCAAGCAACATACGCTTACCCTTTCTTGGTTCTAGATGTTTTCTAGTTCTATTTTTTTTTAAATTTTCTTACTCCCTCCTCATTCCAGTGCATTAGTTTTAGTCTTTGTTTGGTATTGAAATTTGGCACATGGATAGTTCATTCAAATTGTAATGGACTTATGAATTATGAATTTCCCTCTTCAACTGGTCTCCCCGATATGGTGCATGGCACAACACACCCTATTGACCAGATCTGCACACCCAACGATTTGTAAGAACAATGGAAAAATCAGACGCCAGGACTGTGATAAAATTCTTGATGTTACAGGGAAAAACACCTACGGAAATACACAGGGAGATGGAGCCAGTGTTTGAGGAAGTCTGTCCTTCGTATGCTTCTGTAAGAAAATGGTGTTTGCAGTTTAAGTGTGGCCTTTCCCAAGTTGCTGATCTGCCAAGATCAGGACGACCGTCCTCAGAGCGCAATAATGCAAATGCTGCACAAGTGAAGAAAATCATAGACCAGGATAGGAAAATGACAATTGTACAGATATCTGGTTCAGCAAAACTGAGTAAGAGTACAGTTGTTAGAATTTTACACAACAGACTGAACATGAGAAAAGTGTGTGCCCGCTGGGTCACGCGCCTGCTGACACGTGAAAAGAAACAAACACGGGTTGATTGCTGTGGCCAGTTGCTCAACATGTGGCGGTCGAAAAACATGTTGATGACCATGGTGACGGTAGATGAGACTTGGATTTACCATTATGACCCAGAATCAAAAATTGCCAGCATGCAGTGGATAATCCTGGGCTCGCCAACACATGTCAAGCCAAGAGCACAACAATCTGCAAGAAAAGTGATGCTGGCTGTTTTTTTGGAACGTCAAGAGTATCATATTAACAGATTACATGCTTCATAGCAACACGGTTAATAGGCAGTACTATGCAGATATCCTTATCAAACTAAGAAAGGTTGTGACTAGAAAACGAGGGATAGCGCGTACGCAAATTCTGCTTTTGCTTCAAGACAACGCCCCCTCCCATAAAGCATGACTTGTGTTGCAAACTGCCAACGATTTGAATATTGAAATTCTTCCCTACCCACTATATTCTCCAGATTTGGCTCCATCAGACATTTTTCTTTTTCTAAATCTTAACAAAAACAAACTGCTGAACGGAAATTGTTTTGACAGTGACGAAGATGTCATAATGGCTTGTGATAACTGGTTTAGTTCGAAAAATAGGTTGTTTTATTCTGAAGGACTTTTCAAGGTCACGCAGAGAGGCAGAAATGCATAAATTTATGTCGTGGCTAGATTGAGAAGGAATAAGCACTGTGCCAAATTTCAATTTTCTCCGCCTACTCCTTCATGGTCAGACTAAAGACTCATGAGAAGCCCCTTGTATACGTGGAATAAACTTCTTTCAAACTCATTGAAGAGTTACTGGGTGTTGAGTCACTCAAAGACACAACCACAGGCCATGATATATTCAATGCTGTTACTAACTGTATGGAAAGAGCTGGGTTGGTTTGGAACAAGATGGCAAGTTTTACAACTGACGGAGCTCGTGTTTTACTTGAAAAAATGTAGGTCTGGTAAAGTTGATAAGTGATAAGATTAAGGCAGAATATCCAGACCACACATTATTGCCACTTCACTGTGTGATTCATCAAGAAAGTCTGTGTAAACTGTTTTGAATATCAAGCATATTATTGACCCAGTTGTCAATGTCATCAGCCTCATCAGATCAAGAGGATTTAATCACAGACAGTTCAATGCATTACTTGACGACTTGGAAACTGAACATTCCGATGTCCTATACCACAACATTGTTCGATTGCTGAGTCTCGGCAAGGTATTGAGGCGAGTGTGTGAACTCAGAGAAGAAATAGTGATATTTTTAGAGATGAAGGGCATTGAGTGTGACTGTAATACTAACATTGTCAATAAAGAGTGGAAGTTAGACTTTATGTTTGCCATTGAAATTATGGAAAAGTTAAATGAACTGAATGTCAAACTTCAGGGCAAAGGTGTGTTGTGTTTTGAATTGTATGAACATGTAAAATCATTTCAGGCAAAACTCTCATTGTTCTGCAGACAAGCAAGTGAAAAAAAGATTTTGTCATTTCCCTTTGCTGAAACAAGAAACCATTTCTGGTGAAATGACTGAAAAGTACAAAGCCCAATTAGATGCATTTACTGAAGAATTTGGATGGAGATTCCAAGATTTCAAGAACTTAGAGCCATAGTTCAATATTCTCAGTTCCCCTTTTAGTGCAGAAGCTGATACAGCCACAGAGTGCATACAGTTGGAGCTGCTTGACTTATAAGCAGATCATGACCTGAAAGAGACATTCAAGTCAGATGGTTTGCTTGATATCTATGGGTCTTTATCACAAGAATCATTTCCCAACTTGAAAAACTTTACAGCTAAACCTTTCTCATTATTTGGATCAACATACATTGCGAACAAACATTCCCTTGCTTGAATATCATCAAATCCAAGAATAGGTCTTTATTGTCGGACTGCAACGTGCATGCTGTCATGCGAATTTCAACAAGTAAACTTGCTCCAGATTTCAAGAATATTGTCAAAAAGTGCACGCAGTTACATACATCTCATTAGAAATCAACAATTATAGTGACAATGTAATCGGTTTGTGTCTAAATTAAAGCCATTGACAAATAATAAAGAATATTTGTTACAATAACAAGTTGTAAAACCTTGTTAACAAATTAGTAAAAGTTTTTGTCATACTGTGAAATATAATGTACAAGTGTAAGTGTATAAGTAAAATAAAATTGCAATAATTAGTTATTTATACTGCTTAATAACCTATAAATAATTAATAATTACTAATTGTAAACAAAATTGACATGATATATATATATATATATATATATATATATATATATATATATATATATATATATATATATATATATATGCGGTGTCAAGGTCTCACATCCGAGGTTGCGACGCGTTGTCTGTACCAACGCCAGACAACATAACAACACGCAACCCTGAGTAATGTTAAACACGGCAGAGAGAACGCGGCGTCGTTACCGACGCCCGGATAGGTAGCCACGCACAGCAATTGAGTTCACCCCGTGAACCGTGCAGGGGACACCAGCTGACGTGTGCGTGTAAGCGTGTAAGATGCCAGAACTGGCAGACGGGCTTAGATCGTTGAACGGACAGGTCGCAAGGGAATGCGAGTTGAGTTTGAATCTGTCTTGAGAGCTAGCCTGTATGACAGTGGGAGACTGGTTCGAACGCTTGTATAGTGTGACTGTAAGTGAGATGTTTATTGCTTGCATGTATTATTATGTATTGTAGTGATATTGTTCATGCTATAATGATTGTTATGGATTGTCAGTGCGCGATGTTTGTGCGATGATAAATGCGGCGCGTCAATAAAACGTGTGAATAATACTTTTGGATATTCACTTCGTGTGATTTGATAGTTTGATATTACTTCACACTTGCCAGAAAACGAGCTACTTGTCTTGTGTTATGCAAGACTCTGACATGCGGCCCCCAATAGCTTTACATTTGTCAATGCGTTCCTCCGCACAAAAAGTTTGCCGACCCCTGCTCTACAGTATCAGAAACTTCAACTGAGACGGTCTATTGCAGCATCGTCGCCTAATTCGAAGCAGGCTACTTTGATTATATTTTGTCGTTCGTCTGATGGTCTAGTGAGTGCTGCATTACAACATGATATTCAAGTATCACTTGCAAACTGTATTGCTAGTAGTGGCAGACCAATATCAATAGTAGGTGACGACGGCCTTCAAAATGTATTACGCACAGCAATTCAAAATGCTGAATATACGCCACCTTTCCGCCGCACTATTGACAAACTGTTGACTACTAAGTATAACAGCAACATTCAAAATGTTAAAGAATCTGTGTAAAACGCAAAGGGAATTGCGTTAACATCTGACTTTTTGAGGTCTCTAGGTAACGAAAGCTATTGTAGAATTACTGACCATTGGTTTTCCGATGACTGGAAATTGAAAAATGTTGTTCTTTAATGCGCGAATGTTGTTGAACGTCATTATTCTGACAGTGTTGCCCAGTTATATAAACAGTTTGCAATAGAATGGGATATAACGAACATAATTCAGGCTCCAGTTACTGGCAACGCAAGAAATATGGTTTCAGCTGTTGATAAAACCGGTTTTGCACATATTCCTTGTTTGGCTCATAGCTTACAACTGAGCATATTACATGGGATTAAAGCCGCTGATACCGAAACATTGTTTGGGACATGTCGAAAAATTGTCGGATATTTTAAATATAGTGCTGCAAACACAATCGAGTTGCAATATTGTACTGAGTCACCATTGTGTAAGCTGCAGCAAGATGTACAAATAAAATGGAACAGTATTGTATTATGCTACAGAATCTTCTACAGACCAGAGAAGCATTATCTGTCTACATGTCTGATGAAAAGAAGCAATAGAAAGGTCCAAAACTGTCAGATTCAGATTGGGAGATTTCGAAATATGTTAAAGGTTTGGACTTAATCTGTCAGACCACGGTCTTGCTTGGCGGTCACGATTATGTTTCATGTAGCTGTGTATTGCCACTGCTATCTACGTTGACAAAGCATATGACAGTACACGATGATGATCCGGGCTACATAGCTAAATTTAAGGAAGCATGCACTTCAATGAGCCTGTAGCTAATATGACAAGTATTGAAATACTACAGGTTGCAACATCACTTGATCCACGCTACAAATACCTGAAGTGTTTGTCAAAAGATGCAAAAGAACGAGCTTGGTCATGTATTGAACAGCAAATAGCAGTTGATGTTCATGATGAGCAGACAGAGACTGCTGCAACGAATGATACTGACATTGACAATGAAACTATATGTGAACCAAATGAAAAGCGTATTAAGCTAATGCAATCTGACTTAGACACGAAAGATCATGTCGACAGCTCTTCTGATGATCTGCTACGCTATAAAATGGAGAAGAAAGTTGCTGAGCCGGTTGACCCCAAACAATGGTGGAAACTTTATGAACATCGACATCCAAAATTGGCATTCCTTGCAAAAACCATTCTGTGCATACCGGCTACCTCAGATCCATGTGAACTATTGTTCAGCTCTGCTGGTTATATTGTTAATAAGACGCGCTCGTCACTTGAACCAAATACTGTCTGTTTGCATAGTTGGTTATTAGATGACATAAGAACAAGACAATCCAGTGTTATTTCGATTTTTGACAAATACGACTATAATGTGAGTTATGTGACTATAAATGTTTTGCTTTAATCGAAATTAACTATTAATTAATCGTTAATTTTTCAAAAGTTAACTATTAAATTTAAATTACTCTTTCACAACACACACACACATATATATATATATATATATATATATATATATATATATATATATATATATATATATATATATGTCAGGGTCTTACACTTGGCTCGCTACCTAACACATGTGGGACAGTACAAGTACAACGTGATTTGACTCAAGACTCAACGACACAACGTTCAACGGATTTAATTACAGATCATATACAGTACGATGATCACAGCAATATATACTGGATACTTCAAAACACTTACATCTACCATACAGCACACAGTCTCACTCTCAAGATGTCCAGGCACTCGACATTCGGGCACAGAAACCTTTCTCGCATCATGCGTCCTGTTCAGTCCACGTCCCAGAGCTGTCTGCCTATGGTTTGGAACTCGCCTCCTCACCGGAGGTGGCTTCACGAGACATGCATGCGTCCTTGGTGTGACCGCTGGCCGTCTCGCCAGCCGGCAACTTCGCAGGCAGGTGACTACCATTCGCCTGGCGGCGTAACGAAGTTCCTTCATCCCTGCTAGGGACTGAGTCACCTGGCGGCGTAACGATGTCACTGCATCACTGCCGTACTGTAGACTCTGACACGCTCCCCCGGCAACTCCATGAAAGATGTCATCTTTCATGTCTAATATATGTACATACTGGGTTAATACTTTAACCCTTGTCAGAGTCAACCCTTATGTTGCTTATATTCATTGGTATCATAATACATAGCAAATACACATCTGCCATAGAAACATATAATCAATAGAAGTTATATTCAACGACATGCGGTGTTCAACTTTTAACACCTGTCAGGTTTCATCATCTCGATGGCTGATTACCTAAATTGCATTAACGACCCAGTCAGATCGGTAGTTCCAGCTTCACGCATCTACCTCGCAGCATTTGAAAAAAAAAAAATAATATGGTTCTTGAAACAAAAACCATCTCGCTAGACCGAAATGTGGCTTTTACATAAGTCACATAAAACGCTCAAACCCTTGACCTCATTTGACCAGGACTCTTGTGTTGGTCTGCAATGTCTGCAACCCTTTGCCATGCCCAGTAAATGCCTACCTGATGAGTTCAAAATCTGGCAAACACATGGCTATTTTTATATAACACATTACATTATACATTTCAAATTATGGCCCTTTGTGTAAGGATGTAATAGCAACTAAAAGAAAGGGGAATAATTTTAAACATTTATGACATATAATAATTTACAATAAATATTTTATTTCTTAGTGTCATTGCTTGACGTTTCTTCATATTAACGAGAAAAAGTCGGTAATATGAATACATTAATCAAGATATGATTCTAAGATTACACTACCTAAATAAATAAACACACAATTCGTGTATTTCATTTTATAGATTCCTAAAGATTTTAGAATCGTCATAGATATTTGAACTTTTATTTGTCGTCTGCTAATTTTACTCTAAATTCCTAATTAATCCGGAAGTACACACGAACATTAAATCAGCTGATGTAGAAGCTTGTAGAACACACTTGTTCCGGTTTGATGTAGTTACGGAAAGTACTTTTCTCACAGTTCATGTGTTGGATGTTTCACAAAACCTTCTGGATTACGATCGACTGTTCATGTGTTTCACTACCGAACATTATGGATTTCGGTTAACTGCAATGGAGTAGCTGTCACTGTTTAGTTTACACGTTCGCACACGTCATTAAAATATCCCTGGAATAATCCACACGCAGCTGTCACTGTCAAATTGGATAGTTCGCTTAAGGTAAGTTCTTGCGCGAATGTGACACTGTTGTTGTTACAGAATATGTACAATTAAAGTTCGCTTTCTACCACACACTACACAATTATACAGGACAATCACTACATGAATTAGTAAAATAAGAACATTATTTATAATGGGGGTAACCCCTATCACAATGTAGACATTACACAGCTTTTGTGAATGAACAACTTATTCACTGATAGATGGCTGTGTTGATCTGAGTATTTTACACTGCACTCATACTTTGTTGCTCAACGGGTCGGTCGGACAACGGGACAACAAATCGGCGATCGTATTGGTTCGGCCTGGAATATGTCGGACCTCGAAGCTGTAGTCTTGGAGTTTCAAAGACCAACGGGCTATCATATGGTTTGATGGTACCCCAGAATTTATGAATCGCAAAGGACTGCTGTCAGATTCCACGATAAAATGGCGTCCTAGAAGAAATCTAGACAATTTTGTAATACCCACCACTAAAGCTAGGGCTTCCAACTGAGGTATTGACCAAGCTCGTTCTCCGCGTTTCAGTTTTCTGGATACGAAATACACGGGATGGAGGATGTTGTTGTGCTCTTGCAGCAAGACTGCTCCAATCGCGACGGAGCTCGCATCTGTTCTTAATCTGAAAGGTAAATGGATATTGGGCAATTTCAGGATGGGATTGTGTGAGCTATCATCAGAAAAACAAGCTAATACTTTAGAGAATGCTAATTTTAGGCATTCATTGCTTACAATTTTGTCCGGCTTATCTTTAGTTAGTAAGTTAGTAAAAACCTCGGTTAGTTCGGAAAAATCCGGAATAAACTGCAGGTAATAATTTATCAGTCCTAACAAACTTCTGACTTGTTTCTTTGTAGTCGGAAGTGAGAGTTTTAGAATCTTGGACACAATGTTATCGTCTGTCGTGACAAAGCCATTGGATATTTTGTATCCCAAAAAGGATATTTCAAGGTAGGCCATGTCTACTTTTGCAGGCTTTACAGTCAGTCCGTGCTGTCTGATACGTTCAAATGTCAGTTCTAATGTCTTTATGTGCTCTGTCATTGTCTCTGTGTGAACACAGATGTCGTCTATATAGCAAATTATGTTAGGTATATCTACTAGAAGAAGTCGTGTCATACGTACGAATGTGGCTGGGGCATTGACTAGCCCAAATGGAAGTTTGCACCATTCGTACAGTCCCCAAGGTGTGGCAAAAGCTGTCAGATGTCTGCTCTGTTCGTCTACTTCTATCTGATAATATCCTTTAGTCATATCTATCTTTGTGAAGAACCTAGCGTCTGTCAGTTCTGTCAAAAGATCGTCAGTGTTTGCCATTGGCTCCAAATCTAGAACAGTTATTTTATTTAGCTTTCGATAGTCGATACACAGTCTTATTGTATTTTCCTTTATGCGTACAATGACCATGGGAGATGAGAAGTCTGATTGGGATCGTCTTATGATGTTATTCTTTTCTAGGTTGATGATCTCCTGATGTAAATGTTCTTTGTAATGTAATGGGATGGTGTATGGTCTGCATCGTATGGGTGTGTTTGATGTGAGTGTGATGTGATGCTGTACTAATTCTGTTTGTCCTGGGTTGTTGGAGAAGATGGTGTTGTACTGTTGTATTAGGTGTTTTAAACTGTCTGTTTCTGCTTTAGTTAGCTTTGGATTGATCTTGATATCCTTCAAGCAGTGTGTCGTGTCTAATGTAGGTGTTGGAATTTCGTCACTAACATCGTCATCTTCGTGATCTATTATCACTGTACAAGCTGTCGTATCGTCTTGTTCGTTGTCTCTGTTATGGTATGGTCTTAGCATATTTATGTGAAATATTTTGTGTTTGTCTTTTATTAGGATCTCATAGTCTACAGGTGAAATCTGTCTCGTCACTTTAAAAGGTCCCTGCCAAAAATCAGTCAATAAGTGTCGGTCACTAGGTAATAGAAGAAGAACGTCCTGTCCAGGTGTCAAAGTTATTGTTCTGTTTCCTTTGTGAGCATACTGTCTATAAGTAGCACCAGATAATTTTAGTGCATTCTTAGCAATCGTACATGATTTGATGATTCTTTCACGCAATGATGTAACATATACGTATGATGATATGAGTTTAAGTACTGGAGTAGATTCAGTCAACATTTGGTGATAAATAGTCAATGGGCCACGTGGTTTGGCACCATAAATAAGTTCAAAAGGAGAGAAACCGGTACTAGAATGTGGTACCTCGCGATAAGCAAAAAGAATAGCTGGTAGATATACATCCCAGTTATTAGGGTGTTCTTGCGTGACTTTTGCAAGCATGTGCTTCAGATCGCCGTTAAACTTTTCCACAATTCCACTTGAGTGAGGATGGTATGGTGAATTGAAACATTGCTTCACTCCCAACATTTTGGTGAAAGCTTGGGTAGATGCGGCGATAAACTGAGTACCCCTATCAGATTGGATAGTGTCTGGAAATCCTATCCGGGAAAAAATATGGAAGAATACTTCCATTATATCATTGGCAGTTATGTTCTTTAGCGGAATAGCTTCCGGCCAGCGACTACATTGATCAACAACAGTTAGAATATATTTATTCCCTTTAGTTGTTGTATGATTGAGAGGGCCCACTATGTCAACAGATAGTTTTTCAAAAGATCGACTGGCTAAGTCAGTGACTTGCAACTTTGCCTGTGGGTGTTTACCTTTTTTTATCAGTTTCTGGCAGGTGTCACAACTTCTGCAATATTCTTTAATATCATTGCAAAATTTGGGCCAATGAAACTGTGTTAATAATCTAGATCTGGTCTTCACGTATGCCATATGCCCTGCAAGAGGTATATCGTGGGCAAGATGTAAGGCTTGCTTGCGATAACTAGTTGGCAAAACAGTTTGCTCTGTGGTGTTGTCACCTCTGGTATAATACCTGGTGAGGATATAATTTTTCACAGCAAAATGCCATTTTGCATTCTTGGTTACCTTTGGCTTTTGGCCGATCAGATTAAAATATTTTACCAATGAAGGGTCAGCCTTTTGAGCTGTTACAAAAGTTTCCTTCATGGAGTTAATAGGTAGTGATACTGGGCTCAGTAACTGAATAGCCTCAGTTTGATTACTTTCATCTTGCACTCTAGCAGTAGATCTGGTTACTGCGTTCACACAATCAATGATGTCAGATGGTGATGAAACAATGTTATCAATGATATGATGAGAACTTAGTGCTACATTAGCTACCATACATTCAATAGGTGGTGTGACATTATCAATGATGACATTGGGTGGTGATGTTATGTTATCATCAATACACAGAGATGTTATGTCATGAGGTTTATCATTCACCTCTGGCAAATTTCCAATTATTACATCACACACTGGGTTTGTTAACGCAGCGCACTTTACTTTCCCAGTGAGGAAAGGTGTTTGAATATATGCCCATGCTAATGGGTATCTCTCAATATTGCCTGAGAATGTTCTGCATGTTACGTGACTGCCTGTATAGTCTGTAGGCATTATGAACGTTCTCTTAAGGCCAATAAGTGAACTGCCTGTATCTCGAAGAACTGTAGCAGACTTGCCGTTCACATATCCGTGATGGACAATTATCTTGCCTTTTGAATCTACTACCAAATTAGCTTCTTCATTGGCAATAGGGATGGCGTGACCACACGTTAAAATACCATCTTCATAGAAGGTGTTACAAACAGTACATAAAGTGTTATACATGTCAGAAATCTGTGCTGAGTTCACAGGATGTTTCTCTGATTGTTCTTCTTCTGACTCTGAACTGTTAGACAAGGAGGCATTTGCCTCGTTGATCATTTGTCTACCTTTACAATCCTTGCGATGGTGTCCATGCGCTTTACAAAGATAACATTTACGCACAGACCTGAAAGATCTACGCTCATGATCTCGTCTGTTTATCATATCTCGTAGATAAATATCATATTTTGGGTGTTTATCGCACATTTAATTCTGCTGATGTGAAAATTTACAATGAATACAGTGCTTAAATTTCTCAGAGGTAGGCCTATGAGGTTTCTGCCTACTATAGGGTTTTTCAAAATTAGCCGCAGCTACAAAATCAATGTCCGTAGATTCAGTCGCAAAACAGTGTTTGTTGGCTGTGTAATATGCCGTACCTCGTCTATCAATCTCATCTATACTAGTGCATTCATTCACCTGCAAAAATTTGGAAAATTTTGGTGGAATGGATGAAATGATTTTGTCTCTGATGATTAGATCTTCTAATCTATCATAATTTTTGTCAATTTTAGCTGCTGAAGTCCATTTGGTGAATATATCTCGGACTAAGCAGAGGTAGTCAGAGAACGTTTGAGTCGGTTTTGGGCTCAACTTGCTGAACTGTTCTCTGTAACCTGCTTCATCTAACATAAAATGTGCCATTATCTTTGATTTAAGATAATGGTAGTCTTTTCTGAGGTCTTTGGGAATAGTCTCAATGACTTTAAGAGGTTCCACTGATAAACTCCTCATATACACAATATTCCATTCAGACAGTGGAACTTGGTAATGTTCCATTAAAGTTTCAAAATTTTGGGTAAAGGCTGCAATGCAGTCACCCGAGGTATAATTACGTACAATACCCTGATATTTCTTGTACTGGTTTTCTTTCTCCAGTCTCTCAGATTTCTTATACTCTTTATTGATAGCAGTCTCAGTATCCAGTTGTTTTATCTTTAACTGTAACTCCAGTTCTTCTCTCTTACTCTGAGCTGCTATTTCTGCTTTCTTGAGTTCACTATCTATCTCAGCTTGCTTTAAGGCTGTTTCTGCTTTCTTGAGTTCACTATCTATCTCAGCTTGCTTTGTCTTTGCAGCCATTTCTAATTCGCCTTGCTTTAAGGCTGTTTCTGCCTCTGCTTGCTTGGCAGCTCTTTCAGCTGCTCGTTCATCGCGTTCAGAAGCTTTCTCCTGTACCAGTAGGTATTCAGCATATTTGTTCTCACTCCACTTTGTTAACTCATCACCTGTTAACTTCAACTTTAACCCCATATCAATGAAATCAAATAATGAAGACATGATGAAAAATGTCAATGTAATACCAGCCACACAGATAGTTATAAGTGGTTAGTACAATAAACAATTTACAATTTTTCTATATGCAATCTCTGCCTAAAATTGCATCCTTAAAGTAAATGAAAAGAAAAGTATACTCAAGTGCCCTGGATGCGGTGAAGAATGGTTGGAAAACGGGCTAGGAAACTGTAGGGTCGTCACTTTAAATCACAAATGACCTCTACGCGCACGGTTTCGGATGGTACGGAAAAAACCTGCTTTGTTTTGGAGGGAATAAATTAGCGTCTATTTGTTGGTGTGTGCCTGCTTGTCACTAAGTATTGAGTAGGTTTGTATGGCGTTGAGTGTAATTGTATGTCGTAAGTTTGTCCGTCAACAATTTTTTTTTTTTCAACACAAGTCACTTTCTTTCAAAAACTTTCTGCTTTCCACAAACTCAACTCACAAAGACAATCTAACTGTATCTCAACACGCTATAACATTGATGACACATCACTTACATCAAGATGACATTCAGTAAGGACATAGACATCAAGTTTACAAGATGGCGACAAGGTCACAATGGCGACAAGATCACAATGTCGACAAGGTCAAAACGGTAACAAAATTTTGACAATCACGAATGTTTTACACGTTTACACGATCAGACAATATGAATGCACTGTACGTTTACAACTAGTCTCCATGTTTAAACAATGTAGCAATAATTCAAAATGAGCCTTCCACGATCACTTTTACATGTACAATCAATTTTAACAAAAATTCTAAGTTCACAACCTCTAGTTCTAACCATTTATCACATAAATACGTTCATTTTAAAGCTGGACGATTGCCCCCACGTCCACACATGTCAGGGTCTTACACTTGGCTCGCTACCTAACACATGTGGGACAGTACAAGTGCAACGTGATTTGACTCAAGACTAAACGACACAACGTTCAACGGATTTAATTACAGATCATATACAGTACGATGATCACAGCAATATATACTGGATACTTCAAAACACTTACATCTACCATACAGCACACAGTCTCACTCTCAAGATGTCCAGGCACTCGACATTCGGGCACAGAAACCTTTCTCGCATCATGCGTCCTGTTCAGTCCACGTCCCAGAGCTGTCTGCCTATGGTTTGGGACTCGCCTCCTCACCGGAGGTGGCTTCACGAGACATGCGTGCGTCCTTGGTGTGACCGCTGGCCGTCTCGCCAGCCGGCAACTTCGCAGGCAGGTGACTACCATTCGCCTGGCGGCGTAACGAAGTTCCTTCATCCCTGCTAGGGACTGAGTCACCTGGCGGCGTAACGATGTCACTGCATCACTGCCGTACTGTAGACTCTGACAATATATAAAGAGAGAAAAAGATATAGTGCTAATATTTAGAGAGAGTGGTAACTCTGCCGTTGAGCAGGCATGACATGACAAGAGGTTTCTGAACATCAGAAGTGGTTCCCTCCTCGCCGAATGTCATTTGGGCTGGGTGCGTCCCATAACTTCCTTAGTTGGAACCAATGTTGTGCCGATTCGACTGCCTCGTCAATATTCCACTTGTTATTTCCGTTCTGAGTGCTGGTTGGGAGCCGCTGTCTGTTTAGCCTTGGGACTCGTGCAGCAACATCGCAAGCCTGGTGTTTCCAATTTTGCATTACTCGACAATGGACATGAACGGAGCACGAGTTTGGACTTCTTTGAGCACAACGCTAACCCCGACAGATCAGGTGGCACTTTCAGCCAATTCCTCCTGGCTTTGCAGACATTTCTCGCTATCGCCTCTACCGTGCTCGTTCCCACGTCGTAGATGAGTCGAGGCCATATCAGCTTCGTGATCAGTATGAACAGGAGGCTTTTTTCAATGAGTTTGCTCTCATCCATGGCTCGCAGACCGTTTTCTGTTGTCTCACGTATGTGCTGTACTGCGTTCTTGTCCGTCAGTGAGGAACCGTACACTCGGCCGAGACTCTTAACTGGTTACTCTATTACAGTAGGCATTGCCTGTTTAGCCATCCTGAATGCAGTTGCCACCTTCAAGATCGACAGCCTTCTCGACTTCTTGGGCTTAAAACTCATCCTACAAGATTCGATCAGTTGATCAAGCCTTTGGAGCATGCGGCGTGCATAACTCTCATCTGGTGTCAGGATTTTCGTGTCGTCCATGAAGATCTTGAGTGGCAACATTCTACATTCTTTCTTGAGTGTCAGTCCTTGTGCGTAGCCGAATGCCGCAACTAGAGCTACCTGCATGGCTGTGACAAATAGTATCGGCGAAATCGTACATTCCATTCCTATACCCACTTGATGGTCAATCCATCTGGTCATGAAAGTTGAGATAGATAATCTGAGAGTGAACCCTGAGAAATACTGTTTAAGCATCAATGTGGTCTCCACGAGCACGAGGACACCCGGTATGCCCTCTTTTTGAACCGCCTTGTTTATATACCTATTCGCCGTTAGCTTAGTCGTGATTCTGCTAGCCATGAATGAGAAGAATATTTATACACTAAGTTCAGAAGAGAGATTGGCCTAAACTGGGTAATGTTTGCTCAGTTCTGTTCATTGGGTATGAAGATTCCATTAGCCTTGCTTCACTTCTGACTTAATCGTTCGTGCCTTCATGCGGATCTCAGTATCTGGTATATAATTTTAAGGACTTTTGGGTATCGCTTGTAAACCGTGTACAAGACACCGTTCGGACCTGGTCCCCATTTACCTTTTGCCTCCTTCACAACAGCCATGACCTCAATGACAGGGCGCTGTTGACCGCTCCGAGGTGCACTAGCGCACTTTTTAAGTTCCGTGTGAATACTCATTCCCCGCTGCGTGGTGCACTAGCACACTTTTTAAGTTCCGTGTGAATACTCATTCCCCGCTGCGTGGTGCACTAGCACACTTTTTAAGTTCCGTGTGAATACTCATTCCCCGCTGCGCGGTGCACTAGCACACTTTTTAAGTTCCGTGTGAATACTCATTCCCCGCTGCGCGGTGCACTAGCACACTTTTTAAGTTCCGTGTGAATACTCATTCCCCGCTGCGCGGTGCACTAGCACACTTTTTAAGTTCCGTGTGAATACTCATTCCCCGCTGCGCGGTGCACTAGCACACTTTTTAAGTTCCGTGTGAATACTCATTCCCCGCTGCGCGGTGCACTAGCACACTTTTTAAGTTCCGTGTGAATACTCATTCCCCGCTGCGCGGTGCACTAGCACACTTTTTAAGTTCCGTGTGAATACTCATTCCCCGCTGCGCGGTGCACTAGCACACTTTTTAAGTTCCGTGTGAATACTCATTCCCCGCTGCGCGGTGCACTAGCACACTTTTTAAGTTCCGTGTGAATACTCATTCCCCGCTGCGCGGTGCACTAGCACACTTTTTAAGTTCCGTGTGAATACTCATTCCCCGCTGCGCGGTGCACTAGCACACTTTTTAAGTTCCGTGTGAATACTCATTCCCCGCTGCGCGGTGCACTAGCACACTTTTTAAGTTCCGTGTGAATACTCATTCCCCGCTGCGTGGTGCACTAGCACACTTTTTAAGTTCCGTGTGAATACTCATTCCCCGCTGCGTGGTGCACTAGCACACTTTTTAAGTTCCGTGTGAATACTCATTCCCCGCTGCGTGGTGCACTAGCACACTTTTTAAGTTCCGTGTGAATACTCATTCCCCGCTGCGTGGTGCACTAGCACACTTTTTAAGTTCCGTGTGAATACTCATTCCCCGCTGCGTGGTGCACTAGCACACTTTTTAAGTTCCGTGTGAATACTCATTCCCCGCTGCGTGGTGCACTAGCACACTTTTTAAGTTCCGTGTGAATACTCATTCCCCGCTGCGTGGTGCACTAGCACACTTTTTAAGTTCCGTGTGAATACTCATTCCCCGCTGCGTGGTGCACTAGCAAACTTTTTAAGTTCCGTATGAATACTCATTCCCCGCTGCGTGGTGCACTAGCACACTTTTTAAGTTCCGTGTGAATACTCATTCCCCGCTGCGTGGTGCACTAGCACACTTTTTAAGTTCCGTGTGAATACTCATTCCCCGCTGCGTGGTGCACTAGCACACTTTTTAAGTTCCGTGTGAATACTCATTCCCCGCTGCGTGGTGCACTAGCACACTTTTTAAGTTCCGTGTGAATACTCATTCCCCGCTGCGGGGTGCACTAGCACACTTTTTAAGTTCCGTGTGAATACTCATTCCCCGCTGCGTGGTGCACTAGCACACTTTTTAAGTTCCGTGTGAATTTTCATTCCCCGCTGCGTGGTGCACTAGCACACTTTTTAAGTTCCGTGTGAATACTCATTCCCCGCTGCGTGGTGCACTAGCACACTTTTTAAGTTCCGTGTGAATACTCATTCCCCGCTGCGTGGTGCACTAGCACACTTTTTAAGTTCCGTGTGAATACTCATTCCCCGCTGCGTGGTGCACTAGCACACTTTTTAAGTTCCGTGTGAATACTCATTCCCCGCTGCGTGGTGCACTAGCACACTTTTTAAGTTCCGTGTGAATACTCATTCCCCGCTGCGTGGTGCACTAGCACACTTTTTAAGTTCCGTGTGAATACTCATTCCCCGCTGCGTGGTGCACTAGCACACTTTTTAAGTTCCGTGTGAATACTCATTCCCCGCTGCGTGGTGCACTAGCACACTTTTTAAGTTCCGTGTGAATACTCATTCCCCGCTGCGTGGTGCACTAGCACACTTTTTAAGTTCCGTGTGAATACTCATTCCCCGCTGCGTGGTGCACTAGCACACTTTTTAAGTTCCGTGTGAATACTCATTCCCCGCTGCGGGGTGCACTAGCACACTTTTTAAGTTCCGTGTGAATACTCATTCCCCGCTGCGTGGTGCACTAGCACACTTTTTAAGTTCCGTGTGAATACTCATTCCCCGCTGCGTGGTAAAGCTTTTACCATAGACACTCCGCATTACCGTTTGGGCTCCGGTGGATCTATCACCACCCCCCCCCCCCCCCCCACTTTACTCCCGTTTCTGTGGATTTTGGAGGAATTTATTCCTATGGTTTGGCGCGACTTGGGTTTTAACCAGCATTAAGGGTTGTCCGCCCGGACTGCTGTCGATTTTACAGTTGCCACTTTGGTCAATACGCCACTGCTTTCCAGATCGTAAAACTGTCTTTCCAGATTGCCTGATGGACTGGCCATATATCAGTGGCAAAAGCTCCGCCGGAGAGCAAGCACGAAAGAAAGCTTCTGATTATCAGACGCAATCCCATCCTTTCCACATACCGGTTATCAGTCTGTTCCCCGCCTTCTCCCCCCGTCCATAAGTAATCTACCACCAAGAGGTGCATTCCTGCCAGCCTATCAGCCTGTTCATTCCCCCACACTCCCGCATGGCTAGGACAAAAAATTTCAGACAGTACAAATATATAGAGAGTGAAAGAGATAGCAAAATGAAGGTGATGGGAAAATGATACAGTACACAGCATGTGATAGAGGATGATACAGCACACACAGAAAGTGACAAAGAATGATACAGTACATATTATGTGATAGAAAGTGATGCAGCACACAGACAGCGGCAAAGAATGATACAGTACATAGTATGTGATAGAGAGTGATGCAGCACACACAGAAAGTGACAAAGAATGATACAGTAAACGTAGCTAGAGAGAATGATACAATACACGACATGGAGTAACAATCAAGCAGTACATAGAGAGCGATATGAAATTATACAGTATACTAATAACGAGAGTAAATAAACCAGTACATAAACAGCGTAAAAGAATTTATACAGTTCACAGACAGCAAGAGAGAATCATATAGTACACACAGAGCGAGAGAAAATAAATAATACAATACTCAGACGGGGAGAAAATGATACAGTACATAGCTGGCGAGAATGATAAACTATACATACAGCGAGCGATAATAATCACGGATAACGAGAGCGAACGATGCAGCCCACAAAGATCGAGAGGGAATGATACAGTACATTTATAGCGAGAGACAGAAATATAGTACACACATAAGAACACAAAGTGTACGGCAGCTATGTAAAATACAATTAAGGAAACCAAATAAAATGTTGTGGCGGTAAGCCTTCATCAGCAAAAAATCTAAAGAAAGCATAAAAACATAGAAGGCATAATAAACAAATTGAATAAGAGGAGAGGCCGAACATGTGAACGATGGACAGCGGCACGCAAACTACGGACAGGGGCAATATCCTTGGGAATTTCGATACGTGTGTTTCGTAACTCTGTGGCTTCAAATATGAAAAAGAATAAATGTTGAATATTGACCTTCTAGATATTCCTACTGTAATGTATATTGCGCCGGTCTCCCTTGCGAATGCGATTCAGCAGCGGATAGCGCGTCGCGTAAGTTACTTACGGGGTATGTGAGCCAGCGCTCAAAAAGCAATGGCAAACTACTGAGCGTAATCTTGTCAAGAACATCAACAACAGCTGAATAATGCTTATGTTAACTGCAACGTCCTGTAAGGCAGTGCTCCGAAACTTTTCACTTGCGCGGACCGACATAACATTTCCTTTTTGCACCAGGGACCGGTGCTGTTTACAAAAAATCTCTCCTTGTAATATGGAATTTTATATGACCTCAATATACATTTTAATATAAATACAAGATTTAACGTTATTGTGGGTGTTGACCCGGTGCTCTAAATACTGCTCCATAATATTATTGGATGACGGTGATTGATTTAATGGTGGTCTCATTGTCTTGAGTAAAAATTTTATTGTAGAGATTTACAAATCAAAGAAATTTTTCAAATGTTAAAACTACATTTAAGTCTTCTTGTAAAGGTGTATATACTCGTATTCACCAACAGTAATGAACACAAATATAAAATAAAAACAAAATATTTCTTGGAAAACGATACCAAATCAGATTTTAAACAAGCTGACTAAATTACAGTATGTTGTAATAAACAACCGGTCTCTCTGGCTGAGGGGTTACACCACTTTCTCCGTAATCCATTTTATTCACGCAGGGTCTCGCAGCGAGGCGAGAACTGGAAGCTGTTCGACCCGCGCTCGTGACTTGCGGAATAATGAGCCGGCCGCTCAGAAAGCAATGGCAAACTACTGAGCGTAATCTTGCCAAGAAATCAACAGACAGCTGAAAGATGCTGATGTTGACAGCGATGTCCTGTAAAGGATATGCAAAAAAAACAAAACATGTAATAAACATGATTTAATGATCAGCTGCTTACAGTAACTATTAAATGCGAGGGACGGGCCTATATATATATATATATATATATATATATATATATATATATATATATATATATATATATATATATATATATATTGTCAGGGTCTTAAACTTGGCTCGCTAACCTAACACATGTGAGACAGTACAAGTACAACGTGATTTGACTCAAGACACAACGTTCAATGGATTTATTTACAGATCATATACAGTACGATGATCACAACAAGATATACTTGATACTTCAATCCACTTACATCCACAATACAGCACACAGTCTATCTCTCAAGATGTCCAGACACTCGACTTTCAGGCACAGAAACCACACAACGCCTTTCTCTCATCATGCGTCCGGTCCAGTCGACGTCCCAGAGCTGTCTGCCTATAGCTCGCAACTTGCCTCCCCACCTGAGGTGGCTTCACGAGACATGCGTGCGTCCTTGCCTGACCGCTGGCCGTCTCGTCAACCAGCAACCTTGCAGGCAGGTGACTACTACTCGCCTGGCGGCGTAACGAAGTTACGTCATCCCTGCTGGGGACTAAGTCACCTGGCGGGCGTAACGATGTTACTGCATCACTGCACTTCGGTAGACTCTGACACACACACATATATATATATATATATATATATATATATATATATATATATATATATATATATATATATACATAACACAAAATAACCCGTTGTCCTGAGAGGGACAACTGAGTGTGGCGGGGTGAGTGACAGGATGGTAGGTTGGCTCTTCCGGAAAGGCTCCTGAACAGGGCTGACAGGGAGATCGGGTCGTCTTGTTGTTGGACCAACCCATACGCCGATGACGAAAACGAGAAAGCGAATGTAGAGGAGTACGGGCCGCTGACCGAGGGGGGGGGGGCAACTTGAGTCTTGCACTTGAACTCACCGGCTTTGCCTACATCAAATCCTTATAAGGATTGGATATAACTTGGACCAACCCCGGTGTGGACAACACAAGAAACAACCAGCACGTAGAAGCGCTAATAAGAGTAAGAAACCAACAAACGACAGAATGCGGAACCTAGTAGGCCTGACCAAGGACCGGTCTTTATCAGGACCAACATAAAATGGAAAGTAAATAACCAGGCAGCATAAAAACAACCTCACCCAATAAACAGAGCGGAACCAATAAAACAAGTACGAATTAGGACTAACCGTCCACAAAACCACGGATCTCAACAATAACCAAGCTGAGGAGGCAGGTTTAACGAGACCGAATTTGTATTTTTTTAAAAATTTTTTTTTGAAAATTGGAATTGGAAGTGTCTATTATTTACAAGCTTATCAAATCGTGGCTCGATATTAGACAGTGATACCCGCAAAGGAGAACAAATTTCCATACTGTTTCTTATTTTGTCTTAATAATGCTCATTGACGAAAACGAAATACTTTTCTTTCAAGTTGTCTTTGTATCGATATCTCACATACACCACCAGAATCGCTGAGTTGACAACGTCCGTGCTTTCGTCCAGCTGTAATGAAAAATACTTTGCAGATATATCTAACTTCTTCACTCACTCAGACGATGGCAAACACATTATAATCGTACAACAAAAATCACGTATGTTCTGCATCTTATGACAATCAGCAAATTACAATGTGCATCTTTCTCACTTTTCGTGGCATAGGAAACAAAATAAACGCACGTCGTCAACAAAGAAATGTCGTCGACTTTTAGTATCGGTCTCAGCCGGTTACTATTTTTAACTTTCCCATTGAACAAATGATTCACTTCTACTTAAAATTAAATACTCATTGGGCTATAAGGCTGCAGGCTCAATTTATTTTATAATCAAATCGCAATAAAACGGTGCGGAAATAATGTTTTAAGAAAAGGACAATCTTGTTTTCAAAAATTTCTAAACAATGCTCAAAGGAAAAAATATTTAATTTTTTCTTACTTTTTTCAACTCACGTTGCGGACCGGCAACGAAGTACTCGCGGACCGTCATCGGTCCGCGGACCACCACTTTGGGAAACACTGCTGAAAGGGATATGCAACTTTTAAAGATAATATATTTTGCATCTCTTAATTGCATATGCATATATAACAAAGAACGTTAAGACATTTTCTTTAAAATGTGTATAAAAGTTATGAGTAATGCGCCCATGCATGGTAATGTTGTCAATATATTGTCTCAAACAGCTGCAACTAATAGGAATCAGTTTTATTTGTGCCACTTACGAAATATGTTTCGCCATTTATTAAATCGGGGCTATATAAGTTAAGCATTTCTGTTGATAGAACTGTTATTGCAAATTAATAACTGTCGAAAGAATGAACTTCTTAAAAATTGTAGCCTACCTTATCGGTCTGTCAATGACAATTTTGACTGATAAAGCGCTGGTATTATCAAATGCAGTCCAGTACAACAATGGAAGGACCAGTCAGGCAAGTATCTATTGTAAATTCGCCATTTTCACAGTAAACAAATTTTAAGATTATGATTCCAGACACTGTGGTCAGCTACATGCCATCAAAGGAAACAAGGGACAATGTTAGAACATTTCCTCACGTCTTATATGAGAGATCTCAAATCAATCAATCAATCATGTGCCATGCCGGAAAGCGTGGGCGGTCATGACTCGCCATTTCACTCGATCACCAGTGTCGTGGATCAGCTCAGTGTTCCTGTCTCGTCCATGCCATGTGGCCAAGCCATCCAGGTATGTTCCTCTCGGTCTTCCTCTTAGTCTGTTCCCCTCGATCTTGCCAGTTGTCACTAAGTTCTCCAATCCATTTCTTCTCATAACATGTCCAAAAAATTTTGACTGTCTACGTCTAATTTCTCTAATCAGTTTACGATGTTCATTTGTCTCCTGTAGTAGAGATCTCAAAGCGAGTGAGAAATAGTTGCAGTGTCAATAGATCCCCAAGATGCCTATAATTACTTTAACTGCGCACATCTTATGCAATGTTTAATGGACAGTAACATCAATTTGTAAATAAACTTGACTGCAGCTGCACTGACGGAGAGAACAATGGCGCTCCGTTCGGGAACATGGACATCGTAACCAATGCACGTATGCCCAGGCTTGCCTCAGGACTCTCCAATATGATCGTTGCAGATTTACTACACGAATGCAGTGAAGTCCTATAAAAGTACTGGAGAGTTTTGAATACCATAGACCACAATAACTTTAGGAAGGGAAAATCCCAACTACACCTTCCAGTGGTAGAGGATTGGAAGCACACCACGGTGTGGGTAATGCAGCCCTGGGGACCGAGTGTCCACCGGAATAAGTGGACAATTCTGCAGCTGAGCAGAGCACTTGTCCTGACAGTCAGAAATGGCTCTCAGAGGCAAAGGTAAAAGATTTCCATATGAATGTGGAAGTCAAGGGGAAGCCGCCACATTATCTTCCCAAGACTTCGTGACTAAACACACTTCAGATGCAGTGAACAACGGTAATGGCTGTCTTAGGACATCTTCGTTCGGTAGGGACAGTCATGTACCACAGGTAACACCCAACAGCCATCCAGCTACTGATATCAAAACCATATTTAAAACGAATAAATTTAAAATAGGAACGTGGAATGTTAGGAGATTAAATGAGCTGGGAAAGTTCAACAATGTTAAAACATGAATGGAAAGCATGAAACTGAATACCGTAGACAGAAGTGAGATGAGATGGATTGGATCTGGCAAAATTATAACAGTATAAACGACAAACACACAATTTTTACTGCAGGGAAAATACACGATAAAGGAGTCGGACTACCTTTTGATATATATTTAAAAACAAAAAAAGAAACAGATAAGTCAGTTAATGGTAATTGGCGTATTTCAGAAAGAGTTGTTATGGTTACAATCAATGGCAAACCTAAAGACATACATCGTATACAAGTATACGCACCAACAACAAGCAGAAGCCACGAAGAAATACAACACTTTTACTATGAAGTAGAAATAGCAATGTCACGAATTAGGTCAAACGAAATAAAAATTATAGTAGGAGATCTTAATGTAAACGTTGGAATGGGGAAAACATGGAGGTTGTAGTGGGAAATTATGGTTTAGGTGCACGAAATAAAGGAAGGGGGAAACTAATGGAATGGACATATATAAATAATATAATAATTGGAAACACCTGGTTTAAACATAATAAAAGACCACTTTACACTAGGAAAAGCCCTCATAAGAAAATACTCAACCTAACTAACTGCATATTTTTTTTTAAATAAAATATTTGGACAATCGTTAATTAATATAAAGACAAGGCCTGGCGATGACTGTAATAGTGATCATGAACCACTATGTAGACACATGAAAGTAAGATTTAAGAGAGAAAATAATGTGGTTAAAGTATAAGATTTAATAAAGAGGTTCTGAAAGTAGATAAAGAATTTCAAGAGTAATACAGAGTGACTGTGCAAAATAGGTACAATGCAGTAGCTAAAATACAGAGTATAAACAAACAATGGGAAATGTTAAGGAACTCCATTCATTAAACAAGAAAAGAAACTTTACCGGAGAGAAGCCAAAAAGCTAAGAATAAAATGGATGACTGAAGACATCTTAAAGTTGATTGACAAAAGAAAACACACTAAGATAACAAACAAGAATATGCTAACATAAGTTTTTAAAAAACAAAAATTGTGTAAACGCAAAAGAAAGTTGGTTAAACGAGCAGTGCAAGAAAATTGAATTACATTATTTTAAAGATACCAAAATAAATATACACAGACAAATCAATGAGCTCACAGGAAGAAAAATAAGAATAAATACAGGTGTTTGAAATAAAAAACAGAAAAGATATTGTTGGAGGAAGGTGCTATAATGAAGAGGTAGAATGGATATATAAGAAAATTATATGATGGAGAAAAGGAAGAATTAGCACACACACAAAAGTGACTTATAAGATGGACTTATTCTAAACGAAGTCACTGACACTGTCAAACAAATGAAGAACGGAAAAATAGCTGGACAAAACGAAATCACAATAGAACAATTAGAAGTACCGGGACAACTGGAGTAGATATATTAAACTAAATGTTGAATGATATTTACAGCAGTGGATATTTACAGAGCGATATACAGAAATGGCTATATTTAAAAAAAAAGGAGCAATTGAATGCGAAGGTTTTCATACAATTAACCTCATAAATCATGTCACTAAACTTTTACTCAGAATTATAATGGGAAGAACAGGATAGAAAATAAACAAATGGCAATTAGTGAAGAATAGTATGGATTTGTGAAAGAAAAGAGCATACACAGTGCAATATATACATTCAAAACAAGTTAGTTGCATATCCTTTTACGCACGTAGCAGTCAACCGCAGCATTTTTTGGCTGTTCGTGATTTCTTTGCAAGTTAACGTTGAGTTGTTTGCCATTGCTTTATGAACCGGTACCCATACCATTTCATAAAGAACCAACACATCTGTGTTTCGAACGCGGTATGCCACGGAGCTGGCAATATATACATTACGAACACTAACAGAAACAGAGAAAGGCTTATATGTGTGTGCTTCATAGATTATACATGACGATCTGTTTATAATGTTGAATACATGATGATCTGTTTATAATGTTGAAGGTTATCAATATTGACGGGAAAGATCTCAGAATATAATGAATATTTACTGTAACCAAGTAGCAGTAATTAAAATGGGGAATGAGGACAACAAATAAAGCTAGGAATACGACAGGGGTGAGTTTTGTCACCGGATCTGTTCCTCCTCTATAACAAAGTAACAATGAGACAGATCAAAGAGAAGCCACGAATACTAATCGGAGGTTATAATATAAACAATAAACGCTAAGCAGATGGCACAATACTGGTAGCGGAAAAAGCAAAAGAATTACAGCAATTGTTGGACATTGTAGTAACCGAGAGTGCAAATAAAAGACTATCCTTTGAATATCACGAGAACAGAAACAATGGTGATTGTGATTTAATAGACAAGGGTTAAAATTTAATAGACAAGGACTAAATTATGAAATTGAAATTAAAGGGACCATTTTGAATAGATTGTATAATTTTAAATACCTATGGGTATTTATAAGATTGGATGGAAGATGCACAACAATGATTAAGAACAGAATAGGGCAAGCAAAAGCTGCATTTCAAAAAATGAAAACTATCTTATGCAATAAGTCACTATAATATAATGTAAGAAAGAGAGTGCTGAAATGCTAAATAGAACATGTTTGCGTATGGCAGAGTATTTTGGAATGTAAATGCACAAATTAGAAAGAACCTGGAAGCAACAGAGATGTTGTTCCTGAGACGAATGTTGCGAATTCCTTGGACTGCCGGAGTTAACTAGTAACGTTTACCTGAAAGAGGCTAATAAAACAAGAACATTATATACATCAGTAGTAGTAGTAGTATTAGTAGTAGTAGTAGTAGTAGTAGTAGTAGTAGTAGTAGTAGTAGTAGTAGTAGTAGTAGTAGTAGTAGTAGTAGTAGTAGTAGTAGTAGTAGTAGTAGTAGTAGTAGTAGTAGTAGTAGCAGCAGCAGCAGTAGTAGGCCTCTTTCAGTCCTGTAGGACTATAGTGTTTTGCCTTTGGGGAGGCACCTGACACCACCGCTGGTGACTGTATAGTCCAATGCGAGAGTGACAGTTTCCACATCTGTAAGAAAAGGCTGGTCCCGCAGTAAGTGACTGCATTTTATGCCTGTGCCTCCTATCCCCAGTTTGTTGGATCAGATTGCGCTCAAATAGACCCGTTTGTTTGTTATGTGGTTTTTCTACGATATACCAAAGATACGTCTCAGACATCTCATGTGGAATAAATTCAACTTTCTTTCCTGACGTAAGTACACAGTCCATTATTCAGACCCATAGAGTATGTGGTAACAATACACGCTTTATATACTTGAACTTTTGTACGCTCTGTTAGTATATTATTATCCCAAACTCTCGTAGTTAGCGTGGTAATTGTTATGGCTGCCTTTCCAATCAATCAATCAATCATGTGCCATGCCGGAAAGCGTGGGCGGTCATGACTCGCCATTTCACTCGATCACCAGTGTCGTGGATCAGCTCAGTGTTCCTGTCTCGTCCATGCCATGTGGCCAAGCCATCCAGGTATTTTCCTCTCGGTCTTCCTCTTGGTCTGTTCCCCTCTATCTTGCCAGTTGTCACTAAGTTCTCCAATCCATTTCTTCTCATAACATGTCCAAAAAATTTTGACTGTCTACGTCTAATTTCTCTAATCAGTTTACGATGTTCATTTGTCTCCTGTAGTACTTGGTCATTGGTTTTTCTGTCTGTCCATGGTATTCTTTGCATTTTCCTCAGAAACCACATTTCTGCAGCCATCAGATGCTTTTCAGCTTGACTGCTCATTGTCCAAGTTTCACATCCATACAAAAGAACAGGCTCTATGTATCCCGCAACACTCTTTTTCTCGTTTCAATTGACATCTTTTTATTGGTCAGAATATTTTTCATCTTGCTAAAGGCTACTTTCGCCATGGCGATTCTTGTTCTAATCTCTTCAAGACATCTCCCATCAGATGTTATAACTGTTCCAAGATAATTGTACCGATTCACTTGTTGAAGAATATTTCCATTTACTTGTATATTACATTGTGGCACTTCTTCCTTCCTACTGACGACCATAACCTGAGTCTTTTTACAATTTAATTCTAACCCCAGTTGCTCACTGTGTACAACAACCGCATCTACTAATTGTTGCAGGTCCTGCGCATTGTCTGCAATTAATACTGTATCATCTGCATATCTAATGCTATTGATGTTTCGCCCTCCAATGCTGATTCCATTTATATCCTCTACATTTCTGAAAATATTTTCACTGTACAGGGAAAAAAGATCTGGAGACATCACACATCCCTGCCTAACATTTCCAATGCGTCTCTCAATTTCAATCTCTAAGGAAAGATTATCTGATATTGTCGACCCCAAAAAAGCAAACTCACAGACAACCTTCAATTCGTAATTCGAAATTGTGATTGATGGAAGCGCACCAGCATCTTGTTCCATCACCTTTGTTTTGTTTAGACTGATAGTGAACCCAAAGTCTTTGCATTCGCCTGCAAAATCTAAGAGCTGTTGTAGATCGTCTGCTGCAATAGTAGTTAGTGCTGCATCGACTGCATAAAGTAGTTATATTATGCATCCTGATTTTATTTTGGTCTTTGCCTTGAGTCTTGATGGGTTAAAAAGTGTGCCATCAGATCTTGTATGGAGGTATATGCCTTCAGTGGCAGTCCCAAATGCCTGTCTGAAGAGAACGGCGAAGAAGCTACCAATAGGTGTAGGAGCAAGCACGCAACCCTTCTTTACTCCACTGCTGATGCCGAATGACTAGGATGTTGAATAAAATAGTCTCCTGCATGTTTTCGTAAAGTGATTTCACGAGACTTAGCAGTGTGGGAGACCATCCTATCTTCTCAAGGATCTTTAAAAATGCCGTCTCTGTTCACGAGGTCAGATGCCTTTGTTAGGTCGATGATGGCTTCCTCTATTCTTTACACTTCTCCTGGAGCTGCCTGAGTGAGAAAATCTTATCGATGGTGGACCTGTTGGGGCAAAATCCGCACTGTGATTCGGGATAGATTATTTCAGCAAGAATGTGTAATCTTTTTAGGTTAACTCGAGCGAAAATCTTGCTTGTAATGCCGAGGAGGGAAATGACGCGATAGTTGTTGCAGTCGCTGCCGTCACCTTTTTTTTTTTTTTATAAATAATAACAATGTTTGCGTCCTTCATATCTTGCGGTACTGATTTTTTCTTTCCAGCAGAGCAGAAGCATTGCACACAGCTCTGGGATGATTGTTTCTTTGCCAAATTTTAAAATATTAGGTGAAATACTAACTTTTCCTGGTGCCTTGTCAGATTTGAGTGTCTAGTCCTTCGATGAATTCTGTGAGGCACGGTTCGTTATCCAGGGCATACATGGTAGACTGTTGTTCAGTGGCTTCCAGAGCTTCTTCTCCAATAGTGTTCTCAACATACAACAATAAGAAAGAGACAAACAGTTGGCTTTTCCCATGTGATGAGAAGAAAGACATTTGAAAACATCGAGACAACTGGACAGATCAAGGGGAAGTGAGGCTGAGGCAGACCACAAGAAACGTTGTTGGATGGATTGCGATGAAGGCGTTGACAAATATAATCAGCAGAGTTGATCCAGAACACCAAAGACACTTGATGATTATCACGATGATGGCAAATCTGGCCAGAACTCAATCGGCTATAACAGTAGATCTCTCTCTCTCTCTCTCTCTCTCTCTCTCTCTCTCTCTCTATATATATATATATATATATATATATATATATATATATATATATATATATATATATATATATATATATACATTCATTCATTCATTCATTCATTCATTCAGTAGCATGTCCTTTGCAGAACCACGCTCCCATAACAACCTTCCGGAAAACCTCTCGATCATAAGAAAGATGTCCCGCGTCTGATACACCCATCTATAAGTGTCAGATGTCTTACTGCATCGGACTGGTTGTAATAGACAGGACATGATCAGGTCTATGCAAGAGGGACTACTTTGCAGAGGAAGTCTGAATGCCGCGAATAGGCGAATTAAATGTGTGCACTCAGGGAAGGCAAGTGTATTATGGCGCCGTTGAACAACGCCATTGGGTTAAACTATCCTACTTAGCATGTCTTTAAATGTTCAAGAAATGGACCTAAGTGATGAATTAAAATATATATGTTTCGCATGTGACCGTAGCCTGTAATATAACATAGAGCAGATTATGACAAATGTGATCATAGTCTGGCAGCAATTTTGTTTGCATATCCAATACACGGGGCATTGCAGTCAACACCAGCATTTTTCAGCTGCTGTTTATGTCTTGGCAAATTTTACGTTCAGCAGTTTGCCATTGCTTTCTGAACGACCGGCTCACATACTTTTATGTAAGAAACCAATGCGACACATCCGCTGCCGAAACTCGCGCAGCTGTGTTTCTGTGATGATTGCTCATATGAAATATGAACGTATGGTTGAATATCATATAGCCTTTTGAATAATTGAAGTTGGCCTGGGTATTTTAACACTATCTGCTTTACAGTGTGAAACACTGGAACGCATCCAAAATGAAGCA